>VWZO01005605.1:0-203356 GCA_013396975.1 Bucco capensis | reverse complement strand
TAGAGAGGTGGGGGTTGGCCTCTTCTCCTTAGTAACTAATGACAGAACCAGAGGGAATGGTTTGAAGTTGAGACAGGGTGAGGTTAGATTGGATATTAGGAAGAAATTCTTTACAGAAAGAGTGGTGAGGCACTCAGCCTTCCCAGGGAGGCGGTTGAGTCACCATCCCTGGAAGTGTTTAAGAAACATGTAGATGTGGTGCTCCAGGACATGCTCTAGTGAGGGCAGGGATTGTGTGGTTTGTAGGGGTTTTTTTGTTTGTTTGGTCTTTTTTGGTTTTTTGGTTGGACTCGGTGATCTGAGAGGTCATATCCAGCCATGAATATTCTGTGATTCTGTGATTATTTTAGCTTATTTGCCCTGGTTCTTTGTCCAGTCCTAATGAGATGATTTGCTGGGTTTGGGGCAGTCTTTCAGTAACAGTAATGCAAACCAGAAATCAGGATCTTAAACTACATACTCAAGTAGGAGTACTGAGCCATGTATTATTTCATTGTGGCCCAAAAAGGGGTTACTTTCATAACAGAATAAAAAGTAAAACAGGTTTTTTAACTGAAAGGAATCCATAAATACTTATTATGTATAAATCCAGGAATAACTGGGCTGTTAGATGAAAGATCAAAGAGTGATTTTTTACCTTCACCATTGGATTCATTATAAAAATGCATGATTCATTACACTGAGTGTCATGTGTATCTCCTGAATTTGCAAATTAAGCAGACATCAATACAAACAAGATGATGTATTTTATTGGCATAAAATAGCAAGTTGTGCCAAATATAGAACATGAACTAAAAGCCCTCATACTTGGATCTGACAAAATCATGGCTGTTATGCTTTATGCATGTAAAACTACCTGGACAAATGTGTCCTAGGGGTCTCTGCTTTAAGTGCCTTGCTTTCTCAGATTCTAATACAAGGAGAGGCAGCTCTTGCTCGGCAGATGGGACTTGCGTGGATGGTAAACCAGACTAGTTCAATTCTCTAAGCACTTGTTTTGTGTTGCTACTTATATAGACTGAAATCTAGTTGTATCAAGCCAAGCCGCAACCACTACTTGGTGAGATACTACGTATCAGTGTAGTTTTGAAGTCCTGACTAGAGACTTATTAGCCCCAAATAGAGAACAGACATGATCATTTTCACTGTTTGAACAATCTGGGGGAAAAGTGATTTTTTTTTTTTTAAATAAATCTGCCATTTACTTCATTCTTTATTTCCTGGTAAATACTGTCAAGGGAAGGTCACTGGATCAATACAAGGTGATAAATATGTCAGGTCATGTTTTGTGTGTAGTTCCCTCGTAAACATTTTTATTAATGTATATATGTTTAAGTAGATGCATTGACACACATTTCATCTCCTTCAGCTGCTTTCTGTGTCTTGAGAAATAAATGTATAGAGTTTCATGATGTGGTGATGTCCCTATGGATGCACAGCCTGAACTGTACCAGCACAAATGCATGACCAGCAGGTCTAGGGAGGTGATTCTGCCTCTCTACTCTGCCCTAGTGAGGCCCCACCTGGAGTACTGCATCCAGTTCTGGGCTCCTCAGCATGACAAAGATGAGGACCTGTTGGAGTGAGTCCAGAAGAGGCCACAAAGATGATTAAAGGATTAGAGACCCTCCCCTACAAAGTTAGGCTGAGAGAGGTGGGGTTATTCAGCCTGGAGAAGAGAAGGCTTTGAGGGGATCTTAGAGCACTTTTCCAGTACCTAAACGGGGATTATAAGATAGAAGGGGAGAAACATTTTAGGTGGTCTGATTGTAATGGGACAAGGGGGAGTGGTTACAAGCTGAAGGAGGTGAAATTTAGATTGGAGATGAGAAGGAAGCTCTTTACCCAGAGGGTGGTTAGGCACTGGAACTGGTTGCCCAGAGAGGTTGTGGATGCCCCATCCCTGGCAGTATTCAAGGCCAGGCTGGATGTGGCCTGGGCAACCTGGTCTAGTGATTGGCATCCCTGCCCATGGCAGCAGGGTTGGAACTAGATGATCTTTAAGGTCCCTTCCAACCTGGCCATTCGATGAATCTATGAAATAGCAGAAGGGAATATTGTTCTGCTTGTATTCAGAGCAATTTTGGCAGGCTCTAAAGGCACCGCTATGTACAGTTGCACTGACTTGAAGGAAAAGCTGTGCTCTTCTGGGGACTAGGAGACTTTCCGAACAGTGATGACTTGGTATGGAGAAATGCAGTTTTAGGCAAATACATCCCCTCCTCTAGGACACTACTGTGAGTGTTGGGGGTCCAAGCCCAAATCTTGGGCTTCAGCCCAGGGCAGCCCTCTGTGCTGCTCTGAGCTGCTGCTAGGTGTTTGCCCTGGCATTTGCTTCAGGCTTCCTGGCAGACTCTGTGCCAACACCAGAATTAAATAGCACAGGTATACTCCCAACAACATTATGTTCTTAACTCAGTCCTTATGCTATGTACCTGGTACTCCAGAGATAGCCACGGTGTCTACTTGCCAGTGTAAATCAGTGGCAGCTTGCTGCTGGACTGCAGTCCTGTGGTTTGACCTGAGGAGGGCAAAGGCAGCACCAGATAGGGCTTTCTTGCTGGTACAGCCAGATGTTTGGTGAGGTGGCAAGTAATGACTTTTCTAGCAGCTGATGATAGTGGTCTTGAAGGAAATGCTGGCTCTGGATATAATTCAGTCCAGGAGAGAGATATCAACATTTTGGAATCACCTTATGTGAGTAGCCCTCTGCATCTACAAATAGGTAGGATAAAGTAACTTAGCCTTTAATGGATAAATTAACATGTCTGTGGGAAGCTTTAAAACAGCACAGTGGGAAAGAGGAGTGTCACAAGCGACTTGAGACAAGACACCACAGACTGGGTTTCAAAGATATGCAGTATTTAATTACTGTGCTGATATCAACATAATCAGAGCATCCATCCAGTGCCCATGGAGAACAGTTCTGTTCTTAAGTGTATTCAGGGAGGTCTGGGTCAGGATACAAGTCTACACCTCTGTTCAAGTTCACTTAACAAGAATATTTTTGAGGTGTAACTAAACAGCAAATATTTGCATAAAGTCTGTTACCTGGAGAATTCATGTAGCTACTGAAAATTAATTTAAAGCTGATAACTGCTTTGACTGATCAAAAGCCCAGGAATGTCAAAAGCTGTTGCAAGACACACAGTTTAGGTGATGAATTTTTACCTCAAAAGGAAGCCTAGGCTGGTTGTTAGGGTATCTCATTGCACTAGGTAACAGAGCATGCTAATGGACATGGACACATAAAACACTGAGAGATAAAACAGGATGTGTGTTACAGTGCATCAGCTACTTTGTGGCGCTTGCCTGAGTGCACGTTCATACCTTGCACAAACTCTGATGTTTCCTGTTGGAGAGAGCATGCACAAGTTACATTCTACAGTTAACACTGGAGAGGCTCATGTGCTCAAAGCTCACACTCCAGTTTACTTTGCAGTAGTTAATTTGCATACTGAGCCCTGGTTTCTGGTATTTGTAACAGAAATACTTCAAATTTCAGAGGAAATAGATTTTGAAGATACCAGTTACACTGGGACAATGCTTTAAATTTTTTTTCAAAAGAATTATGTACTGCATAACTTTGGAGAGGGGTAAGTCTGATAAATGTGCTTAAAAGTGTCCATAATGTTATGGGATAAATATGCAAACATATTTTAATGCCTTCATTTTCAGTCTATTATCACTTTCCTTGCTGCTGTGAGACTCTTTCCTCCCTTCCTTGTGGACCAGAACTTTGTGACCACAAACAAAAGTCATTCTTGGAGAGGAGAACGTTTTCCTCTTGTGAAGGATAATCTTTTTTTTTTATACTGACCTTTCTGCTTGTACTCTGAGAGATTACTGGAAGTGTAACATCTGCAGCAGAGAACAACCTTTCAGACCCATAGTTATGGTCACTGAGTAACTTCAGTTGAGAAACCTGACTATTGAGGCAATACATTCTCAAGGTGCAGGTACAATTATATGCTGAAGTTATTAAAAAAATTTTAGACATTAACAAATCATTTTTAAACTTACTCCAAGGCCATCCTGCTATTTTAGTTTGGTTCTGACTAGACAGCTTATTTCCATCAGAAATTTAAAGGAATGCATTTGGATTTGCTCTTTACTATTGTGAAGAGCGTTAGAACCTGCAGGACTTCGAGGGCATTTATCATGTCTAGAAAAGGATTATTTGATGTAGAAAAACCCATTGATGAATTTTTCATGCTTCCTTTTTATTACTGGTAATCTGTTAGAAACACGTGATGTGAACATAACTTGTAAGACTACTACTTTCAGTTGAGGAAATTGTCAACTGCTCTCTGGATGAAACTTTTTCTTTGAAGCATTTTAAAGTTAAGGTTAGAGGTGGCAAAGATGAACAGTTCTAGTATCCAAATAAGACTTCATACACAGCACCTTCTGACACAAAACTCTTTCTGATTCCATTAATGTAAAATGCTGGTCTGGATAGATCTTACAGTGTAGCCATTGGCAGTCAAGTTGTTACTGGGATTATAGTCCAGGACTTGATTTTTTTTTTTTCTGTACTCTCTAATACTTTCCTTTCTGTATTAGGTATCTTCTCTGCCCCCAATTCTCAAAATATCTATGCCTCTGAAGTAAACAGGTAACACAAACAACAACATAGAATGTAAAGGTATTACTAGCAAAAGGAAAAAGATAATTGAAGTCTAGATAATTACAAATCAGAAAAACCAATGTTCTGACCTTTGAACAGAGAAGGTGCTGTTGATAGAAACACCTGGTGGAATAATGAGTATTTGACACAGACCACTGGTGCTCTGCAGCCTTCCATGTGAGTTGGAAAACTGGAGTTGTTGCTGTGTATCCAGTGGTTCCTTTGGCTGGCAGGATGATAACTGCAGCAGAGTGTCAATACCATGTGCTCGGCTTTACTTTTTCCCCTTAGGGTACTGCATGTTTAGCCCAGCTGGTAAAACCCTTCACATCTATACTTGATATGCATTTGTCCTGATAACTACATGTGCTAAGTAGTATGCTTTTGGACTAGTGCTCTCTGGCCGTGTTGCTCCTTTTATTGCAAATACTTGTGCAGCAAGGAATGAAAGATTCATTCTGCTAGCAAGAAATTGGCTGCTTGCCAGTACCATGCCAGTAGACATCGCTGGGCTGTGATGCTCTCTGGTTTTTCAGATTTCATTTTGGGTCTTACCTGAGGAGAAAGGATTACCAGACAGGGCAACAGTGCTGCTGCTTCCCTAGTTATACTCACCATGTGTCCAGCTTGAATTATTTTAATCAGTTTGTTTCTAATTCAGAGCTGCATGACAAGTTGAATCTTTATTCTTCAGTCCCTCTAAGTACCAGAAGTGGTACCCTCACTTCTCCAAATGTCTCCCAAGCAACATGATGTATTTTTGAGTTTTAATGCTATTTCATAGTGTCTGTTGTTATCTTAACTTCCTGTCCTGGCAGCCTTCTCCTTGCAGTACGGTGGTTTTTCTGTATCTGCCATTACTGCACACTGGCCAACTGACTTTTTCTTTACTCTTTTCCGTCCAAGTGTGACCCTTTAATCTGGTTTAATAGATAGTATGGTACTTTATTGTTAACCTGTTTTTAATCCATAACTGATGGCCATCTTTGAAGTCAATTATATTACATTAGAATGTACAGAAATATCTAAATGTTGCTTGTCTTTAACAACTGTAGGGTTTTTTCTCTACTTCTTCCTATAACTATTGTTAGGTCTGCTGTGGATTTTGACCTGTGTAGCTAAGGTAGTGATCCTACTTTTTCAACCATGCGATAAAATATCTTAGCTTCAAATCACATCAGATGTGTCCCTCTAGCATGGACAAGGCTCTTGAAAGGTCAAAGACTTCTATGTTTGCCATGTGGATTGTGAGGCTTACGAGAATGTGTTTTCATTAATATTCATGGAACACTCTCATTCTGCAAACATTTGTGTGAACACTATTTGTCAGAATCTACATACTATACCTAAGCCTCTAACAGAAGTTTAACATCCTAGGCCAACATTTCTTTCAAGGCTGTAACAGGTTATCTATTTCATCAAGCAGGCTGTTTGCAACACTTCGTGTTTAACTGCATGTCAGCCATAGGAAATCATGGATAAGCTACAAGATTGGCTTCTCTATGGGAATTCATGTCAGCTTGCACAGAACTTCTTTAGCTAACTCTATTACTGTACAGTTATTATCAAGTAGAGATATGTATTGCTGACAGCTCCTGACAGGAGAATGCTTTATTACGTAGAAGTTTGCAAAGAAAAAACCTGAACATTACAACATGAGTCTTTTATGCCCAGAAAGCTACATATTGCACAAGAATCCACGTAATTAATATGAATTGTAATAAAGTGTGACAATCAAGTAAAAAATAACAGGAGATTCTGCTCGTAAGTCAAGACCTCAATAGAACAGAAGAAGTGGAGCCAGCCAGAGATGGATGATGGAAGAACACTGGCACTGAATAATTCATGAAAGAACACCATATATCGCATGTGAGATCTGGAGCCTATGAACAGATGACAAAGTTCACCCAATTCAGGTAAGTAAGAGGAGGAGGAGGAGGATGGAGAATGTACATGTGATGTAGCATAGACTATTAATAGGAGTTAATACATCTTGGCAAATGAATAAACAGGAACAAAAAAAGTCAAAAGATACATGTAATATGTAACTTTTAAGGAAATAAAAGCAAGTATGACTTTTGTAACACCTTCGATAACTTAAAGGCTTGTTAGCTGCTTAGTTTTTGGCATAAACAAAAGCCCAAACTCCTCCCATTTTGTGAACAATATGTGCAATAGAGTATTAAAACCAGGTATGGAGCATAGAATATGTAGGAACAGTAGGTAATATATAATACATTGAACAATAATATTACATAGTTTGGGTAATAGTATGGAATGAGTGTGAGAAGAGAAATTCTACATGGTGTGTGAATGTTATGATCTCCTATAATATTGCTTCAAGATATTGTGGTCATGCACTTTAAACAGATCTTTAGACAAGGAAGTAAGGCTATGGGGGATCAAATAGAAAAAGAAGTCTTGTGCTGAATGAGGATTCTGCTACAGATGGCAATGTGTATTTCTGGGGAAAACATTTCTGTAGAGAGATCATTTGACTTGAAAGAAAAATGATTGAGTTTTAAGGCTTGCCAACAGGATTTCAAAATGAATCTTGAAGTCTGCTAGCCTCCTTGAATTCAATTAACTGCAACCATCAGCCTTGTCAAAGGTCAGCCAGGCCTGTGCTCCATTCTGTGATTGTGAAGAGGTGTAACTGGCATTTCCAAAGGTCTGATGGATGTTCCTGGGCAGTCCCTTTGATTTGCTCAAACAGAACAAACCAAATAATTACTGCAATACGTAAGTGGGGAAATGAAAGAAGTCTGGTTATTGTTTTATCTGTGCAGTTATTAATCTGCCAATTTTGTCCTGACACAGAATTTTATTCTTGCCATGAAGGTAGAAAGTATGAAAAATATTACCTTAAATGAGACAGGTTAAGGAAGTAAACTCTGGACCGGAGACCATGTCCTTGCAGTGGTGTGGAACAGCAGCCTTTGAGTTTGTAATCCACCTAGAGATGGCAGCTCACGCAGGATGGTGGGAATGGGGCTGCAGAGGGCAGGGCAGCTCTGGGGCTGGCAGCACCAACACTGCCTTCAGCTCTGCAGTGTGGAGGCATATGTGAGTAGCAGGCCTTTGAAGCCTCCTTTCTTGGAGATCATTGTAGGACAGTTACTTTCCAATGCAATTATTCAAGATTGTCTTTTCTTGGTGACAAAAGCCAAAAGCATATAAATCTGTTTTGAGAACTATAAAGCGCAAGCAGTCTATGGTAATTGGCACAGCTTAGGTGTGGTGAGGGAGGTATAGCTGTACTGACAAGAGTTGGGGCTTTTTGATACTGACTGGTATTCTGCTGTAACTTTTCTTAGTATAACCAACAAGAATTTTCATGAAGTCTGAAAGATACTGATGTGGTTATGATATATCCTCTGTCAGGTATTTGGATAGTAAACTGACTTTATTTTACACTATCTTCCCTTTCATCTTTCTGATGTGACAGATTTGTGTTAATGTATATTGTTGCACAGTAGAGGTTGTCACAGGGAAGTGAGAAGTTCTGGCAGCTGAGAAAAGGGCATTTGGGAACTATCAGTGTTGGGAGTGGTGTGGGAAATAATTTGGAATCTGGATATGAGCGTGTTGTTTCTGTCTTCAATGTTGAAGAGCAAACAATATAGTTTCAACTTGCAATTCAACTGAAATGCATGGGTAGCTATTATTGTTTTGACTTTCAACAAATCCAAGAAAGCTGTATTGAATTCTCATACAGTTATTTTCTTCATTATCACTACATACAATAATGGAGGATACATTTTTTTAATTCTCTCATCTGGGATTGTAGCTAAGTAGGAGTACTGGCCTGTTGGTCTGCCTGCTGTAACACCTAGAAACAATACAGCAAAATCTCTTTTTGCAGGAGAGCTTTTTTGTTGAAAGTGAAAAATAAATATTGCAATTAACATAATTATTTTACCTGTGTACTGTACTAGGTTGGATATACAGGCAAAATGTTTAGAAGCTGTTTTATTTCAGTAAGCATTTGTATTTAAAAAGAGGGTTTTTTTATTTTTGGACAAGTAGAAGATTCCTTTACTGTGTCACATTCAGCATTTTACTGTGGTTATTTCTACTTAGAAGCTGAGACTTCAGAGTATACAGAAACAGCACATCTGGAAAGCAAGGAATAAGTCCATGTTAAGGTAGCTGGGAAGGTGTTCATGATTATGGCACGGTGATCACTGAAGACACTTGCAGATGTGATTGTAAAAGCAGATGGGAAAAGGCACTTAGCTGAAGAGAATCTGTTACTGTAACTGAAGTCTGTTTCAGGAGCATACATAAATCCTAGCTTTAGGTGGAGTTAAGCTTTTGAATAACCAATAGGAGTTGGCTGCAAGATGGTCTTTTACACGTGTATATGCTAATGTAAATGCCATAATGCAAATTTAAGCACTCAAGAACATTATGCGGATCTGGGAAAATCCCTAAAATTTTAATTCCATAAGCAAAATATTATTTTGGCAGCACATGACAGAAATAATCCTGCTCCCAGATGTTTCATGCTACTGCAGTTGAGACTAGTTGCACGATCTTCAAGACAACTCTGAAATAGCACAAAAGCTTCTTGGAATGTGATGCAACTCAATTATACAATGAAGCAAAGAAACCCAAGAGCCATGTCTGCTCTCTTAACACTGCACAGTCTTCTGGGGAAATATGATGGGGAACAGTGTCTTTGCCAAGTTTTAAAGTATGCCAGTTAGAAGACAGAGTGGAAGAAAACTCTTGAAACTGAAGAAAGGAGAGGTAGCTTTTATATGGATACCATGAGATGTATGCCTGTGTTCTCAGGTTGGGTGTTGACAACTGTCTTGGCCACTCTGTAGATGACAAGGAGAAGTCTGAGTATTCAGGCTGTTTCTTGGGCATTAAGGTTTCTGTATCCTTTTCAAATGAAGAAAAGTTAAAAATAATCTTACTACACTTGGTTATATGGCTATTTTGTCAGAAAGTTCAAATGTAGGTATTTTTAACTCAAAAATCTGAGTCTTAATGGAAATCAGTAGATGCTAAACAAGATATGTTGAAATACTTGGTAAAGTGTCAATGTGTTTTATTGAGAGGTGCATATTATGTATTGCTCTTTCTTTAGAAACTGTGGGGAACCTTCAGGTAGAGAAACAATTTAAAAGTAGTAATCCTGTTCAGTTCTATTGACCTATGTTTCAGTATCATAAATTGAACCATGTGTTGTGTTCATTACCATTCAAGTGATTCTTTACTTTTGCTTTGGTCATCAGAAACTGAGGTGTATTGGTTTTGCTAAGCTAAAGCTGTAGGAAGAGAGCCTTGTCTCTCCATCTAGCACATGGAAGAAATATATTTCATACTCATTCTGCTGATTTTTATCAAGCTGTAATAAAAGATGTGATTATTTGCTCAATGTACTTCAAAGGTGGCTTTGCAAATCCACTGCTACTGCTGCAGAACTTCACTGTCCTAAGAAATGGGTGCAGAAGGAAGAAATGGACTTGGTAGGCAAATATGCCTATTGTAATAAGAGAAAACATACTGTAGTAGACCATCCCATGCCACGTTATGCCTCCACACAGCTCATTTGTGTGGAGATGTGCAAAGTGCTGAATTTGAGTTATTTTCCCAAGTAATTGGTAGTTAATTACCAAGTCCTTTGCAAAACAAATACAAAAACGAGATGTGAGTTGACCGGAGTATTTCTTAGAAGCTTGAACTGTAAAATATCAGGGACTGAAATCCTGGATTTTTAGCCCTCCGAAACGGTTTGTTCGTGGCCCCGGCCTGGCACGGGGCGGAGAGGCCACTGGGGCCCGACGGCTCTGCCGTCGCCGGGTCTGCGCCGAGCAGCGCTGTCGCGGGTCCGACTGCTTCGCGGGTCCGACTGCTTCCCGCCTCCGAGCGGAGAGCTGACTCGGCTGGCAGACGTGCCTTCAGCCCGCGCGGGCTGGCGGCTCCCTTCCTCTCCTGATCAGTCTCGTCGCTGAGCCTTTCTGGGGACTGTCAGGGCCAAGTGAGAACAACTTTGCGTTTTCCAGAAAAAGGCGCCGCGGCCCCCGGCGGGGAAGGGGGGGGTGGGGGCGGGCCTGTCCAGCCTCTCTTGTGAGGAGAGGTGCCGACTCTGCCTTGCGCCTCCTGCCGCCGAGGCCTCTCCTCTCGCCTGCTGTGAGGCCTGTGCCTGTGAGTTCCCGCCAGTCAGTGTTTAACTTGTGGACTGAGGGATCAGCTCAAAACCTGTTCCTTCACCGTTACAGGGCTAGTTTGTGGCTTCATCCAACTTACCAAGCTTCTGTTTTGGTATTTTGACTCTTAAATGGCACCTTGATTACTTCTGTTAGTACTTCTGTTTTATGATTAATTTTCATGATTAATTTATGTAACTATAGAGGGTGAGTGGCTTCTCAACACATACTGCTCAGAATTACATGGCTTTTCAGGTTTGACTGTGGCTCTCATGTGGCTTCAGTGAGGTCCTGTTCAACAGTCTCATGAAAATACGGCATTTGTCCCAGGAAAATGGCAAAGTGTGACAAAGGGAGGGATGTATGCACAAACCAACTGTTACCTGGACTGTCAACATCAGTGTCAGGTTTCAAATGAATTGTCTTGATTCCAGCTCTTTTAAGCTGTTCACGTTCCTATAAATTGGACTTTACAGTACAGACTGTTAGTTCTTCCCTGCTGCGGGGTAAATCATACCTGAAGTCAACAGTGCCAAGTGCAAGGGTGTTTTTGTCTTTCTGTGGCAAGACTCTTGTTAAAGATGGAAATTCTAACTGTGGACTGACATGCCCCACTTTTTTTAGCAGATCTTTCCTGGAATGCTGAGAGCTTGTGCATGGCGAGTACAGTTTTTAAAAGCAAGGGATAAAAGAACAGAGTATGGAAATAAAGCCACAGACTGGAAATAAGAAGTAAGAATTTTTATAAATATTGCTTTATACAGTGTATATTTTCTGGTTTTGCTTTTCAGCACAATGTAATTCTAAATATTGCAAATGCGACAAATGATTGTTACCCACTGGGTGAGGGGAAAATAACAACTTGTTCACACTGTAGTTTAATGGTACAAAGCCTAGCAAATTTACTGTCACGTGCACCTTTTCTCATTCTTTCTGCCCTGGAGTTACCTTTGTCTAATGTGTGTGTCATACCATAGCGCCTTGTACAAAAGCTGTGCTTGGCTGCATACTTGAACGGGGTGGTGAAGGGGAGGATGAGTCTCAGTTATAGCCGTGGAGAGTACTTGTTAGATATGCTTTTTGAGAGGGAGAGGGGGGTGTGCATGGTTGTATGGGTCACAGTTTAGAGTGTACTACAGCTTTGTGGGATTAGCAGAGGCTTGAGCAGCACAATTTAGTAGTGTGTTCTGGCAGTACTGCTGATTGTAATGTCTTTTGCTGTACAGAGAATATCTAGCTTCTAAGACTGAAGTTAGCTTATGTAGAAGTTTAGAATGTTCACCAGTAATAAAATAAAAATACAAGTTGAGGGTAAGAACCCTTGTAAACTGATGTTTAGTCATACAATACTCACCATAAGGGAGGGTTGAATATAAGGAGCTTAGAGTGAGGCTGGATCTATTCCAAACACTTTTTACACTCTTATGAAAAATTTAAAGAAATAGTATGTTGTCCACTTTCAAATCTAATTGTGAAAAAATCAAATATAAAATCAGAGTGCCTGGCTGAAATCTCTTGGACTGTAACAGTAAAATTCCTCTCTGCATGCCTAATGCATTTAGGTGTTATTCTGTAGTTAAAACTCTAATTATGGAAAGACAGTAGTCCGTCCTCAGAACGGGAAACCAGCTCAAGCTGTAAGTCTCACTTTTGACCTATGACAATACTCACACTTCTGTAGAGCTTTCCATAAAAGGATCTCGACATGCTCACCATTATTAACAAATTTAACTTGTCAGCTGTCTTAAGGTAGGCAGATACTGTGTAAGTGTGCTGCTTCTACAAATGGGGAAACTAAGAGACGTTATTTCTGATTTATTGCTTGAAAAAGCACTTTCCAGAACATACAGAGGATGGCTTGCCTGGAGGAGATTACAGTGTGAATACAGACATAAAAAAACAAATGGGTACAAGAGAACAAAAGAGTGGGGTGAATGAAAAGAGGAGAAAGGCTGCAAGACCATGTGGTCATTCTGGGAAGGATATGTTAGTCTTTGTGCTGTGGCTGTGTATTCTATTTTGTAAGTCTTCAGATTTCTCAGTGTTGTCACATCTGTAGAACTAAACCAGGGACAAGTTTGAGAAGCATCACGGACAGAGGTATATATGTATATGTATGGCTAGGCTTTGCGAACGAAGATCCAGGGAGGGCTCCACCCATGCTCCCCATCAGTGCCTTTTCCAAGCGTGCTGATAAAAAGAGGATAGCAGATAGCACCCTTGAGCCTGCACAATGGATTTTTTTTTTAGGTGAGACACAGCATGCGCAGAGCTGGACCCACCCTTTAGTCCTAAGGTTCATCTGCCAGGGCCTAGCAAGCTTGGACGCTGGCAGCGAAGTCCTTAAGACGTAGGTTTTATTAGAGTGTCCTTCTCTTAGATGGAAGGCCTTCCAGGGCTAAACGAGCTCCATCTGCCCGGGTTTGGAATCAGAGTTGTCCTTCTCCTAGGATGACTGCCAGAAGGCTAATGAGCATGTCCTACCCATACAAGGATTATAGGAACATGGGTATCACTCCCCACACCTTACCATGGGCAGTGAGTTTAATGCTCCCTCTGCTGTCGGCACAGTTATCGCACCAGGGGCCACAGGAGACCCCAAGTGATTTTCAGACTGTGCCTTACGGACAGAGGTAAAATGATGGTAAGCAGCATATAGTTGATTGGTAGGAAGAAAGCAGATAAAAAATGGTTCATCTACCACAGACAACAAAATAGAAAGGCTGGCATGCTAAGACTTGAGTGAGACTTGACTGACTCAAACAGTGCTTGGGTTTAAGTGTTGGAAAAGCCAGAAGTCTCTGCATTCTGCTAGCATAGGGCTAACTGCTTTGCTAAGGCCAGGCCAGCCCCTTTGGCTTGCCCCAAAAGCTCATGCCAACAATTCACTGGAGGGTAGAAGCAACCAGATAAGAGTACCTCTACTTCAAGCTGCCTTTTTTGCAGTTTCTGTGTAAACAGCCTTGGGTGATAGACGTTTACTAGACAATTTTGAGGAAAAGGGAATGTTCTTTCTGTGAGATGGTGTTAGAAAGATCTGTGGGTGTTTCTGTAATAACTGTGGAAATCTAAATCTATTTCCCAGTGTGGCAAACTCAATTTGACTTGTGTTGTGAGCTTCCTACTATCTGTGATTGCATTAGATAGCTAAGGAATAATCTGTAAACATAGTCAAGGTGGCTGCAAAGCTGGAAAAGGTTACCAAGGAACTTCTGAAGAGTTATGAAAACCCCTTAAACTTAAAAAAGCAAGAAGGGATCCATTAAAATTCCTATGAACACTGGAGGGAGTGTAACTCACGCTTTTTGGATGTAACAGTGTAAAAAAACCCCAAAACAACAGTGGTACATAAAGGAGTGTGAAACTCTGGATAATAACAGCTGAAATATTTGCTTTGCTGCTGCTAATGGTTTTGTAAGATACACTGTCTTGCATGAGCAGTTGTCTCCTGTTTTGGTGGCCGCAGATACAACTGCAACCTATATTCAGCAGCAAAACATCATTTCTCCTCTTAGGCTGTGGAACTGTGCCCTTTCCACTATGATTTTTGTTCTTGCCTAGTTAAATGTGCAGTTTCTTCTATTAGAAGATAGAAAGCCTTCAACACTGGAGATGGGGCAGTGGCATCAATGTGCATTATTCAGGGCTCTAGAAATTGCTACTGGTGTGTTTGATTTGCAACTAACACGTTTCTGGATATAAAAATAAACAAATTGGTAGGCCTTCATCCATAGGATCAGTTTTGTAAAAAGTTGCTTGTAGAGAAGGGGAAAATAGAGCTAGAAACTATTGGCTATATTTTGATTAATATTTGTCACTAGCACCACTTAATGTCAAATGGTTATTCAGCTTATGATTTAAAGTCATACAAAGCAGTGCATAATTGTAAGTAGGAGACATTTGTGCATCTGGTATTTAAATGGAGTATGTGTACTTTGCATTCCAGAGCAACCCTAAACACTGCTGTTAGAATTGTCATTTTAAAAATATGTTTTGTCCTGCTTTTAGAGCACATTTAATCTTTTCCCCATTAATCTGCTTTCCCTAAACCTTTCCCTAATTCTTCTGAAGGATCCCCCACCTGCTGTGCAGGCTACACAACACAGTGAATCTAATCATGTCTGGAATTATCATATTTATCAGCTTAATCCATATTTTTCTGTTATTTGCTTTCCAAAGCCTTAGACATTTTATGCACTGTGGTGAGGAACGGAGCAGTTGTGGTGGTTAGTCTCTTCAAAAAAGCAGTGACAATACAGTTAAGATAATCATTTTAGATTATTTTTTGGAATGAAGCATTAGTGTTCCATGAAATTTAAGCTTGATCCTTAGATTTATGGAATATATTTTAAACTTCAGATTGTAGATGAGTTGAGAAATGTCCCTGTGTTTGTTACAGCAAATGATCTGAATTGTCCTGATGAACACTTGCATGTTCGTGATTGCACACTTAACAATCTGCTACCTCTGAATTTGTTCACATACTTTTCATATGAAGTCTTATATTTTATGAAATGACTTACAGCGAAGGGAAGAAATTTTCTTTATGCTACAATTTGCTATTATGAAGTGTGACTTCAGATATTGGCAGAGACCACCAGTGTAATTCAAGCAGGTGCTTTAATTTATAATAGTCTAAAGAGGAGAATGCGATTTGGTGTTTCATTCTCTTACTCTTATTACCTGTGCTACTTGTGGTCGTTAGGTCCTGCTAGTGGCAAGATCTTATTCTACAGACAATAACTGCAAGCAATAGCAATACCCTGCATTAGTTTGGAGGAGGACTTTTAGCCATAGATTAGATGCTTAGAAGCAAACTAGATGCAGTCATCTAGATGTCATAAATTAATAGCTGTGGAGGTGCCATCCTGGTTTTCGAGATTCACCCTCTCCTTTGTATATATCAATCAGAGCTGCTTCAGTCCTTCATTTGTTTTGCTATGGGGCTCAACAGCTAACTGCTTATATATGTAAAGGTCTAGTACTGCTACATTGGTCAGGCTGTTCTGTGAAAATGTAATTTAGCAGAATTCTTGCATAAACTATTAGACTGTAAAACAGTTGCATTGGGCTGTAGCTTTTACTATTTTCAAAATTCAAAGCTGGACATCAGGACTCTAGCCATATTTTATTATCTGTTTGAATAACTCTTTTCAATTAATGCTCTCTGTCTAGCCATGAGCACTAAATTAATACTAGATTCTCTCTCTGCCTAGTGGGAACACTAAATAGATAAATAAAAATCATTGCAGGATAATTGTAGGTGCTGCAGGCTGAAGCCAAACCAAGCCAATTCAGCCTTTGAGCCCTGTCTGTCTGTCTGCCTTTCTTTTTCCTTGCCCATCATAATAGGGTATTCAATTATAATCTTTTCTCTGCATGCACAGTGGAGGTTTGCATACAGTGGCCCAGAGGCATTATTAATCTCAATGCATTTGGAGAGTGAATGAAAAGAGTAAAGGTTTAGGGAGAAAGAAAATCTCTCCCCCCTATAGCTGTATTCATCACTTAGGGTCTTTGTCAAAAATGTGCTTTTCTTTCTCCCTCCTCCCATTCCTTGGAGCATAAGCTGGAATTGACTCCAGAAGTTAAAGGACAATGGAAGCATTAGCACAGGGATTATGGATCTTCATGAGCAAGATGGAGGTTGGGGGGGAAAGGTAGATGTCTGGTATTGGCAGGATGGAAATGTGAAATATGTGGCTAGATCAGTGCTTACCACTACATAGGAAAAAGCAATAGTGCAATCTCTATTCACATGAAGCTTCTCAGGCCACTGGAGAGAGTATACAAGTGATCTTTTCTATAGCTGGCAAATACACTAAACTGACAACCTAGTTGTTTAAGAGTCTAAAGAAGATTTTTAGGAAATTTATGTATTTGTGGTTTCTTTTCCAGTGGAAGAATTGTCTGTGAATGATTCTTGACTGTCTTTTTTCTGAGCACTTTCCTGGAAGAGTCCCATGGGAACTTTAGAGTTTGAAGAAACTGAATGGCTGCTATTGAAAGGGGTTTGGTTAGATGTTTTATAGTTGTATTATATATAGTTACATAGCTCCATGTACTTGAATCAGGTGTTCAACATTATAGGTCAAGACCAGGGCTTTTTCAAGGCAGTTTTCTGCCATGTGAGTAGCTTGGATTGGCCATGGCACATGACAGCACTTACCAAAGACCTAATCTTATTTGATGCAGGGTAACTACTCAAATTTTAGTTGTCTGAATTACCAAACCGATAAAAGTTGTTCCTTCCTGTGAAGACACTAGATTTTGGCACTTTATCTTTAGCATTGCAAGTTAAAGGAACATCATCGCTTCCTCTGCTTCAGTAAAATTGGTTCACCCCAACTACAGTTACACAATATTACTTACAGAGCTTTTCTTAGTTGCATCCCATACAGGTTTAGCAGATGCCCTTTGATAAATGTAGTCTTTAAAACACAAGTAGGTGTTTGCTTTTTCTAATGTACTAGATTCTTTCTAAATGTAAGCATTAATATATTGTTTGGAAAGGCTTTTGAACTCCCAGATTTGCCTGGGCAAATCAAAGTAGAAATTTTAGAAAACATCTGTTATGGTGCTCAACTGTGTTCTGTTTATGGTGCTGTTTATGAAATCTGCCTGCCTTCTATGCTACTGGCCTAATTAAACAAGGTCAGAAGGTATTTTAATGACAAACAAATAGTTTTTCCCTTTCCCTGCTCAACCCTGGCCTTTTGTTAGAACTTCTGCAATGACTACTCAAAAGAAAAAAAAATCTAAATAATCTGTTAGTGTCTTTAAAAAAAACAAAACAAATTGACCTCAAACACACCAAATCACTAAACTTGTAGAATTCCTCAGTGGAAGACTTCATGCCTGCCTACTAGTAAACTGGTATTTTACAGAATCTGATTTAACCTGGATAATGCTTTAACAGTGTCTTCCAGTATAAAAGCTTTAACATTTCACATCAGGACCTTGATTTACTTACCATCTGCTCAGAGGTCTGTCATCAACAGAGATGATTTCTAGCTCCCTTCAGATAACTGGCGTTTGGCAGAGTTCTGCTAAACAGTCTATAACCTTGAAGACAAGGAGTATATGATAACTCATGCATATCAGTTAACCTTTAAGTGGCTTAAATAGTCTCTTTTCCTAAATAAAACTGCTAAATACTTCAGTTTGGTCCTGATTCTTTTCTTTCTCCTCTTAAGTCAGAAAAAAACCACTGAGACTTTGGAGGCAGTGAAAAAATTATCTTCTGTTTTGTTTTTTATTCACCATTAACATCCTTAAATTTACTTTTCCTTTTGTCTCTATCTTTTATGATTCTTGCAGTAGTGTTTCAGAAGAGTTTGTCTGGAGATTAATGTGTCTGGCAAAATAAAAAAAAAAGCTATTTTTGCTGTGTTGTTCCAGTAAAGTCAAGAAAATTATTAGGATCAGTTTGTCAAAAGTCAGGCAGTCAAAAACCAGCTGACCTCAATTTTAGCATTAATAGTAAGTTTGACATTTCAGGAGGCTAGTAATACATTTCTTAGGCTGTCAAGTTAATGACTGAGTTAGTCATTAAGTTTAAAGAGCAGAAGAATATTTCTGTAGAGGAATCTGCATACTTAAGAGTTTGCTTAGACTTATGTTTAGATGGTAAGACAAACATCAGTATTTGATTCAGACCTAAGAATGGCTCGAAGTCCAGCTGGAGATCAGTGCCAAGTGGTGTCCCTCAGGGCTCTGTACTGGGGCCTGGACTGTTTAACATTTTTATAAACGATATCAACAGCAGCATTGAGTGCACCATCAGCAAGTCTGCAGATGACACCAAGCTATGGGGTGCTGTTGATAAGTTGGAGGGGCGAGATGTCATCCAGAAGGACTTGGACAAGCTGGAGAGGTGAGCCCAGGTGAACTTCATGAGCTTCAACAAGACCAAGTGCAGGGTCCTGCACCTGGGTCAGAACAATCCCCACTATCAATNTGGGGCCCCATCCCTGGAGGCATTCAAGGTGAGGCTTAACAGGGCTGTGAGCAGCCTGATCTAGTTGGGGATGCCCCTGCCCACTGCAGGGGCGGGAGGTTGGTTGGACTAGATGACCTCCAGACGTCCCTTCCAACCCAAACCATTCTATGGTTCTATGAAAGGAGTAGTTAGACTAGAGCTGCGTATAGACCAAGCAGCCCAAAACTTTTGTAAAATAAAATAAAAGGCTTTCTGTTACTTTGATAGATAGTTACAGAAGTTAGTGTGAAACCACGTCATAAAAAAATTAATCAGTGCTTGAATCTGTGTGGATTCTGCTAAGCAATATTAGGTGTCATTTACCAGTGTGCTTAGTAGTGTGGCCAGCTACCAGATGTCTCTTTCACTATATTGGATCAATTGCAAGACACATGGGATGTTTTTTCGGTATGTTTTATTTTTACTCTTTATTCGGAATCTGCCTTTTTTTTTCTCGTGGCTGTTTTGACTGACTGGGGAGGAGGGTTTTTAGGATAAGCTAGCTAGTTTTTCTATTCAGACAGCTCCAGTTGGTCCAAAATCAACTAGAAAGAAGAGCTTATGCTGAGCTGAACACTATCTTCTGCCTAGTTAAAATCCTTCACTGGACTTCTTATATTATGAGGACAATTTTTATATTTGCTCATTGTTCCTATTTGTAGCTATAATAAGAAATAGAGGTCTGGGCAAAGAACTTTAACTTAGATAAATTTGAGATCTATTCTTCTACCTGATTTTTAAACAGATTTGAACCTACAGTGGTCAAACCCCTTGGGTACTGGAGGAACAATTGCTAGAATCCTTGTCTGCTTAGAGGAATCCTTTTCAGCAAGACTTCCTCAACTTTTTTTAGCCTTATCTCATTAAACTGTCAAAAATAGGTCAACTTTGCTTCCTTCTGTCAAACGAAGCACCAGGCAGTTATAGAAGAGTGGTGTGTAAGCCACACCAAGGAACAGGGAGATGCATACTAGTAGGATGCTGCATCCACATCAAGGCTTGGTGTATATTGTTCTATGGTTGGGGGCTTGCATTCAATATCTTTTTATTTGGGGAGTTGTGTGTACAGTTCGGAGTGAAAAAAGAGTGTCAAAGTACTGGAATCCTTGCAAGCTGGCCTCGCTTCTTTTTCCATCATTTTGTTTAGCCTGGTATGTCTGTGTTTAATGGCTCTATTATACTGGTAAGAAATCTGAATGGAGGGTAGCTTTGAGGGAAAGGCCATGTGCATGCCACTTTTAGGTTTATATACTAAGATGGAAGCAAGCTACCATGTTTGGTTTGGTGTCCTTTTTTGTAGATAGTTCCAGCAAGTTAGCAAGGATTTTTCTATTACCTGTTGAATTTAGCATCCCACTATGCTAGCTGGTGACTTCTCACTGAAGTGAGTGTCAAGCTGATGCAGCAAAGTTCTGGTAGCTGATTAATTCCTCCTCCTCCATGCATTTGACCGGTTCCATGTTGGTTCTTGACAGTAAGTGAGCCTGTCAGATGTGTTCAGTGTTTCAACCAATTGAGTACATCTCATTACTGTCAAAGTAATGATGAATCAGTAGACACTTAGCTGATTTTTAACTGTGAGAAAAATGGACTGGGTCTTACTTGAGCTCCTCTCAGACAGGTAACAGAAGAAAAGCATAAATAATGAAAAAATCCATTTAGGTTCATGATATATGATTTTCAAAGGGAACATCAGACAACTGCAGGAAGGTCTAGGAGATCCACAGAGGCTCGTCAAAAAAGTCTTAACTGTATTTGCTTCATGGCTTTTACCTGGAGAAGAGTGATGGAAGAAGGTGGGTGTGAGGCTTGCTAATATGAAGCTATGTATGCACTTGGAGAAGTAGGTGAAAGAATTAAAAACAAATTTGCTGAAGACACAAACTAGCTCTGCACGTTAGCAGCTTTCAATAAACATGTCAAAAGAAAGAACTTAGTCTAAATAGGACTGCCATTACTGTTTTTCATGTAGAGAACACAGAGGTGGAGTAAATAGCTAAAAGTTATATAACAATGCCAATCTTCTTTTAGGTCTTGGGAGACCAGTCATGAATTGAATCATGAACTATCCCTCAGTCTTTTTGCGACTCAGATGCTTTAGAAATAAAGATTTCTAATGCCTAATTTGTCAAAACATTCTGCAATCATCTCTTGGATGACTTGGATATCAATTTTAACAGCATTATGCCTGATGTGATTTGTTTTCTTTATTTCAGATGAAAAACTGAATAGCAAAATTCTGAATGGTGTTCCAGGTGCAGAAACACCTTTCTGTATTGCTTTTTGAATTCCTGACTATGCACTAGGACTGCAATTAATTTAAAATAAGGTTTGGCAAAACCCACCATAATTTGGTGCTGAAAGAGCCAAAATTAGCTCATTCATGATTAGCCTATGAATGTTCCTATGCTGTAAGTAATTGACTGGAGTCCCATGGACTGTATACTACGACTAGATATGATTTATTTATTAATGCAAGTCACTTTGTTTACTGCTAGGCGTGTTAAAATAAGAAAAGCTACTCTGCAAATGCATTCTTCCTGAAACCCTTAACTGCACAGGCAATACTCACAAGCATCTGTTTGTGTTGCAAACAACTGTCATCTCTGCCTATGCACATGCTTTTTTCATTTGTGGATACATATGAAAGCAGGTTATGAACATCTTTTATGTGTACAAGAAGTGACCATTTGCTATGCATGAGATGAGTTTCTGTCCCCCAAAGGGTCTTGTGACAGAGGTCAAACAAAGTATGGTTTTCTGCTTCTAAAGTATTTAATCTAAGTATTTATGAAAAAGCTAAAGAGATTTTGTACTTCTGTGGAAACTGTAGTTTTCCATTCCAGCTCTGTTGTAGAATGCATCAAGAATGTACTTTGATGAAGTTTGGGATGTTCTTGGTGAAATTTTTCAGAAAATTGAACTCCTGTGTTGTACTGACCTACAGTGGATGAGTTTGAAAGATTAAATCTGAAAATCTCTGTGAGCTTGGATTAAGTTGGAAAGAAACAGAACATACTATGACCAAACCTGTTTCTCTTTGAGAGTGATAGTTAATTGGTACTGGAATTCTGTTTTTTATAATTTTTTTGCTAAATTTCTCTCATTGTTTCTTTAAATGTCTTATTTTGTTTCTACATTCCATGCTCTTTTTTTTGTCATGCTCTGTGAAACTCACTACTGTGTGATCTTCAGGCAATCTCTCTATCTTACTTTACTGTCTGCAATGTATCTCTTCTGTTTCCAAGCATCACGTACAGTCACAGAGCAGGGAACGTTATGAAGCATCTGTAAATGTAAACCTCTTCAAATGTTGTATTTAAAATAGAAAATTCTCCCTTATGTTAAAGAACTAAGGCTTTNCTGGACACAGTATTCCAGATGAGGTCTCACCAGAGCAGAGTAAAGTGGTAGAATCACCTCTTAGATGTAAGGCTGGATTAGTTATCACATTCAGTCCATCTGACCTAGTGAAGTAGCCCCAGCAAAAAGGGATTTTCATCTCTAAATGGCTGAGAGAAAGCAAAGAGGAATTATGAGTGGACAGAAAACAAATTCTACTTGCTGATCCTCCTCTGGCCTGTGATTCTTTAAGTTATTCATGGAGGGCATAAATTAGAGCAACTTAAAGGAACCAGAATAAATTGGTGCAACCTGTTTTAAAAGTAAGGAGCTGTATCCAGGTATGTGACACCACTCCCTTTTCACATTTCCATTCTCATTGGAGCTCTGGCACAGAGCAATGAGGGTCTTTTCCAGGTCCCTTATTTTGTTCTAATTTTAGGTGCCAGAGATACAACAGCATTATTATTTCTTTGGTACTTAACATTCTTTTGAAATCCTTTTTGTATTCAATTTTCTAAATAACTAGTCTTTTTATCAAATGTCCTGAGTCTGTTTCCCTGATTTACTTACTTGTTTCAGGACTCTAATGATTTCTGGAACTGCTGGTAGAATTAGATGATTTTGTTAAACATTTGGAAACTGTCCTAGTTTCCGCTTCACCTTCAGAGGAGGTGATCTTCTGTTTAAAGTCCTTTATTGATCTTCTTTCTCTTAAAACTTCTTCAAAATGCCTGAGAGCAGGCTGAAAACGTAAATCAGGCTTATAAAAATAGTATTCTGGTATCCTTACTAAAAGTAGGTAAGTAGAAGGTAATGCAGTCTGGTCATGATCTACCAGTTAAATGAAAAGGACTAGATCTTCTGTCATCCTGCCTGTTAGTCTGGATCCAAAAATCTCACAGCTCCACTCACAGCATGGTTTCTGTCTGGAGGTTTACTTCTGGGGCAAGCATATATCCTAAGCTTGTATAAATCAAATTTGGTTGAATTCTTTATTAAATAGATACTCTGTCTTCTTTCCAAGTAATTCTTGCAGATCATAACCTTCTGCACTGTTTTCAACTCCGGCCATTTGTATATAACAAATACTTGAAGGTTTTAATATTACGCAAAGTTTGGGAAAATCTTCATTCAGAGAGTTGATTAAATTCTGCAAAGTACTTTTTTGATTCAGAAGGGGGTGAATCTTCCTGTCTCTATTTTGGATATTTTCATCATTTTTTATATTATTTTATGTATTTCCAATCTGATAAAAATCTAGCCAGAATAGCTAGTACCCTTCTACTAAAAATCTACTCTCTAACAACACTTTGCATTATTTGTACTATGGCAGTAAATGCAAGCCATGTCTTCCTCTTCAGTGAAAGATTAGGTAAGGGAATCTTATGCTGCTTTTAGCTGAGAAGCTTTAGTGCAAATCTGTGTGCCATAGGGATGACAGAAGAATATTTCAAATAACTTTGATTCTTGATCAGACTTGGGTTTAATGGAAGTGTCCTCTAAAAAAGAGTATGTAATTGACCTGTCTTTGTTCAGGCTAATGTGATTGAGAGGAGAATTAAATCATAACCGACAGAGATATCACTTCTTTAAGCATACAGAAACAGCCACTGTCAAATATGCAAACACAGAAAGGAAGAAAAGCCTTAAACTACTCTGTAGTTTCAGCTGAGATGAATTGCATCAATAGATCTCTAGCAATTCTGAATCTGTTTCAAAGAATGTTTTCAGTATAACAAAAATATACTTTCTTACTATATTTCTGAATGTCAGGAGTGCCTGGGAACAAGTCTGACTAGAATACTAAATTGTCACTAGTCAACTTTCTAGTGGGTGTCAGTGGGCACCAAGCCGATTATGCTGCAGGAAATTTTCACTCTAAATGTGTTAAGAGGCCCTTTGAGTACTCCTGGCTTGCTGAGTCTCCCTTGCTACACACACTAGTGTGCTGTACTTTACAAAAAAGGATACTGTTACACAGATCTGAACATCTAAACAAGATGAAGTAAATAAATTGAGGTAGATGTCTTGCTGGAATCATCTGTTGCTTTATCAAATATTGAAAAACAATCTTGTAATTATTTAGAAGGCAAGCAATCAGGGGAGTTCTTTTCATAAAACAATGAACCAGACCTAGAATAAATAAGTTCTGAAACACCTTGTGAGAAATGGCCTGACATTCTGGGGACAAGAAGCTGCAAATAGGAACCAGGGCTGTAGAAAGCCAATGATGAGCTTGGGAAGGCTACTAATCACAGGTTCAGGTCTGATGAAGATGAGGCTAAGTTCTCCTCTGCTAATCTGAGAACTTTCTAAATCTTTAGTTTTGATGAATATTCTCAATACAGCTAATATATGCATTTCTTAATTACCCATTCAATTCTGGAGAAACAATCCCTTGTGTTTAGTGGAATGAATAATAACAAAAATAGTGCCAAATAATTTGGTAGCCAGAAGATACTAAAAACATGTCTTTGACAATAAATATTAGCTCTAGACTCATGAGATGAAACTGCTTGAGTTGAGCTGTACTTAGTTTATAGTAGTAAATTAAACACTAGCTGGATTATGAAAGTAATTGTGAATGATAGTTTAGCTCTGTAAGGGGTGGAATAAGCCTCCTGCTATATTAAGTGCAGTTGAGTATTTCTCTTGTTAAACAACAGAAAAGGCTAGCAAATAATCAAAAGCCTGCAGTCCAAAGTGAATTTAGCAAGCAATCAAAGCCATGGCTAATAAAACACAGAAATCAGTACTTCAACTGAAATAGCCCACCATAAAATCAATTTTAACACTATGAGCTGCCAGAAAGTGGGGTTTTGTATATTTTTCTTTTTCAGTTTTAAAAAGATAAACCCCATACATCCTGGATGGTGTAGGTCTTAAGACCTTGTGACTGCCATATTTTGTCACACAGCTTTTGTATAATGCTGGGAAAAGAATGTGGTCTATACTGTATAGTACAGAATTTTTGTAAGGGTTCTATTAGTTAGTTCCAACTAAATATGCCAGCTAAAAGGCAGTGACCGTGATCTGTGCCATAAGTAAACAGAAGAATTTAATAATCAATTCATTGACTTTGTTACAACTGATGGAAAGGCTTTACAATCAGCACAATATGTTCAAATCATCCCTTTCTCACAAAAAACGGAGCAGCAGGCTGTGCCTACTGGAGGCTGCGCAGAGCCCTGTTGTGCAAGCCAGTCAATGAAGAATTACAGTAATCTAATCCTGAAGAAAGACAAAAGTGTAAATAGCCTTTTCAAAGGCTTCCTGAGATGGAAATAACTACTTGGCAGTAGCCTTTTCAAATGGTCCAGAGATGATGATGTAGTGCAGATGAAATACTTCTGTGATCTGACATGATTCTCAAATGATTCTGTTCCCCAAAGAAAGCACTTGATTGCAAAACACAAAAACGTAGTGGAGAAATAACCTCCTTTAAGCTTCACAGTCAAGAGGCAGCATGACTGCCTTGTTCAAGGCAAGTTTGATACAGGAGATTGAACATGCATCAAAAATGTTAACACTGATGTTATTAGCCCTACATCTGTAGGAGTTACGTGAATTCCAGAGATGGACAAGCTTACATACTGCCTACTCAGGGAATCATCCCTCTTGGGGCTGCTGTGTGACATATACACCCTGCTCTAATGTGGAACTTTTTTGGCTTCTTCAGGGTGCAGACGGGACTCACTGAATCTTTGACAGTGAACAAGTTTAGGTTGCAGTATTTGCTCAACACAGAACTTTGAGCTCAACTTTTGGACAACTTAAACTCAGTGGTTTTGATTTTTTTATTTTTTTTTTTAAAGGCTTGAGAGGGTTTCTCTTAATGTCATCTTTGAAAGGGCATTTTCCATTTATTTTTTTTTCTCCGTTTTAGCAGTGTAATGCTATGTGAGAGCATTAGTGTGTCCTTGCAGCCACAGTTAAGAATTTGACAGTTTTCCTCTGGAAGAGGAACCCTTCCTATGTCCCTCTTGTTCACTTATTTTGTGAGGAGGTAAGAGGACAGCAGCATCTCTGAATTTTAATTGTAATATAGAAGAAGCAAGGTTCTTAAGCATAAAGGTTGTATAGAATATAATTTTGAAATCTACAAAGTCATTGCAATTTTGCTGGCAGTTTTTCTTACTGCCTGTTTGCTTATGTAGTTGTATATGTTTGTTTATAGGAATCTTCTTGTAAAACTACCATCTTAATTGAAGCAGACACTAAAACACTGAAAAAGTTGTAGACAAGTGGTAAAAATATTTTAAAAATGCAAAAAATAATTTCTTTAAAGTCTGAATACTACATGGCACTAAGGCAGGAATTACTGTCATTGCATGAAAAATACCCTCTTTTTCTAGGCGGTATGAATCTCATGGAAAAAATGGTAATGTAATCAGACTACAACATTTTCTCATGAGAGAGTGAGAGTAAAAGGATGCAGTTTTGTTCTAGTTCTTTGATAGTTTGGCTTGCTGGCTTTTTTGTTCAGTTTGAGGTTTTTCTGGTGTTACCACCCTATTTTTATTATGAGAATCTGGTATGGCATTTCAGTACAACTTAATATTTGACCTCAAGATAAGCATTTGCTAAAACTGCATTTGCTAAGATTAAATTTGGAGACTCCTTTTAAAATTCACACTGGAGAAGCTGCTTGTATAAGTGTTTCTTTATAGCATTAGCAAACCAAATATTGAACTACTAAGGACTCTGACAAGTACGCTGACTATAAATTGTCACTGAAATGTATTATTTTTCTGGAAACGAGTTCTCCTGCTTCAGTTTGCTCAGAGTAGGTTAAGTAACACCAAGCAGTATGATTTCAATTATATGAGTATTTATCCAGTCAGTCATTGTAGTGTAATAAACAAGTACATCTAAAAAAACCCACCTGATCTAAGTTAATGTAAATAAAAATCTGTGTCCAGATAATAGCTAAATATTTAAGATACATTTAAGAAGTTTAATATTTAAGAAAATCTGAAGAATTTTAAAACAAAGATGATGATGGAAAATATTAATGAAGATGTTTTTATAGTTCAGGATTTTCTGGGATTGCTTTCTGTAGGCCTGAATTTGGAAGTCTTTATTCATTGGTATAATTTCTTACAAGTCTAATCAGTAAAAAGTTCCTTTAGGGATTTCTTGTCTGTATTGTATGAAAATCACATGGGATTTAATTTTACAACAGGGAATAGAAGCTGAGACTATGATAACACAGGGGATAGGGTAAGTAAAACTCTTGCTATAGGTGCTCCTTAAAAATAACACAACTGAGTATACCAGGGCTTGATCTAAAGCAATCTCTTACATGAAAAGTCTAAGTTTTACAGTTTGTGAAAGTAATTATTTAGAAGTGTTTTTACACAAGGAGGAAGAAACATTAATGCCTTAAGGTAAGAATACAAGAAGTTTTGTCTTTTTAAAAACTCTTTGAAAAATGTCTTAGACAAGGTGTTGTGATGGTTGCACTCAAGTTTTTGAAAATATGGAAAGTCTTAGTTCTTGCAGTGTATCCTTTAACTAGATGCACTCAATTCAGTTTGGGTCACAATTTTACCCCTTTTTAGAGTCAAAAGCATTTGCTGCCAAGTTTACCCACTGAAGGACAGGATGAACTGTCCAAATAATGCAATATGTAGAAGTTTATCTGTTTGGCTTATTTATCTGTGGTTTTTGAAAGAAAGAGGAATTTAGCTTGCAGTTCAGGATATGTTAGAGGAGAATTGTCATGACCTTTTAGTGTGTATTGCATTAGTTTCCTTAAAACACTCCTGAAGTTCAAGTCTGCTGCAGGAACATGCCTTTTTTTGCCTTAAAAGACTGTTCAATTCTGTAAATGCATAGTGCCTTTGTGTTCATTAATTAAATACTAGCTCAGAGTGCTTCCTTCCTTTGAAGGCCTGATTCAGTCTTTTTCTGCAACTGAACTGAATGCTCCCAATGTATCAGTCCAGGATAACATCTATACGATTCTGCAAACAGAGCCAAAATGAAAAGGTAAAACTCACAAGGGAAGTTAAATAAAGGTGGGTTCTTGGTGAAAATATCTAGTCAAGAAGCAGAACTCCAGCATGGAATAAAATATAAAAGCCAGAGGAATATGGATGAAGGGGAAGGGAGAGTGAAATCTCTCAGGTGTGGGTGTGTGCAGCAAAATAAGACATTGCAATAGTGTCATGACTGACAGCTTTGTAATTCATCCTGGTTACATGTAAAGAGGAGCCAAGTTCAGTTGCCTTGCTCACAGGAACAGACAAAACCCTCTTTTACAATTCTGAAGTCAGTGGAAGCTTTAAATTAGTAAAGGAGCTGGGGCAAGGCCTTTGTATTTCTCAGTCTTTCCACCTAAAGCTTTAGTTTGAAACAGTTGTGAAATACTGCCAAGGCTAATGTATTTCATATGAGTCTGGGTGAAAAGAATGAATTGTGCCTCTGCCCTGGGAGAAATACCCACATCAGCAGTTCCTTCCAAAAATTTAGCTTCGCCTAGGTAGCTGTCTTTATAGACATGGTAAACTGCACTTTCATGCGTGAATTTCAGCTATGTGAATACATCTGACAGTTGAAATACTTTTTTCATTGTATTTTCCTCAACTGAAAGAGGTTTAAAGCAGCAAAGAACACAAATTATATCTTGTTTTATACTATAAACTTTGAGGTATGAAAGTTCTTCTAAATGTACCTTTTAAAAAACCTCATTGTGGCAAATCTGGTGTCAAGTGGTGCAAGCATCACTCAACCCAAAGCTAGATGCAGCAGTTTAAAGAACAATTGCAAGTAAACTGCAATCACAGGGACAGAGGTAGAAAAATTTACTGGATTGAGATTGTATATAACTTGAGGAAGTAAATTTGATATTTGGAGCATTTAGCAGCCTCATGACAGTTCCCCGAAAAAATTGAGTTAAAGCTGGCATATTTGATTTAAAAGTAGAGCTGAACAATTATACCATTTCAATGGCACAACCATTAAAGTTGAGCAAAATCTCTTCTGCTTACTATGGGCCTTATGGAATGGGTTGAACTATGGTCAAATCAACACTAGTTAGGTGAGTAATGTGAGGATAATTTGCATCTGAATCTGGGAAATTTCTCTTCTCTGTAGAGCTTGTCTCTGAAGGTTGCTAGCTCAGGTCAGTGCACAGTGGGGCTATCATGTTCCTCTCAGCACCTCTTCTTCCCTTGTGTGCACTGCAGCTGTTTTTGTGAAATGCTGTGAGAATCAATGACTCCTGGCTCTCAGCTCCCATTGACTTTTAACTTCAGCAAAAGTTGGGAATGCAGAAGGGCGTGGAGGCTGTTACCCATCGTAGAGAAAAAGCGCTGGCTTCCTGTTCACCGTTTCTGCTTATTAAGAGTTCATCAAGTGCTGGGAACTCCTGGCACTCAAAGCTGTGATTTGAGTGATCAGCAAATTTGTTTCTGTGGCAGCAATGGCTGCCCTTGAGCCCTTGTAGCTGTGGGAACTTCAGTCTTATGCTGCTACACATGGACTTTTTGGTGTTTGGGGACTGGAAAGGAAAAGCTAAATTGTGACATTCGAGCTAAATAGGAACTGATTACTGCAGCTTATGAATGTTCTGGATGCCTTCTCCAGAAGGGCAGGTATCAGCAACAGTAGTATTTGCACCTTAGTTAATGCAGGTCTAAGCAAGTTCACTACCAAATCAAATCTGTTCATGGCTTTTATAGTGGGAAACAGTTTGTAGGTATGCTTAGAGAGCACTGCATAATGACTTGGTTATAGACTGACACCATTCTCTTTTTCTCTTGTCCTTTGGGCAGTGGAAAAAGCTTCAACAACAGCAGTTGAAAGTTTATCTACCATATGCTCCCCTGTCTAGAAGATGTGGACCTCAGGTGGAGTAGGAATTAGAGGTGTTCTAAAGCTTTTGTGAGAGCTCTAACTGCTGAGCTATTAGATAATGAAAGTTCTTCCTACAGCGATTTATAAAAGACAGATGTACCCTCTGGTTTACGATAGAAAAAGCCTCAGTATTGGAAGTTCAGAGAGTGGGGACAGCTATCTCCCTGCAGTGAGGATTCCTCACCTGGTGTCTACAGCCTTGAAACATCTCTGTTAGTGTATGTGAACCTCATCTCTGTCTAATACTCCTTCTGCATTGTAGAGAAACCCTGAACACCTAACTGGGCACTGGGGGTTGTTTTAAGCCTCATTTGACCGTGTGTTAGACATTGTGAAGCTCAGTGGCCCTGTGCAGAAGCTTTTCTGTGAATTCTGTTAAAGTTTCATGAGTGCTTTTGAAAATACTTTTTTTTCCCCTAAGCCTGATTTTCAAAGGTGTGATACAGGAGCCTCTGCTGAAAAGGAACTTGAACTTCATGATCTAGAGATAATCAGCACTAACCAAAAATAATTCTCAGGTTTTGCTGCAATTTAACCATTCTCAGTATTATGTGATAGTCTATCTTTATGACCTTTGTAAGTCATCTTTATTCTGATGTTCCCATTTCATACATTGTACCAATACCTTCGAGAAAAATCCAGATAAGCTGGTAGAAAATCCTTTATTCTGAATAAATGAGGCATAATTGAAATTTGTTAGAAAACTAAATGCTTAGAACATTCCCTTAAACAAGAGTTTCAGGACATCTGTTGTTTTTTCTAAGCATAAACCTGAGTGATATTTATCAAGATGTGTACCTCTCCTTTATTGAAAACTTGACCAAGAGTATAAGTCCTCATTTATGTCTTTATCTAAACTTGACCCATGCTATTAATAAGGCGTGACTTTCTCATGCATGGTGTAGCCATATTAACTTGATATTATAGGAATATACTCTAATCAATGATCTTAAGTTATCTTAGTATAGCGGAGATGGGTGCAAATGAGATGTTTAAAGCTGCTTTTATCAATGAGAAGTCATGAAAGTAAGAACTGAAGAAAGTAGCAAAATGAGTGGTTTATTGTGATTACTGGAATTCAGTAAGTGGCGTTAAGTTCTTTATTTTAATAAAACCCTTTCTGCCTTTATGAAGACTAAAACCTGTTATTTTTTCCCCTGGAGATCTTTCTGAGGTTCCACTACAGAATGCAGGTCTGTCTGCCTTATATGGCTTCTTTAATAGTGCATAGAAACTTCAAACAGGAGATGATTTTTCCTTTCTGGGAATCATAGAATGGTTTGGGTTGGAAGGGACCTCTGGAGGTCATCTAGTCCAACCCCCCTGCAGTGGGCAGGGACATCCCCAACTAGAGCAGCTTGCCAAGAGCCCTGGCAAGCCTCGCCTTGAATGCCTCCAGGGATGGGAACTCAACCACCTCCCTGGGCAACCTGTTCCAGTGTTCTACCACCCTCACGATGAGGAACTTCTTCCTAATGTCCAGTTTAAATCTACTTCTCTCCAATTTAAACCCTTGCCCCTTGTCCTTTCACTACAGGCTCAGGAATGCTCAGTAGAGTAATATATGGATGTTATTTTATCTTGTATTTGTTTTGTCACGTCATATAAAAGACTCCCACCAGAGGAAAGGAAAAATATCTTAATCCTTTATACGGAGAAATAACTTGAGAAAGCTGTATTTTTATTTTGTGTGGCAATTAAACCCACTAATGAGTTAAAGCATAAATATAGTCAAATAACATAGAAGGCCTTATACTTGGTGTTGAAGCATAAATCAACCCATATCCCTATACTTTGGAACCCCTTAAATTCCAAATGTGATTCAAAATTAACCCTTGAAAGTCTGCAGCTGGAGCATCCTTCTAAATGTACATAAGGTGCTTTTAAAATGCAGGAGGTAGTGATTATAGGACACGAGTGGGATAATATCACAGTTAAGCAGTTTTACTTTGTCCCTCTGAGCATTTCAGAAGCAGAAAACTTGACAAATAGCAACTGGGACACAACCACACTTCTTAGTACATGTCCCTAGTGCAACTTCAGCTGGGCAAGCTGCAATTCACAAGTTCTAGCTCCTCAACATCTTAGCTTGATAAATCCATACACAGCACAAAAGTAATTCTAACTAGGCTGTTCTTAAGATCTGAAAGCTCCTCCTTAGCTTAATACAAAAGACACTGTTTGGCGGACATGGCAACAGCTCCAGCCTCTGATAAGGCTCTGCTGTTGTTCATAACTTGTTAGACAACATAGCCTTGCTTCTCTGACTTGGTCAGTATAGATATCCAGACTGAAACTGTTGGCGCATGTGAAAAGCCTGGTGTTAGAGGCATCTCTTCAGTATGAACTCAGATCTGCATTTCCTTTTCCTTTCTTCAGTTTTTCACATGATCTTAATTGTACTAAGTTTGGGGAACATTCAGCACATAATGCAAATTTCAATTTTTATTTCTGTGTCTGAGAGCAGCTGTGAAATTGTAGTGGGGGGGGAAGTACTGGGAAAACGTAATGTTTATTATGTTGCATTATGTTTTCTGGGCATGGGTCTTGCTGTTTGTTAATGACTATCAGGATCCTTCCTGTTTCATGGAATTGCCTCTGAGCATTTTCATTGACCAGGCAGAGTACTTTCTACAGCAGGGATTTGCAAAGCATGGTCATGGAGTGGCATACTTTGGAATTACCTCTCGGGAAGAAGTGGCTTGTAAGTAGTTTTTGCCAAACAATTGCAGTGACCAAATGAATTTTGGCTGTACTCAGTACACTGCCTGATCACCAAAGCTGTGGTGGATAGAAGCTCTCTCCCAGCTACAAGGGACTTGTATGAAGGCCTGTGTTTCAGGGACTGGAAGCAGTCAGTTGCTCAGAGCCTGCTTGCATGTTCCCGATTCCAGAAGAATCCTCCCATTCTACTCATCTGCAAGGCAGGGAGAAGATAGAGAAGGTGGTTCCAAATGTATGTGTACCTCAGGAATGTGGTAACACTTTATTTTGGGGTAAAGCAGAGAGAAAAACAATACTGTCTGACACATGTTTTTTTTGGAGTAGTGTGGTTCCTAGCTTGTTGCTGGTTATGCCTTTGAGTAAAAGGTGGGAGAGTCCTCCTTGCAGCACAAGACTGTGGAATTGCCTCTCTTATGAGCAAGCTTGAGCAGTAATCTTTTTTTTCCTAATGAAACTACAGAGGTGTGCACAAATTAGTCCATCCAAAAATTGCTTTTTCTGGAGTTAGGAAGGGAGATAAAACAGAGTTTGCAGATTTGTCTTTTTGTATTTTTAATGAGTCTAGAAGCACGGTTCTCAGTCCATAATTGGAAGAACTCTGAGAAACACTCTGGTAAATGACCAAATGTAAATGCACATCTTTGAATGATGCCAGTACTATTGTGGACCCATTTAGTAATCTGCAAAGCTTCTTGGGGGAACTGCAGAAATTTACTAATCAGCTACATCTTTTCACTGTGTGGAGAACATATAGCTATTAAGGCGTTTCATAGTATTTTATGCACTGCAATCTGATCTTTTCTTCTTTTTAGAGAGCAAATTGCTTTAACTATTTTCTCCCACATTTAGAGATTTTGTTTTTCAAAAAGTTCATTAATAGCTGCTACTCTAGTTAGACACAGGCAGTACAAACACAAAACTCCTCGTCTTGCTCGGCTGAGCTGGCATAGCAGTGTATGAACTGCTTGCATTGGGAACCTGCTGGGATAAAGAAAGTAGCAGTGACCAAACACTGTGAAATATCACAGATTCTCTAGAGGCGGTGGCACGAGAATTGAAAGCATTAAGCACAATCTTGCCTAAATATAAAATAGCTGCACACTAACTCGTTCTACTTCCTGGGAATAATAATAATGCTGTTCCCATTCAGAAAGAAATTAAAATCAAACAACCATTTCTCTGTAACCAATAGCAGGTCTGTGACTGAAGTCCTGAAATGATGGAGAGGGTTTAACGCAGGAACATCTCTCCCTTTTCCTGTTACCAGGGAGGCAGCAGACATAATGGGTTAAGCAGTCAACTTGTTGCTGAGTAAGTTGTAAACATCTGACACCTATTCTGCATCCTGGAAGGCTTGTATGCTGTTTGGATGTGTTAGACCAGCAGTTGCATGTTCTAAAGTTTTTTCCTGAAGAATTTTTTCATCATTTTTAGAAATTTGGAGTAAGGTACTTGCTTATTTAAGTAATTAACTCATTTTGTTCTTTCTGCCTTCTTATATGTAAACCACTCTATTCTGTCAGCTACAATTTTAATTCCCTCCAACGGTAGGGAAACCTGGGGTCAGATTAATCAAAAGAGATAACAGATAGTTTTCAGGTATTGCATACTAATGAATAGCTGGTTCTTATTCATTATTTATCTACCCCAGAAATTTAACGAATAGCTTGAAAGCTAGTTATTGAATTTGTGTTTGTGGAGAACAGCACTTCAGAAAGTGCATATCACTGAATAATGCAGATAAGGTTCTGTGTGTTTACTTAAATGTAAAAATACATTTACTTGAACCATGAATGTCCTCATTTATTTTTTTCTATTTCCCTTCATTGGCTTTCTGCCATCATTTAAGCACTTTAGAAGGTGGGCACAGTGTGAATTCAGGACAGTCACAAACCAAGGAGCATCTGGATAAAAGCTTAAATCTATGTACTTCTTGTATCTCACATCACCTTGACAAATCTGGGAAAGAATCAGAATTCTGAAAAAGCTGACTGATGTCATGGTTAAATGGCTCCTGATATGACCGCCTTCTCAATACACTGCTACAGCTGCTGAGCTTTGATAGTTCCGAGGTGGCTCCTGAAATTCTGCCAGGTGTATTAAAGTCCTAGTTTTTGAAACTCTTGAGCTTAGAGACTTGAATAGCTGAAACGATTCCCATTGGGACTTTATGGCTCAGGTGACTAGGCAACTCTTTTAAACTGGGATGTTTTGTTTCAACAACAGAAACAGAGCAAAGCCAAATGCAAAGAGGAGAGGGAGAAAAGATTAGTGTGGTGGAAGGGCTGTGATGAACAGGTCTATCATCCAGGAGGCTTGCCACTTCAGTGATCTAACTTCCTCAGATGCTCAATCAGGTTACTGTGTCTGTGTCAGTCTGCCTGACAAGACAGACGAATATTATTTAACTATTTGTGGCCCTTTTAATCTCTTATTTCCCCATACTGGCAAAACAAGTACTGTAACTTGGCTTAAGCTTCTTCACAGCTTATACTGAAATCACCAAGTGATTCCACATACATTTCCAGGAAGGGGCTTGTTTTGAACCACTATGCTATTTGTTCTGTCTTCCTCATGGTCCAGAACTAAGCCATCAAGTACATACAGTAAGCAGTCCAATTACATACAGTGTGTCTATATAGATATGTAAATGGACATATAGTGTATTCCAGAATGAACACGTATGAATGATCATATAGAAGATTGAGGGTTTGTTATGATTTCTTCTAACTCTTCTTGGTAACTCCATAGATGCTGTCAGAGAAGCAGAAGTTGTATCATGTGACCAATTAAAAAAGGCAGCTTAGTTTTCTAACAGTTAAATAGTTCTATTGCAAAATAATATTTTTTAGGGGAAAAAGAGCAAGGTGAAATAAAGTGCAGCTGCCTGATTATCTTGATACCACTGAGTTTCTTGAGTTTGAATCAAAACTTTAGTAAGAGGGAGTATTTAAAAAGAAAAAAGTGACAGACCGTATATTTTAATTTAGGCTTTTGTTCTTTTCAGAAGGAAGCTTCAAGAATGTAAAAATACTGTGATTTAATAGCCCATTTTCAAATTCAGCATATTAAAGACCATATTCCTGACATTTATGAGGTCCTAGTTCAGCAGAGCATTTAAGCATGTATCAAGTAAAGCATGTAATTAGTTTCACTCTCTGTTAGCTGTATGCTTTCCCAAGCTTAATCTTTAAAACTTAATCTTTTAGTAGTATCAATATGTGTAAGCCCATTGATACTGAGTGTTTTGCTTTTGGGATGTTTTGCTCATAAAGTCTGAGGTGTACGTTCTATTAGTTGTGCGTAGCCGAAAGGGACACACAGATGTTGTTACCCAATGCAGAAAATATTGAGTAAATGTGTGGTTGTCCTCTGTCCGTGTATGCAGTCCAGAGGGTATGTAAGTTTGTATGTAAAAGGGCTGTAGAAGTGTATGCAAGCATGGTCAATTAAATATTCCATCTTTGAGTATTAAAAATAATTATGAGCTTTAAAAAATATTTCTGAAAACTTTTTATCAGTTTCAGAACTATTGCTCTCCCCTTCAATCCATTTTCTCTTAGGGATAGCATTTGGAAAGTTGGGATGGTTAAAAAAATCTTTTATCCACAAACCACAATTCTGCAGACAAACCTACTGTGGTAATTAGTACATCCATTTAGGGGAAAAATAGAGCTGAACTATTTATTTATCTTTAATTACAAGTAGTTAAACAAGGAGAGGAGACTTACAGTTCCTACTGAACTTAGAAAGACTGATTCATGCCAGCTAAAAATTAATTAGTAAGGATTTCTAATTCCAGCATCCTAGGGCCAAGAATCTCTTTCTTGATAAAGATGTCCCCATGGAATAGAGTTATGAGATCAGATTAGAAAGAATGTAAACTTTGTATCACATGAAACTTGGACTTTGAGCACCAATGCAAAGAGGATGCCTAAAATTATTTTTTCTTTTTGGTGTTGGAACATGGGCTCACAGCTGACCAGACGGCAGCTCAGCATGTCAGATGAAAGAACACAAGATCCCTGAATGTAACTGGAAGATTCTGAGGTGGGAAAGTATTGAGGGCTTTTTAATCTGAAGTAAGGAATTGCTCTGCTGGATTTGTATCTGAACCTGCAATGACAGAATAGTTAACACCATCCATTTTGGAAGATCATTGTATGCTGCTGCTTCTCTCGTTTCCTTGAAGCAGAGGGGGCAAGAAGCACTTGTGATAAAAGCAATTAATATGGCTTTTATTATTTAAACCTCTTTCCCCTAGTTCTGTCAGGTTTTGGCAGTTCTTGAGGTGTGGATAGAAGATGGGGAAACCTTAAAATTTTACTTCTGGCTCTCCAAATATGAACTCACTGATTTGATTGGACAAATTTTACAGCAATAGAAGAAAAATAAGAATTTCAAGCCAGTTTTTGAGTTCCATTTTATGTTCAGACAATCAAATTCTGATGTGGAACTGCTACACTGGTCATGCATGTTTGTATTGATTTATGGAAAGTACAAATATTAGTAAGGAACTTGAAAGGGAGCCACTTTCAGTTCCTCTGACAATTGTTCAATGACCTTGATGCTGCTTATGGTAATTGAACATCACAATAAAGGTCTTAAAAAAACTGCAAGTCCCAGTGGAGGGGAGGCACAGCAGTAGTTTTCATTGGCATATGTACCAGGAAACTATCAGCGTAATATAAAGATTATAGATTATTTGAGGAAGAATGAAATTGTTTTAGTGTAAAGCTAGTGCTGTAAATATTTGCTTAATCTATTTAAATTGGAGGCAAATGATTGCCATCATGCTAAGGAGGCCTCAACACTTGTGCTAGAGTGATAAACCTGATGATGAAAACCATTTTTAATGTTTCAGTAAGATCTAACTTTTCAATGTTGATACACAAAAGGGGATAGTTTCCTAGTTTAAGATAAACTGAAGGTCTTGCTTAATGCAATTACTGAGTAGCCTACTTTACATTATATGTGTACTTTAGTTGAAGTTGTGGAAGAATCAACATGTTGATTGTACAAAGACCATCAAATGGCTATCAGTAGCTTTACCATATCCAAAATAGAGTGGCTTTTTGTCTAGAAAAATCCATAGCTGGGCTTATTTAATGAACTCTCTATTTTGTGCTTGATTTATTCAATTGAAGAAATTGAAAAATATGCAAGACCTTGATGTTACTTTTTAAATGTGTTCAGAAGTTCTTGTACTTTTCTTTAAGAGAAGGAAAATACCATTTTATGTTGAAACTTATCTAAACTTCATTTTTAACAACTTAAAAAAAAAAAATCAAGGTGCAAAATGCATCTTTTAATTCCAGGTCTATTTTTTCTTATTTAAAGATACTTTTCCAATCTTATTTTTCATCACAGGAAAAACAGCTGAAAAAACTGCAAAGCTTATTTTAGATTTGTATAGAACACGAAGATAGCTCTAACATCAACAAATGTAATTTTTTGTATACTATTATAACTGTCACTTATGACAGTTCAATAGTTCTGGCCTCTTCCCTCTTGTCTGCAAAGATGGGAAAAGGATCTTTTCCTTCTTACTATACCTTTCTTCTATTAACATGTTGGAATATATTAACTATGAAATCCCTCTTCCAAGGATTCTTTTTTCACCATAGTACTTGAAGTTTTGTTAATCCTTCTAGTCAGTAAAAAAAAAAATCTAAAATTTTAAACTTACTATTATAAAAGACAGAATCTATTGTGTTGCATTGTGGAATGTTAGGTTCTATGAGCTAAAGCAAACAGGAGATTATACATTTTCTGTAATGCTGGGCATGCTAGTTAACCTTTGCATATGCAATAGGTGGCTTTCCATTTTTCCTCAAAAAAGAAAATTTTACTAGATGCAGTGTTTAAATCAAATGACTTCAAATTATGAAAACCTGACTAATTATTTTAAATTACAACTTTCTGTTTTTCTGGCATAATTTAGTTTTAATACTCTTCTCAGCTGTGCATTTGGGCTGCTTAAATAAACTGATGGTTAGTGTAATATTTTGGTACATGTTCAATGAAGGCAATTTTTCTATTTCTAAGCTAGCTAGAAGATCAGGTTCTGTGACCTGGAGAAAAAGAATGCAAATCAGAAGGGTACAGTCATGGCTCCTTATCATTGCAATGCAATACCTGAGAAAGCTTCCTACTTACCTGTTCAAAGTGTTTTCTAAGATGGTTAGCATGTGATGGAGTGGGGAAAAGGCAGATAGTTTCTATCATGACTTCCTCAACTTTCTGTAGGTATTACAATGAAAAATGTTGTGAGTTAATGGTGAGGTGAAGTACACTACTACTTAACATCATGACTGTGCAGCGGTATGATAGGTTTGTGTGTGTGCTTTCCTGTGCTTAAGTGTCAACATGCTATTCACAGACCTCAGATGTGCAGGGGGTTTCTTGTCATCTTTCTTTCCAGGAAGTCGGGAAGTTAATTGTAAAGAATATTATTAGACCATGTTTTAGATTCTTGCAAATATGCAACTTCGTGTTTTGGCTTGATTATGCCATCCTGTGCATGCCTGAGACATTTTCTAGGAAGTATTGTCTTAATTACATGTTAATGCACAGTAATACAAGTAATACAAGGTAACTTATACTTACAAACACTCAAACTTCTGTTTGTAGTTTCTTGTTTACTTGGCTAGTGCCAAGTTCCTCAATGACTTTGAGTGAAAACAAGCTTTCCAAATGCATTCGAACTCTCTGACATTTTAGGATCTTGCTGGTGAGCCAAATAACTTTAAATGGCTCTTTCAGTTAAGGTATTTTGAAAGGGGTTGCTTATGCAATCCACAGAGAGAATGACAGAGATGTGCATATGCCTCCATACAATGATCGTCTAGATAATACTGACTTTTTTTTCCTCCAGGAGAAGCTATTTTTTCTCCTTGCTTTAACCTGCTTTTACACTACTACCACTTCTAGAGAAACACATTTTTTGCACAAAAAGTATGTTATCAGTCTGACAAAAAAGATGATTTCTATAATGAATGTGGGATTTGAGGGAACAGCTACCGAGTGGAAACACAGTTAAGAACGTGGTACTGAATGAAGGGTTAGTTAAAGCATGTACTACATTGGACTGGGAGTGATTCAAGATTTCAGAAATGGTCTCATTGACTGATCTTCACTAAAAGAGCTTCTGTTTTCTTAATATGAAGAATGTATATGTGGATCAGATTTTTCTATTCCCTATTTTCCTTCAACTCTGCAGAAAACATGGGCAGGCTGAATTATTTCTCTAATTAAATTAGTCTGCATTTATGGGAGGAAGAGGTTGTCTGCAAGTATATGGAAAGTGAGAGAGGTGTTCATTTTGCTAAAGGAAAATATTCAGTCATGTTTTTAACCATCTGCAAGAAAACAACAGCAAAGACAGTATGCTGAAAAACAGATCTCTGAGCCTTTTGCCTTAATTCACAAACTATTGAGTTCTTAAGACCTGGCCTCTGCTGTTGCTGCTTGATCTTTACATTGGGGATACTGATTGTAGACATAGTGTTGTACAGATAATTACATATGGAGTAATGAATCCTTAGTACTTCATTCTTCAGTTTCTTTCAGAAATAGAAAATTCACTAAGGAATGAATCCAAATAGCAAGAGAGGAAAGTGAAAATAGAGGCTTAAACAATGAAAAGCAGCTCTTTGTTTACACTGTAGCAGGAAGAAGGAGATTCCACTGAATTTGTGCTGTGCTAGCTAGTTAATGAATGCTCCTCAGTCTTTAAAACAATTATATCCAAGTGTAAATTTCAGATGAACTGCTTGGTGAGCTTTCCACTTTGCTTAGAGAAAAACGCTGTGGGAAAGGGTCCACTGAAACAGCATCCAGTCACAGTGCATTCAGCACAGTTGTCTTATTTTTCCCCTATTATTTCTTACTTTGTTTTCATCTAGAGTAAGACAGAATGCTGTTGAAGTAGTATTTAATGTAATGAAGTGGAACAGTTGTCGTTACTGAGTTCAGGTTCTATCTATGTAGTTTAGCAGGCTGCCTGTTTTTGTTGAAATGTAATGGGGTGCATAATTTTGAGAAAGTTGCTTTCAGGTATTATGGGCTGTATCTGTTTCAAGTTGAAGCAGTTTCTTGTCCTGCTGTAAAATTCTAAGTTTGTTTTTTTTAAACCATTTAAAAATATGTCACAGACTAGGGTTACATAGAACAGATAGATATGATTTAAATTTTTCTTTCTTTCAAGATGGATCTTATAAGCATGAGTACATCTGAATTCTATTAGCTAGTTCCACTGAAGACCTAGTGGATGTCCCACTACTTGCATGAGTCTGCAATTTGCTCTTCTGAATGTTCTCAACCTATGACCTTTTGCTTTCTTTTTCCTGCAAAGACATCAAAACCACAGACAGGGGAATGTGTCAAATGGAAGCAAATGCTCCTTAGCCCTGGCAGCTTGTTGTACAGGAGGAGTAGCTGTAATTGGAAGCATTTGGAGGTATGTCACAAGGGAACACCTAAGACAGAAAATGCCACCAGCATTAAAACACCTCGCTAGTTCTTTTTGTGTGATGTTATCCAAGATTTTGCCCTTGTGATTACTCAGTTCTGCAGCACTATGTTCTCTACAACTGTTAGACTTGAGCTAATAAAGCTCCCTAGGAAGTTTTGACAGTCCCCTTTGACTTATGTATGGTGTGCGCAGAGGTCACTGTAGCCAAGATCCACAGAAGGGAATGTGGGCTATTGTGTACTCTTGGGTCGGGGATGTATGGTAGCATTCTTTTTCGAGCAGTATCTGTATTGGCTATATATGTGAAAGACTGTTGTTGACTACCTCAAATACAAAATAAATTAACACTATGGTGAAATGGTAGTGTACTATTGTCCTCCAAACTAGGATTTTCTTGTGCATGCGTCCTGTGTACCTTGTGCCTGTCCCACACAAGAGTGTCTGAAAAAGCATCCATATGATTTTAGTATTTTGTCCACTTCAGAACCACACAAGATGTGTGATTCTTGAATTAAAACTTGAAAAAATAATTGTTTTTATTTGCATGAGGTCAACAAACTGACAGGAAGTGCTTGGTGATACTTGTCTTTTTTTCCATTACTGTTACTTCTGTCACAGGTAATATCTGCAGCAATTTCTACAACCTGTTTTAATCTAACCAAACATTTCTCCTCGAGTTTCTTAACATACCTGTCTTTGCTGCTAATGCCATCTCACTTGTTTAAACAAGCTTAATGATCAAAGTTAATGAACCGTTTTGGTATGGGTTGGAATCTAGAAATAGTATAAAAAAAAAAAAAGACAAAAGAACGAGGAAGACATTTCCTGTGCCCAAGAAATGTCTCAGCAAAGCAGCTTCATAAAGAGGGAGCTTGACAAAAGTCATGATGGTTTTTCTCAATTATATGAAGTGCAAGTGAATTGTCATGCTCTTCTTTTTCTCATGGTGCTTTTAGGTTTTTCAGGCACCCTCTTTTCGCAAAAGAGCAAAGCTGTTTTTTCTCCTTGCTTGTGTAGGTGCTGTGAAAACCCATAGACTTGTCTCTACAGATGTGCTGCAAGTCTGTCCTGCTTTAGCTGGTTCTTGCTGCTAGTCGCTTGATGTTGTTAAACAACATAAAATGATATTTTTCTGGTCCATTGATTCATATGTTCTAGGCACTTGGGTTTACTACTTGGTTGGGTTTTTTCTCCCCTCAATTTCTTTTGAAAAACAAAGCTCTACTGTTATGTTGTCCTGTTGTAGCCTTCAGTGTCTCCCTTTCTTCTTTCTTGTCTAAGAAAGTAAATTGAAAAATTTGTTTCATTTTAGAAGATGGGGGAAAAGTTACACTAAATGGTGATTGTATAGCTAAGGTAGGTGTACTAAATCTCAGCAGCCTTTGAGAAATACAAAGGGAAGAGAAACTGCCTCATGCTCTGTGATAATTTGAAGTATCTCCAAGACTAAAAACAGTCCAGCAAACCACTCGTGTCAATAATCCTTACTGTTGCAAGTAGTCCAATTGTTCCCAGTGCTGGTGAAAGGCAGTGGTCTGGCCCCTTTGAGGAATGAAGTCCTTTTTCATTAGCTAGGCAAGTTTCCCAACACACATTGCCTGGTCAGCCTGCTTAAACTCTGATCTGAAGAGGGAGGGATAAACTTTCTTTTAGGATAACAGGAGGTTCAGTTTCCACAGCTCACATAATTCTTGCTTCTCTTTGGAGGCTGCCAATTAGTAAAACGCAGAAGAAGAGAGTTTGCAGGAAACTGCAGCTCTGATCCACTGAATGTGCATCAGAGAAGGACCACCTTGCTGTCCTCTGCAGATTCTGGCCAGACCATGCTAAAAGACTCTGAACCTGTCTTTGCCAGCATATGTTTACAGTGCAGGAGCAAACTGTACTTCTGTCTACCTTTTCCATTTTCACTTGCTTCCACTTCAAGTCTTGCTCTCTAGGAACAGCTTCTCATAGGCTTGAGATGGTTTCATGTGTCAGTGGTGAAAAATGTTGTAGCTCCTTGTGTGCATACCCCAGGCTTCCAGGCCTACAATAACAGAATGAGTAATTGTCATGAACAAGCACTGGTTTACTCAATGGGCAAGTCCAGCTCTGACCTCCTCAAATTTATTTACTTTGTGGAAATAAATACAAAATCACTTTTTACACTACTGTCTTCTGCCTATCCCTCTCAGGGTAAGCAGTCAACAGTTAATCAGAACTGTTGTATGTTTTTCAGACAGGGGTAATTGGAACTTAAGGATCTCCTGACCTCTCAACCCATCCACTAAAAGAACTATCAGCAGTGTAAGATGTAATCCAATTTGTGGACAAGCTCCTGGAGCAAATAGGACTCATGATATGTTTCATAGATATTTGTGAGCAGCCACCATTTGTGTCAGGTCAGTGCAATACTGGTTGATTAGACTGCAACATATGGATTTGTCCAGGGTTTACCTATGAATTTGATTGGATATGAGCAGTCCTGGTTCGCAGAAGGTGGCATGTCAGCTGCTTGCACGTGATCCATTAGCATTTGGAGAAAACTTGTGCTGCTCTCAGTAGAAATATCATGATGTCGTCTACTCAGGCCATGCATCCAGTCAGAACAGCTAAAGCAGGCAGCTGCAGCACCTTCTGTGCTGGAAGCAGAAGGGTCTGCGTGGAACATGGCCTCTGTTATATGTGTGTTCTTCAGCACACTTTGTGGCAGCTGTTTATTTTAAAATCTGTTACTGGACAAGGAGTTGTCAGTTACTGAGATGAACTGCACAAGAGTGCTTGCAGAAGTCAGACCCGACCAGGTTTTCTGGCACCTTGCTAGTCACCTTTTGTCTTGTGTCAAAGTGTGTTCATTGGAAGAGGGATATTGTCTGAAATGTTGCCTTCTCTGGCTGCATGGCTGCTGAACGTATGGGTCTTGAGACATTTAATACAGCTGGCATCTCCTGCTGCGGCTGCAGCTGAAACAGTCATGAGGGAAAAGGCAGCCCTGCCTAGAAGCTCTTCCCACCAGTACTGGGGGCTAAAGCCGGGAGTTTCTCGTGGGCCCAGTGACCTTGTTGGGCGAGCCCCACAAACGCTTCAAGCCGTGGGTCCCAGGCCGGACGCAGGGCAAGGGCAGCACCTTTCCTTCCCGGGGCCTCGCTGTGGGGGCTCCGCGGCCACCGCCCCCTCCGGCCACCGCCTCCGCGAGCGCCCGCCTGGTTTGGCCCGAAGCCGTCCCGCGGCGCGGCGGCTGGCCGGACCCGCGNAGAGAAGGGGGGAATGCAGCAATTTAATCCCCTGGTTTATTGCTTGTGCTTGTTGGAGCCGCGCACACAAACAAGCCACGCTTCTATCCCCTGCAAAACCTTGCAAACTTTTATAGCTTCTTTTAATTGCTGCAGGAGGAGGGACAAATGCAATGAAAATATTGAGCGATGTTTGGTGCTTTTCTGTCTCGCTCGTTTGTTGCCTGTGGTATCCGGATGGGTACTATGCCCCTGAAATTACATAATTTTATAAATATATAAAGCAACAGCAAGAGTATTGAGATTTAAGAGAACAAACTTTTAAAGATGCAGTGTCCTTCCTCCCCCCCCCTTTTTCTCCCCCTCGTCTATCTCCTTTTGACAGTTTCTCAACTGGTGTGCTGCGGCTTGTTGTGAATGGGGGATCTGTGATTAAATAGGAGATGTGCGGTTTGCGGGTGACTTATTCACTCTCATGCGCGCTACTTTCCCTTAATTCATTTAAGTGTATCTTGAAAATTATTTACTCGCCGAGCGTATGATCTCGTAGCTGCTGTTGTTTCTTGAAGGTGCACAACTTTGCAGAGGATCTCCTTGTTCCTCTTCGCTGGTTCCCGAATAAACCGCTGCGAACACACACACGAGTCCCCCCTTTCTGTCGTTAACTGCCAAGCCTTCTCTGCCTCAGATTGTGTCTGTCAGACGTGCGGGTCAGCCCAGAAGGTGCTCAGGGCGGTGGAAGTTTGGCGTCAGCTCGGTGGTGCCCGAGCCGCCCCGGCGGCGGGAAGCGAGCCCCGGCGGCAGGCGGCCTGCGCGCTGCCGAGCGGAGTCGAGCGGAGCGAGCAGGGTGCGCTCGCCCCTGCTCCCGCCACGGGCTGGGTGAGGGGCGCCGGCTTAGAACAGCGCCGGAGTTTGCCGAGACGTGCGAGAGGGAGGAGGCTGCCGTTTTAATTACTTGTAAATAATTTATGAAGCGTTGCTCCTACAAGAGTGGGGAGCGCGCTAGAGAGGCTTCGCTCAGTAAAATCACTCGGTGATGGGTAAAAATTAATTCAATAACGCGATGTAATAATACACACGGCTGGTGAAAGAAATGATGGGCGGAGAAAAGTACGTGCCCGGCGGGAGCAGCAGCCCCCTCGGCGGCCGCCGGGGCCGGGCCGGCGATGCCCGGCCGCTGGTGAGGGGAGACCGTCTCTCCTCAGACGGAGGGATTTTTTGGTTGTAGGTTGGAATATGGCTGATCATGTGTTGGCTTGTGTTTTACAGTATTTTTCCCCTTTTGGCCACACCCCCCCTTCCCAGGCAGCTTCCCACTCAGGGAATCCGCGTACAGTAAGAGCCATCGAGATGACACACGCCGAAACGTTTAATTAGAGGCGATTTGGGAGCAGGGAGCGCGCAGTTAGGCAGATGCGGAGGCGAGGAGGAGCGGGCTCGGCCGGAGGAGGCCGGGTGGCCACGGGCGGGTGTGCAGGGAGCACTTGGCTGCGCGGGGTATATTTAGAGCTTGCGAGAGTGGATTTGGAATGCAAGCGCCTTATGTAACGAGGTTAATCAGAAACACTGGAGAAAATTTCCTTAATTTGTCGGGAGTTTTCTGGATGTTCGAGGAGCGGCCGTAGTTGGAGGGTGTTACACAACGGCCCCCCTTTCCCCGGCCCTCCCGGCCCAGGGCTCCGGCGACGCGGGTGGATGGTGCTGCCGAGGAGCGGGGCCGGCGGCTGGGAGCCGGCACCGGCGGGCTTGAGAAAGGGGTAGCTTGGGGATCCCATCAATTATGTAACGCTCCGCTGTCGTTCCTGTACGGATGCGAAAAGGAGGGGGGGAGGGGACTGTGGAGACCAGGCGGCTGTGGGGGTGAGGGTGTTTTCTTCGCGGTCCTGAATCGTTTAGGCTTTGGTACTGCTAACCTGCTGACCCATATGTCCCTCCTCCCCCCGGGATTAAATGAGGAAGGGGAGGGGGTCAGGCACACGCAGGCACACGCGGACACTCGCCCAGGCTCACACTCGCTGCACGCAAGCAGGCACTGGGTTATGTAACAGCCTGAGCGAAAAAACGAAGGTCAGTGATGGAGGCATCCGTGTGCAACACAATAGCGAGAGCTCTCGGATGCTCTGCCTGTGCAGTCTTTAAAGTGAAATAAAGCTTACGGCAGTAATTACGAGTGGTCTTGGAGGGCTGGGGACGGGAGAGGGAAAGGGAGACTGGCAGGGATTTGAAAAAAAGAAATATTTGGGTTTTTTTGGATGATGTAATGGAGTTGGCAGAAAATGCAAGTCTACTCCTAGAGTGCAAACAGTAAGAGAATTGGAGCTGGCATGCTGTGCTAATGTTGCATAAATTAGCGTATTGGAAATGAATTGACCTACACACTACACACCAGCTGATTGTGCCTTTCTAATAGTTAAAACCTGAAGATACAGAACTGTGAAGGAAAACATGACAATATCAACATTTTTTTTCTCCCTGAAATCAGGACTTGATGGATTAGGTGTCCCTATAGATTTGTAGCTTTTTTTTTGTTTGTTTGTTTTGAAGCTATTATATGGTTCTTTATTTCTTATGGCATCAGTGTGACCTTAATGTATGAGCAGTATAGGTGAAATTATTTTTAGAACAGGTGTTCTATAAGCTCATATGTTCAGCTGTGTATTGAGCCTAAGAATCTACGTGTTTGGGTCATAATTCTGCAATGTGTTGTAAACACAGATCTAGACTCTCATGCAATCTGTATGGAGGAGTGATACATATATATACAGACACTTAGATATGTGTACACATACACACACCTAACTGTAACAAGTTGGGTTTTTTTTACTTACCAAACCTTTTAAAACACCAGGAATGTTTCATATCCTTGGTTTTCATAGTTGCACCTGCTGCAAAGCTGCTTTGATGTTGCAAAGATATAACCAGTTTACGTAGGGAATGAAGAAAACAAAATTCAAGAAAGGGCTGTTCATGAAGTGAGGAAAGTTTTGCTGTGGGATAAATTAAGTGCAGCTTTAGCTATTACAATGATAGCATTTCAAAACATCCCGTTCCTTTTTATACCTACATGTGTAGAGCCAGATCTGTACATAACTTGATTTTTATTTTGCTAGGGTTATGCTGTTTGTGTTACTCTGTAAAATGCTTAATTGAAAACATAACTCCCGAATTTATCAAGAACACCCTTCAAATGGAGAATTGTTAATGTGATTGATTTACTGTAGAGGAGCATATATACCTGCATGTATCAGAAAAGTACCTGCAATCTGGAATCAAAACTGACACTTGTAAAATTAACACCGTATACGGAAGATGCAGCAAGTAGACAAAAAGCCTAGGTGTCCCTCCAAAAGGATATTTTTACTGCTGATGCTTTAAGGTTTTCTTAAGAGCAGTCACTGTCCAGAAGGTTGAGTTTCAGTCTTTTTGCAACAGGGATTTGTGGTTTGTCATTGTTAGTAGAAGGAATGCTTTGCTAACCAGCTTGGGCCCTGAACTGTGACTGTTAAGTGCCATTCATTTAGCTTTGCAGGCTTTGACATCGGTGGAGTTTTGCCCATGCTCTAGTCTAAGGCTTAATGTTCTACTAGTCCCATTAATAGCCGTTATTGAATAGACTATGTTTCAATAGAGAGCTCTTGTCTCATTAAAATGAAAAGTATATGAAAAACTTTTTAATCTGGTAAGAAATACTCTGGCTTTTTTTGGAACCAAACTCTTGGTTTCAGTGGCAAGTCAGTGAAGAGAGAATGTCTTGCCAAAAAAAATTTAAAGGCAGCTCTTGCATCATTGAAAGATGCTCTGTCTAAATATTTCTATGCTGCTTTGTATTTAATATAGGAAGCTGCAGCTCTGTATGTACTTGTTATTATTTTCTTGCTGTTGAGATACTGAGAGTATTTGCTGTTTTTCAGAAGTGTTTGTAATTTACGATGTCATCTATTCAGCCTGATCCTTTCTTTGTTGATAGTTCAGGGGGTCTTGCTTTATATTTTCTTTTAATTTGAGTGGTGTTCCACAAGTAGGGATGTGACATCATTAATGATGACATCAGTAGGTTCATGATGTTCTTTTCTTCAAAACATCCCTTATTGCTAGATTTTTCTCTCATTTCTGCTTTTAGACTGTTCCACAGGGCATAGTTGCGGTACAAAATTTTGTGGGTTGTTTCCAGGAGGACTCTCTTAATTCTATAAACTTGGATGTTTTCTGTAGATTCTTTGGGTTGCCTTTGTCATCGATGAGGGCTGTTCTGCATGCACTGCTGGTTTAGTCCTATTTTGGTAAATAATATGTGCTATGAATCCTTTAAAAGACAATATTGTGTTAAATGTTTGTAGCATAGGAGCAATAATAGCAGCAGTATGTTGTCCTCTTAGGAACAATGCAGTTCTCTTATTTCAATAAAGCATAACCTATTCTTCTATTTTATTTGGTGGAGAAACATCTCAGGAGCTCATAAACCAGTATGTAAATACTGTTATCATTCCACCAAATGCTGTAATTTTACTAAATAAAGAACATGTTTTGTAATGGAGATTAATGGGCTGTGTGACAATTTCAGTTTTGGGTATAGCAGTGTGTTTGAATGGAAAGGGCAATTTCAGCTTCAGGAGGTTGTTTGATATTTTTTTTTTTCTTTTTTCCTTCTAGTATTTGTTTTCTAAGCTACAAAAATGTGTGCTGGGAAAAATCTGAAATGACTCAGTTGATCTCAGTGGATTTTATCGAAGAGCTATCCCAGTGAAAAAGGTGGGGGGGGAACCCAGGTGAATTGTAAATTACTGTGATATCTGTATCGCTCTTGAAATTAGTTCACAAACAGATGATCCATTCTCTACTGAAGTATTTTTAAGAGCATTTTTCCAGAAAGACAGTTGTAGGAACAGGTGTAAAAAGTAAATAAAAATGAAAATTGGGGTATATCTAAATGCACTGGCAAGTCTGGATGCTGCATAGGTTAAGGATGGTTTACAGACACTGTGCTTCCTTGCTTCTAAACATGATGCAAAGGGCTGTAGTTGGAGGCAGTAGTAGCTGGTGTCACATGGTTGGGGAAGGGTACGGGGAATGCCAGGCCCAGGCTGTTTACAGGGAGCTGTCAAAATAGAACAATACACTTAGGGCCTTCCATTTCTGTACCGCGAGGCAATTGTTGCCTCCTCAGCTGTCTGTCCATCTTGGACCTTTCAGCTTTAGGCACCAGTGCCATCAAAGACTTCCTGTCTTCTCAGTTCCTTGGGGCAGGATGTTCCAGAGAGCAAAGCACTGGCTGCTTCTCCAGTGGAGCTGTTTTTTTTCTCTGTCACAGTACACTTACATCTAAACCTGAGCTTGCTAGGGAGATTGTATTGTTTTCTGAATTTCTGTGGCTTTAGTAGAAGTGGAAGTTCTTGGAAATAAGACATTGGAGAAACTTTTGAGTGTATGGAAGCTTCCACACTTCATATGTAGGTTTCTGTTGTCTTATTCTTCTTGTCGATTGTTTTTTCAAGTATCTTGTGTTTCACCTGCTGCTTAGGCTGTCTTTCTAGTCCTGATAATCACTTCTGGAAATGTATTTTATGAAGCTATTAGTTTTTAGATTATCTGTAAGCCAGCTGACAGACAATTCATGCCTCCTTACCTGCACAGATTATTACAGATACACAGAGGAGGGCCCTGCAGAGGCTAAATCCTCTACTGTTACTAGATCCATGTTACACAATTTGTGTTGCAAACAAACTTCATTTTAACATTTTTGGCCCCGGTGTTCTGACACGAGACTCTTCTATACCTTTGCTGTTCTGATGATTAAGAAAGCCTCTTCTCACTCCTGACTAACTGTATTCACAATCAGTTTGCTTATTTAAATGTTGGTTGTAAAATCTCCTTGGGCTGAAAATGAAGAAGAGGCTGGTATTGTATTTTGTGATAGCTGAACTAACATACTGAGCTCTGTTCTCTGATTCAGGGTTTAGCTCTTCAGCATTATCTGTTCTAGATTATGTGTGCTGATAGAAACATGAGAATAGCTTGGGCTGTGTGTTGTGAGGAGTTAATTGTCTAATTTCTTGAACATAAAGGTTGTGAATTGTTCTTCATACTCTTATCTGAAGTCTCGTCTAGGTATGTTTCATTCTCAACTGAGCTCTTCAGACTAAAAGTATTAGGGTATGTACGTCTATGAAAAAAAATGGGGCTTATTTTACAGCAGTTTAATCTTACAATTTAGTCTCCCTGCACTGTTCATTTGGAAGGATCCCCAGGTGTTTTAAATGCTATTGGGAACCATTTTGCTTATTACTGAAATCCAGCCACTTCTCATGTGGAATCTGACAGCTGTTTCATGGTGCTCAGCCGTGCTAAGCAGATCAGAATAGAAAGTGAAGAATACTATATCTGATTGAAACACTCAGAGGGACTTTAGGTACAGGTAATATAATTATCTGCATTGGAATTGGGTCAAACAGCTCTATTCCTGTAGAAAATTACTAGATATTTTCAGTGGCAGTATATGGTCAAGAAATTGGTTTGAAATACCTTCCTGAAAATAATACCCCCAGCAGTAAGATAATCTAAGATCCTGCTGCTTACGCTATTATGACCACCAGTTGTGGTATGATCAATGTTTTCTTCAGGTATTTGTAGATGTACTAATTGTTTGGCCCCATGCTGGTGTGTGAAATCTTACAAACCATGGGGACAACCGGGATGCCGGAGGTCTTGCTTTGTAAAGCAGAATCTTGTACAGTTGTGTTCTGGAAATAGTGAGGTGTGCTGCTGTATGTGAAATGTGCTCATATTAACAGAGGTTGTAGAAATGGCTGTAGGGGATCTGTTGTCACTAAGCTGGTAGGGAGTGGGAGAGGTGGGGGTCATAGTCTTTTCTTCTGAGGATATTAGGGTATATGCTCTTTTCCATTTGTCTTCAATTTCACTTCCCATATAATCTAGCAAAACAGAATATAAATAGATGATCTGTAAAGGAACAAGAGTTAAAATTCATGATCAACTAAACATACATAAACGTTCCAGTAATCATGACCAACTGCAGAGTCTTTCATTTGTAATTTAATCTAATAATTTCCATGCACTTCTAATGGAACACACTATGAAGCTGGCAACTTCTGAGAAATTGCTGTGCTGTTACAAACAGCATTTGAGCTGGCATTATAACAGCATGATAGATAGTGAGATGGAGAACAAAGTTAGCAGTTGAAACTGAGCTGAGAGAAATTGCTGGTAGAATATGAGAAAGCAGAGTTGGATTATGATAACCTCCCTTGTAGAATCAAATTAAACCTTTTCAAAGGTTTTATTGATCTTTCTGGTTTGTAGTTGTACCATGTATTTACCTCATATGGGTACATGAGATTAATGAGGCAGGTGTAATGATCATGGAGTGAAAAACTGTGGTGCTGCTGTTCTTTTTAAATGCTTCATTTTGTACAGATTGTGGGATATTTACAGCATTAATTGACAATATGTCTGTGTGTGTTAGTTCTGCAACTGTTCGAACGGATTGGAAGTGTCTAGTATACAGAAGTGATGGAGGTGGAAATTCCTGAACTAGAAGGAGGTTGAACAGAGCCTCCAAACTTTTCGTTACACTCATAAAAATCCTCAGAAAATGTGTGCTCATCTAAAGAGGTGGTTTGTGTGAGGAATGGTGAAATACATGGCCAAAGTGGTTGAATCTGGCTTTGAAAAGATGGCTGAAAGAATACAGCGGGGTGTGTGTGGGTGTAAAAAAAGAAAAACCCACCAAAACCACCAAACAACAAAACAACAACAACAAAAAAAACAAACCACAGAGGTAGACATTTGGCACAAGTACTGTCAAGTATGCCTCCAGTAGCATTGCCAGCTTCTCACATATGAGAGGAAATTTTTTTCCATAGTGATGTAGAAGTGTATGGCATCCACTTCCAAAATACATATATATGCAAAATTGTAGACACCGTGGGGAAGGCTTTAATTATGTATTAGATGAGCTTAACGTGACTGTTCTGGCATGATAGCAAAGTCTGTTAGATATAGTCAAGGATAAAACCAAGGCCAGGACTTGTGAAACAGATTGTAGAGTTTATTTTCTTCTTGTTGTGGAATTGTGAGAATACTTTAAAGTAGAATTTCCCCTCATACTTTCTCTTCCAAGGTGGTGGTGGGGAAATGCCTTTTTATGAGCCGATTGACTTTGCCAAAGTCTGTCCCAAATGTAAATCAGTTAGAGGTTTCTGTTGCATTACATCTGTTAACTAAGGGGAGAAAGGTAAGGTTTAAACTATTCCTTTGAAAGAAGTCTTAAAATTTGATAAGACAGGCTAAAATACAGCTTTTGTTAATAGTCCACTCGAAATCAAGAGCTGTCAGCATAAAGCATCTTCTAAATCCTTTGTATATTAAATAAAATAAAAATTAAACCAATCTCAAAGGAAACGTGTGCATATCAAAACCCTCTTCTCTTTCTGCGTCATGCTTAATTTGTGTAATAGTCAAGAGAAGTTTTGTTAGCCATTTTTATTGTCATTATAGAAGTTAGGAAGGGTCCTTTACTGCCTGGGTTGTTACAGAGAGGCCTTTTAAAAATTGTAATGAAATATACTCTGAACAGTTAACATCTTGTGTTGAGTCATAGTGTTTCTGAGATAATACACATAAAAAACTAAGTCTGTTAGCAAAAGCACAAAAGCAGCTGTCTTCAGGGTTGATCCTTGGAGGAATAATGGATGTAGAAATAAAAGGTGATGGATAAATACATAGTTACTTTCAGTCTGTAAATATTTTTGCCCATCTGTCAATGACCAGCCAGTCCTTATGCTTTGGGAGTCTTTAAAAAAAATCAAACCAGTAAGTAATTTGTACAGACTTAATTTCCATTCAACCCTCCTGGCATTTGTAATGCTGTTTTATTTTCTGCTAGAAAATCAGGTGTATTTTTAAAAAACTGAAGTAATCTGATTTTCATGAACAGGAATTTCCAAGAGATCAGATTAAGGTCAGTCATATGTTAGCAGCATGGAAGCTACCCTTGGCTATTAGAAAAGTTCTGCTCTACTGGCAGAAGACTTGATCCTGTGACAGTTTTTATGTGTGTTTAATACTGAGCATAGTGAATTATTCTGTTGATATTGGTGATGCTACTTTACAGTACAGAGCTAAGGGTGTTTATGTGTGAAATTCTCATACCAATGAAAATGACTTTGGAAATGAGATGAATTAACTGTAGTTTTCAGGGCAGGTAGGGCTAGGTGAGTAGTTGTTATTGCTTTGGCAGATAGATTGTTACCCTGCTATAATCTTGCTTGCAGGATCATACTGTGGCTCTTTTGCTGGAGCATTTCTATCCTTGCTTAAGAAGATCTGTTAGGCAATAAGCAAGAATTTCCTTGTGTGCAGAACCTGAGTTGCACGTCTGTCATAGTATATGGACTGTGCTTGCTAAGATTACAAAAAGTTTTGTTTTGTAATTGCTGAAATCCTAGCTCTATTGTTACAACAATCAAAAAGTCTTTGCTGTTTCCTGATGGAGAGACAAAGGGAGGGAAGGGGGAACAAATTGTAGGGACTTGCCTGCAGAAAATCTGAGGTGACCTGGCTTATTAGTATTTACCTATCTAGATTTTGACTAGTTTTCAAAATCTGTTTATGCTGTCGTGGTTGCTTCTAACAGGGTTTGACTATAATTTAATTCTCTTCGCACTTTTTTTTTGTTTGTTTTGTTTTCTGGGTAAATTGCATTCTACCACATTCTAGAGATTCCTGGCTGTAGTTCATGAGACGTTGCAATTAATTTTTTTTACCATAATGTCCCACTGAAGTTACCAGCAGTGTCCCAGAGATGTTCAAGTGTGACTAGTGTAATATCCAAAGCTATGCAGAAGAACAAGGGAAGGCTTTTTTTTCTTTTTTTGAAAAAGAGATGCAAAATCCTTCTGAAATTCTGGCTAGTCATTAACTTTCCACAGCACTGCTTGCATCTCTTAGAAACAGGCTCAAGGAGTTCTGTCACTCCAAAGAACCCTCCCAATTCAACATTCACCTTAGAGGGGATGAGGACAAAAGATTCTGAACGAAGCCAGAGTCAGCGTTGCAGCTAGGTTTACAGATAGCCATGAGCTTCCATTTAGCAGGCTGTATTTAGTCTCAGCCTGATGTTGGGCTTCTGTTCCAGCCATGTGCTGAAATGGCTGACTGGTGTTCCTAAGTCCACCTTCCTGTTGTTTTCAGCCCAGTTTAGAGACTGTAAAAATGGCTTGTCGCAAGTCTCCTCTGAATTTTTTTCCACATATCCTTTCTTTTCTTCGCCACAGCAGAGGTTCAAAGCAGAATGTCTTTAGGGATTTGAGAGAAAATGATCACAAGTGGGGAGGTAGGGACTTGAGCCAGTATACTGAAAATATTTTGTTGCATTGCTTTTTCTCTGCACACAGCAGAATACACACTGGAAGCAAACTCAGCTCTGGAAAGGCAGCAATAGAAAATGTAAAAACAAACCCAGAAAGGAAGTAAATGAAGCCAAAGAGGGGGGTTGGGGAGCAGGATAGTTTTGGGTAATAAACAGGAAAAAGAAAGATGTGGCACCTTAAGGAAGATATGTAATTAAAGGGCACAAATGAAAGATGACTGATCTGGAGAAGGGTCTGAAAACCCCATTTAGAAAAGGACTGGGATAGTGGAGGGATCTACAGTGTCTCTTTAGAGGAGGGGAATTTACTGCCTTATTGCCTCTGGACAATTGATATATTGCTATTTTGTGATCTTGTCTTTACTGTGGAATGCAATAAAATGTATTTTAGTGCATGGTGGGGTCTCAAACAGTTGTCTCGCAGATTTGCTTCAGCATCCTATTGTTTCCAGTGAGCTCTGACTAAATGCTTTAGCCATAGATGTTGTGCTAATGTGTTATATGAATTATTTGTCTTATCTCAGTGCTGTGAAATTAGAAGCCCTTTCCCACAGTGTGTTAAGCAGATTAAAATGAAAGCCTGTTTTTATGGTCCAGGAACAGTGCAAATATTTTAAAAAAAAAAAAAGTCGTGATCTAACAGTGGGATGCTGTGAGGAGGCTTTATGGATCAAATGCATTTTGTAACCTAAATGGTGAGATAAGTTCCAAGCTTCCGTTGGAAAGGTTTATATTTTTTCCATAGTGCCTTACAACAAGGGGAGAAACTTGTAATTGGTAGTTTCTACTAAGATATTTTTGTTGTCTTTTGTAATTAACCTTCTAGGCAGCTGTGCAGCTCCTTCTTCAAAAACTCATCAGTGACTAAATGTCTCTGAGTTTCCTGTAGACAGTTCTGGAACAGTTTTTGGACTGTTCTGGAAAGCACTAAACATCATATGTTTAGTAGCCAAATACTGGCTTTGCAGAGGTACACATGAAATTCAGGATCTATGTTTCTCTGTCTCTTGAATTCCTGTCTTCTGTATCAGTCCTTTCTCCCTTATTAGTAGAATATATTTCTGTTACAACAGTATTTTATTTCTACTGACTTACTGTAATCTTACTGCCATAATATTCCAAGACACTTTATATGATAACTACTCTCCTACCTGTGTGGTACTTGTCACGTAAAATGTTTAAAGCTGTAATGAAGTTACTGCATACCCAACATGTGCTTAAGATTTAAGAAAAAATTCTTAGTGTGTTTGAGCAATAGCTTAATTAAGGCATCACATGTTATTGTAATAAGTCTTTAGGAGGAGACAGAAGAATGGTGTGGTGTCAGAGTGAACATTGCGCTTTTTATGGACTCGGTTCCAATTTCTGTAGCCTTCTCATTCATTTGTCTCCTTTCCCCACGCAGAAAAAGAAACATGATTTTGTATTGCTACATCAGTAGTGTTGTCCCTTAGAGCCTGTTCAGATTACAATCAGAGCTGGGAAGTCATGGAAGTGCTTATGGACTACACTGTGTGGGGGTTTAGGCAGAGATGCATTGGGTTTCAAATTGTGAGGACAGAGAAAGGCAGCAGATGCAAGAGGGTTGACCCACTATTTCCCTGTCCGTGGACTAAATTAGCAGCATCAGGCCAGAACATACTTCAAGGTTTGACTTCTTAGGTATTTACTTCCTACAGAAGGAGAGGGTAGACAGAACTCTAGCATTTTTCCCTCTGTCAGTGACCAAAGAGGAGAGAGTAGCTATGCCTAAATGCTTATTCTCTTCCTCCAGCATCTGCTCCAGGTGTCCTTTCATAAAACTACCTCTATGTAGCCACGTGTCCCTGGGATACCTGTGTATTTTGTTGGCACAGGAAATGAAAAATTCACGTTCTGTCACTGATACTGCAGTCTAAACTGCTGCTCTGGATGTGCCAACAGAACGGAGCATTTATCAGCTTATCATGTGTTCAAGGGAAGAGTGTAGCAATGGCAGCATAACTTTAATTTTCTTTTAAAAATTACCTTCTGGCAAGCTATAGCTTGTCATGCAAGAGATGGTGAGGGCTGGAGAGGAGAGCAACCTTTTTTTTTTTTGTCATAGTTGTATTAGCAGACTGCTATATAGGCAGTGCTTAACAGTCTTTAGGAGATTGTAGGGATCTCTCTGGTTAGCCCTTATGAAGGGGCAGTTGTACCATTGGTCAGTGTAATTACATGGTTTAAATTACATTAAAGACTTGAGATCCCCTTGAAAACTGTACACTACAATTCTGTGATACTCTGTAAAAAGATTTTGCAGTATTAAAACAGTGGTGATGGGAAGCAATATTGCTTCTTTTGGTAAGTTCTTACCTGTTGTAAGCTTTTTTTCCCAGAATTTCTTAATGGGACCAGCACAAAGAAATCTGGTTTTAGTCTGTCTCATGCAGTGTCTGGTTATTGCTACCACATTTAGAGTGTAAATGTAAGCAGTTGAATCAACTTGTTGTAATGTTGACATTTCTATGTGGTATTTCTCCAGAAAAGTAAATATTTCTACATTACTCTTCTCCAATGTAATGTTTTTTTCTCTGTAAACACATTGCTTATGATTTGCATTATTTTTCATATTTTTCCAGTGTGTTCTGTTTTAAGTGCAGAGATCTGTAACTGCTGGACATTACTGAGGGGAAAAAGCTGTAGGCATAAGCCAAGAACATATAGGGAATAATTAAGATACCTTAAAATTAAGATACTTCTTTATATTTAACATTTTTAATACCTTTAAATAAGATAATTTAGATTTAAAACATACTGAGATTTAAATCATATAATGAAGCTGTTCTGCATGACCTCCACTAGCCTTTATTAAGGTCTAAGCAGTCTACTTGTCTCCTTTTACAGGTTACACTTCTACTTGTAATTTGTCTTCTAAAATGCAGTTAATAGTCATATGGCAATCATTCAGTTTTGCAGGTAGACTTCTAGTACTGTGGAGAGGTTTCTAATACAACGTAGAAAGACATTATTCATGGCACTGCCATAATGAAAATGCCAAGAGGCTACTTAAGGACAATTCAGAAGAAAAAGGAATTCTTTTCAGTAGCATAGATATGGTTATAAATTTGTTTTCCATTGCAGGTGAAATTTGCTTATGAATATTCAAAATGGGAAAATGGTGTCTATTCTTCAAATTTGTTTAAAACTTCACATGGTGAAACTGGAAGGATGTAATGCAGATGTGATGTGCTTCCTTGAATAGCGCATCTGTTTGTCTGGTATGGGTGTCCACAGGGTTGCTGTGGTCAAGAGTGGGAACAGGGCTCTGAAACATTCATACTGTATCTTTTTTGCACTGCAAGACGTTAATTTGGTTTCTTTTCTCAGGTAAGAGTTCTTACTGTGGTCATTGAGTTATCAAGGGAGAAAAGTCTTGCAAAAGAGCATAAAAGCAACAAATACAAACTCTGAATTCCTTTGTAGCACTGTTTCGTGTGGTTTAGTCCACCTGATCAAATCTGTACTTAAAAATAAAAATGAATGATTGGGCTTTCAAACTCCCTTTCTCTATAACTGCCTTTTCCTTTGGACACAGGGAAAAACACACTCCCCTTGCCAAGTTCAGCCACAGTATGTGTGAGGTGATGGCAGTCACTGTGTGACTGTGCCTGACATACTATTGCCAGGAGCAGGTATTAGCAAGAGGATCTCATGGCTTGGCAGTACTAGGGGACGAAAGGGCATTGGGAGGGCTCTGGTTTGATGGCTGCATCAAACACTGCTGCAGCTTCAGAGCTTAAAATGCAAGTGTATGCTCAACTGAAGTGGATGATATCAACCATCAAAGACTATTTACTGAAAATGAACTGGAGTTTCAGACCTGGGATGTGAAAAGAATTGAAGTACAGTATGTTATGTAACTTTAGGTTGCTAATATGTGGTTGTATTACAAGAGAAGGATTAAGGACAAACTTTATCCAAAGGCATTTTCAGGAACTGGAGATATCCAAAATACTGTTAGTCATCCTTTCAGCTTTTTATTAACAGTATCTTGCTGAGACAGGTAATTGGCAAGGAAGGCTGGTTGGTAGTTCAAGTCTGAAGTTGTGTTAAAGTGAACTTCCCAGCAAAGAGGAGGTAGGTCACTGCCATTGATTTTAGCCAGAGAAACAAGCGTGAATGGTTTGAATGTTCTGGGCACACTGGGAAAACCTGTGTTTGACAGACTTCAGAGGGAATGTGGAGTTTGACTACAACCAGTTAAAGGGGATGGAATCCCAGCCATCAGTAGGTTGTGGACTTATCTCAAAAACCCAAAGCAGTAGTAAACATACATGAATATTGCACTGTGCATGATGCACCCCATATTTCAAACACTGATCAGATTCAGCAGCAGGTTTGAATTAGAACTTTTCTTCCAGAAACCATCCCCCCCCCCCAATTTATCTTAGTATGAAGACCTAGTATTGAGGCATCACTCAAAGCCTGTGAATAATGTAGTGAATGTCCTATAATTCCCATCACTGTTATGCCAGTTGATTTTCAGGTACTTGATTCGTCGTGGTTTTGTCAGCTACACTGATGACCCTTTTTATATTCAGCCTTTAAAAAGTGGTTTAGGTTTCTGCTGACTCTCTAATTTTTGCATCTTTCCTGAGATCACTAATGTCCTGAGATAAAATTCCCATTTCGGGAGTAGAAATATCTTTTGAAATTCTATTTCCTTACCTCCTCAGTATGTACATGTTAGCCTTTTGAAGTGTATTGTACTACTTCCCAAGAGACTAGGGAGGCTTCTGCTCTTCTTTCTGTTCGAATCTTGCTAATGCAAGTTATTATGTGTTAAATCTGCAGTGAAACAACATTGATTTCTTTCATTCTTTTCTGTTTGGTGGAGGGAGGCAGAAGAGGTTTTACTCTTAGTATTTATCACACCCAAGTGGGCATGGGAGTCACTTTTCTAACACAAGCATTATTTCTAAAAAGACTCTTATATTTATTCAAACTAGCAGCTTGCTTAAGCTTTTGTTTCTGAGCTAAGCAGGTTTCTAAAGAGCTCTCTTTCCAACATGAGGATGGTGGGATCTGCTTAATATTAAAATTTTACTAAAATATTTATCTTTCTAGAAGAAAGATGCATCTTAAGAAATAGAACATCTGCTTAAATGATAGTGACACGTGCTATATTTACTTTCTGAGAACTGTTGTGAAAACTCATCTCCACCTTGAGAATCTGTGTGATTTTGAAACTCTGACCCCTTTGAATATAAGCCTTTTTTGTAAGTGGGATCAGTAAGATTTTCTAAATTTCAGACTGAGTGCCAGTTAGGAAGATGGAGGTGCCAGACTGGAATTACGGTGTAATTAACCAGCCAGTAAAACATCCTGAATGTGAAGGCTTCATTCAAAGCATTTAACAAGAAGCTTTATCGAGCAGTTCTGAAATAGCAAAGGAAGGCTTTAAATAACAGCAAATGCAGGGATGTGGTGTCCCATTAGCAGAGATATTTCCCAGGATGTTTTTTTTTAATTGACAAAATTACAACAAGTGATGAACTGCTGGGATCACCATGTTGTAATGACCAATTAATGGAAACAAGGAGATGATTTTGTTTCAGAAAATTGATGTGGTGAACGTTCAGAGCAGATGCAGGTATGCTCATAAATTGCTAAACTGATGAACTGAAGTATTGCTTCTGAAAGATAAACAGCTGGGAAGGAGTTTGAGGAAGTGCTGATTTTTGTCTTAGTAAGATATGTGCTGACAATCAAACTAATAAAAACAATGTTTCAGTAGATTATTATTTTACTGGCTTGTATGCTTTGTGTGTTGAAAGTATAATGGAATTGATGTCTCCCTCCACTGAAAATTAATAAGCTCTGTTTCATTTGTGCCTTGTGTTGGAGTGTTTTGTGCTCTAGCCTTCTCAGTCTCTTGCCCATAGGTATTTCTCACTTATTATTCCTTATATATCTTATTCCTCATTTATAGCCAAGTGTGTTTCATGGTGAGTAAATTTTGTGATAGGTTAATGAGGTTTAGATTTGCTCATTGCTATCCTAACCAACTTCCTTCTGGCTAGACAAAATCAAGCTCCAGTCTCTCTGAAGACATTTTTATGTATGGATTTGACAAGTAACTTTAGCCAATTGCTGAAAACAAGCTAAGATTCTGGGCTGGCAGTAGTCACTACCAATTCTGAATATTAAAGAGGCATTATCTAATATTTGCTAGGAAGAGTGCCTGTTACAGCTAGTGCTTTGCTAGGGGGGGCTAATGGAGCTACCAGCCCAGCCATGCTTTAAAAGATGCCATGACCAGAGTTGTTTAGGTTTGGGGGTTTTTTTTTGGTTTTGGGGTTGGTTTGTTTTTCTGTGAAGCTGATTACCAATGCTTTTGGTTTGTGTTTCTTCTCTTTGTAAGACCCAGCCTGAGGGAAAGGAATATTTTTTTGTGATACTCTGAAACTTAATTGCTCAAGTTAGCTGAGAGCAGACCATGTAGCCCCACAGGTATAGTCTACATGTATGCCCATGGCTCACTGGATGTGGCAGTAAACATATGCAGAGGTATAAAAGGCTCTTAGAATGTTTCGTACATGATCTTTTACTTTTAAATCAATTTATGTAGAGTTTGTAAAAAGTACAAGTAGTGCCAATTTCTTCGTTTGGTTTCAACTCAGTGATTCTGGATACGTGATCAGTACTGTGTGGTGTGAAATAGTCATACAGAGCAAGTAAGTCTTAACAAAGAAATAGAATAAAATTTGTGGGCTCCTAAATACAGAAAGAACAATATTCCTAAAATGAGTTGCCGAGAGAACAATGTTGCTGCTGTTGTTACTGGTATACTACACAGTCAAAACTGTGGTATTGTAATGTACATAAAAGGTATTTTTGGGGAAGGGAAATAATTGGCCATTGTGTATTCACTTGCTTTAAATGATGCAACAACAGGTGTAATTAAACAAAAACAAACAAATTTGCATGTAGGCTCTGTTTGTTCCCCAGACAGGCTGATGTACAGAATCCTGAGGAGCTTGTACCTTCTGTGGCAGATACGGCTGCTGCTTTCTAACCTAAAGTATAAAGAGTTAGTCCAAGAGTGGTAAGTGCTCCTTCATTTAGATTTGACAAGTAAGAGAGGGTGTATTCTGATGCCTGCATCAGATTTCCCCTTGATCCTTATGTGGAGGTTATGCATGTGCCAATGATACTAAACACTTGTGGCAGATAAGTGGAAAAATCCCAGTTGTATCCTGAGTAGATCTTGTCTCTGGAAGCATGAATACTGAAGAGTCAGTGGGAGCTGCTGTTTGGGCTGAGGAAAAGAGCATGAAAATATTGTTTGTGTGTTAGCTCATTAATGGGCAACTTAATAAAATGCATGATATGGACTGGGAAGAGTAGAAAATGGGAGAAACCTGTTTGGAAAGGCTTCTGGTGTCTGGAAACCAGATGGGTAAGTAATGTACTCTACAGGTTTTGAGATTGCTTCAAGTATTTAACATTGATAATAGTTACTTTAAGCTATGCTGGAATAACATGCATGCTGTGTCTCAGCTGCATTATTTTGTGTCCTAAGTCCAGCAACATACAGCTGTGGTGGAAGGTTTTACCTTACCTGGTTTGCTCACAAAGTCTAACTTTACAGCTGTTCTGATCCTCAATTATTCTGTTGTGGTCGTGAAGCTCCAGCAGTTTTCCTTGCAAACAGATGTGTGAGGTCTGTGTTATCTGTTTCATTTGGTTTCTCTTTCTTAGTTGCCTGAAGGGAAGGGGCAGGTCTCCAAGGTTGATAAGAAATGTTATTGTGTTTCACTTTCCACAGTGATAGCTACCATAGGGTATTCTAATACTGCTTGTGTTCAGGTATGCAATATTGATACCTCTTGTCCAAATTACAATACAGAGTAGTCATCTCATGTAGGATTCATCTAAAAATGCGTAGATGTTTGCACAGTAGATACATATATCTTAGTTCTTCAAAATGCCCCTTATTGTCAAATATAAAGAAATGGGCATTTTTAGGAGATAATATAGGAGGATAACTCTTCTGAAGATTGCTGTCCAAATAAAGTCATGGATGGAATCACCTTGAGTATACCTGTTTCTCTCCTTTAAACCATTAAAATTCTATACAGCAAGCCCAGTGTGTTAGAATACAGTAAATTCACATATTGACACCATGGATGTTTACAGCTAAAGTAGGAAAGGAATCCATGTCACCAACACCATTTACAGGTAGAAATTAGAGGTGGGTAAGATTGCTTAGGCTGTACTTTCCCCCACTTACAACTTCTTGGGCAAAGATGATCTCTCTACTTTTTCCTTCTGGCCAAGATTTTAAAAAGTAATTGTCGTGAGGTAGAGTATAGGATCTTTGTGTATTTAAATGGCATAATTTTACAATTGCTGAACGTGGCTGTCAACGCAACGTATTTTATTGAGAGATGCAGCCCTGTGTGTTTGTTACTGCAGGAAAAGTTCATTCTTCCTTATAACTGTTGCATTTTTTATAGGCTTAATGTAGCCATCTGAAGACTCGTAATTCATACAGTCAAAACTGTATGTTGAGAATAGGTGGTCCACTGCAGTTCATCTGTTTCAGATCTAATGCAATTATTGTTCTAAATGGAGACCTTTTCAAATTTCTTTTATTCAAGCACTATGTAATATCCTTGATCTTCAAATAACTTGTCTGCCACCAACTGGGAAATATTTCAGATCGAATGAAGAGGAAATACACTTTCAGCTCCTTTATTTATAATATAATTTAAATTTTTATAGCTGAGTCTAGAGCCTAAATAAGCTTTCATGTGCATTTATGAAGCTGCTGTCAGAATCCACACATTATGTAACTGAGGGTAGAATTTGACCCTTTATTACCACTATATTGTTTTAAAAAAAACCCAACCAAATACAAACCAAAAAGCCTCAAACCCCAAACCAGGAATCCTCATGAAATTGTCATAATACATACTACATTTTAGTAGTTGAAAATCCTTAATTACAGTAATTTGAAATTTCACTTTATTTGCACAGATCCCCTCAGACATCCTCATTTCAGCTGCTTCTGAGTCTCCAAAGAATCAATAATTTTACTCCAGAAACATTCATGGATCAATAGACTTATAAGATTAGCAGGTCATGGCCAGGTACAAAATGCATGTTGTAAACCTCAGGCTTTTATATTTGCTTGAATCCTTCCTGAAAAAAATGAGAGGAAGGGGTAGCTTTGAACAGCAGACCTCTTTGAATGGATTAATTCCTTGTGTATTTCAAACGGTTGAGAATATACCAAAGAAACTACAAATGTGGAATTAATTTTCAGTGACTTGAGGATTCAGCTAGCTGACAAATAGTTTTCTTAGATAAGCCAGGATGCTGCAGATGAAAGCAAGACAAAGCCTGGAGGGGAGTGCTGTACATTGAATTAAATTTTGGTTTTTAACTGCCTTCTCACCTTCTATTATAGATGGAGTTGCACACAAGTAGATGCCTTGCTAACTTGCCTTTTCAGTCATATTTTCCTGATTTCAGGACTTCTGTGCAAGAGTGGACACTAACAACTCTAACCTCCACTGGAGGTAAATAGGGCTAATTTGTGCCTGCTGAGAGTGCTAAATTAATCTTTAACTGTTCAGTACTCAGCTACGACTCCTGAAACGGCCTGTCTAGGCATTTTAGAGAACCTTAACTAGATTGAAGTAGCTTTTGAATATCTCTAATTGTATTCCAGTGCTCTGTTGCTTCACCTGCTTGTACATGAAAATGGTGAGGTTTAAAATGAGTGGAAGGTTTGAAGCTCCAGATTAGTAAATAGTATGAACACAGATAGAATTCCAAGTTGTGTTTGTTTTTTGTCAATGCCTTTATCATAGGGTGTTTTCATTCCTTTTCCTTTCTTACTCTCTCACCCTCAAGATTGTCATCTTCATGTTCCCTTTCATTCCTGTTCTTTCATGGGGATTTCAATTTTAGATATGTTCCCCCTCCCACCACTAATCAGTTGTGGTCACATTTGACAGAAGGACAGCTGTTTCAAAGAAAATGACATAGCTGCAAGTTTTGTGAGAACAGGCGTGCAGAAGAGACTTACTTGCATGCAAAGGGAAGTACTTACTATTAGACACTAGAGAATCCATATAGAAAAGTGAATTTGAGTGATTCCTCTACAAGGAAAATAAATAGAGTGGCATTTGTAGTTGATAATGATCATCTCACCCCTGTGAAATCTTACTTTAGTGGTGCCAGGTTCCTTGCTGTGTATGCATTAGGGCTACATTTATGATGGAGGCTCAGTAACTTTACTTATGTTAGTAGTAAATCTGGTTCTTCACCCATTGGCTTACTAATGTAAAGTAGTTAATTCTTTTACTAGTGCAGCTAGAAAGGCTATGGACCTGCAACAACCAGGAGTTCTATATGTGCTTCTATTACTAAATTACCTGACCAGGCCTGACTCTCAGTACTTTTGGGAACTGAAAGAAAATCTTCCCCACAGTAGTATCATCTGCTTTCTCCTCTTCTGGGATATTGCTGCTTTTATTTTTATGCTGTGGTATAACATGGAAACCTGTATTTGGATCAGCATATCCATAGAAATTGATATTTTGGAGGCTTGCTGTACTGATTTAGTCTGTTGTGAAAATGGTTTTGTCCTACTGCATTGTTATCAAAGACATCCTGTGGGCTTTCCCTCATGCTTGTCTTTAGGGAAAAGAGATTAATCCCTGCAGTTGCAAGGTGCACGTGGTATTTTTAGGGCCATTGACAATTTAATTTGGGAATGATCTAATTAGGGATCCGGAGAACTGGATTCAGCATATCCTTAAGTATTGTCTGTCCTGAGAGATGCTCTGGCAGATGGTTAGTTCAAAGTGAGTTTACCTTGGGCTCAGTTTCTTTAGACTGACAGCTTTTTTTACTCAATTAAATGAGACAACTGTCAAAAGAACAGACTCTGAGTTGATGCAAATAACTCTGCGGCACAGATAAAGCTTAAATGTGTTCCTTGAGTCAGCTGAAACTGTCAGGTGCTTTGAGTAACTAGTTCAGCCAGCCAGAAAGGCACACTGGCAAGTAGAAGAAAAGGTTGGGAGGTGCCTAAAAATAAAACAACTCCCAGGTTTTTTGTTATCTCTCTTCATTGATTTTGCATTCTGTCACATACCAGTATGGCATGTTGGGAACCATTCTTTGCTCTGACTCTTGTATTCATTTAAGTAAGGAATTCTCATTATGTTTTAATTATCCTCAGAAGTTTATTGTTGTTAATGTGCCCAAAGTCCTTAGGCTATGAAAGCATGAAAATAATGAGCTATTATGATGGAGCTGTCAGGCAGTCCCCAAACTAACTGTCCTTTGCTCTGAGATTTCAGCCGTTTGCAAATAAATTAATACTCCTCCCCCCCGTCGATTTAGAAATCCATATGTGATGCTTGCAGCTATAATCTAGAATGTGCTTTTCACCCTCTTTTGTCCCCCAAGAAGAACTAAAGTAGACCTTCCTGGTGCTGATCTCACTGAGCAAGAAATACCCTGCTTTTCTGTTTTCTCTGTTCAGTCCCTGGAGCTTCGATTTTTCTCATGAATTACTAGGTTTCATGAACTTTGTGGGATAATGAGGAGGTCCTGCTGGTGCTATATTGCCATTTGGATGGTGTCTTCTCTGCACCAGGCTTTGCCGGAGGTAAATTGGACTTGAAACAAGTGAAAGTAAACTAAATATTCTCATGGGTGAAGCAGAAGCCCCTTGTCTGCTGCTAACCTGAAAAACAGTTCTGAGCATCTTAAAAACCTTGGTGTAACTGTGGAGTAAGACCAGCAGACACTGAAGGAAAAAAAGGCAAACTCCAGGATGTCTGTGGAGAAGGTTGTGATATATGGGTACTGCCTGGTGTCATTTGGAATGCAGAGCGCTCAAACGAAAACTTCTTAAGACTTTAGTGCATTTTGAGAAGAGGTGGGGATGGGGAATTTACCTTCCCCTTACACTAGAAATTTCCCTCTTCAAGGAGAAGGACAGGAGAGGCGAAGAGCAGTGTTCATGTAGTGAAAAAGATTAACTGCTATTAGCAAACCACACAGCTTCTGTTGTTCTTTTTATGTGCCCTCAAACATGGACTTATGAAAGACTCCTAACCTTCCATAGTCTTAAGATGATTGGAAATGTTAACAAAGCTTAGTGATTTTAAATTCTGATGAATTGAGCAAAAAGTTCCTTGTGAGAACCACATTTGACTCTCAGTAGCTAATACAAAGATGGGGTCCTCTGTTAGTATGTTACTATAATCGTGTCCCAAGAAACATTTTATCAATACTTTAGTTGACTTTGACAACTTCCATCAGTGGGCTGATTGCGCGTTTTAATTTTCAATCTTCAAATGTATCAGAAACATCAAGTTTTCAAGTCCCACCTGTGAAACTTTCGTGTTATTACTTAGATATGAACCTGGGAATCATAAAGCCAGTGTTCTACTTCAGGCACATCCACCTTGCCAGCTTCGTTGCCAGCTTCCTGAGCAACTCCTTCCAATCATTCCTTCTATAATTATATACTATTCTGTTTCTCTTACTGTCATCAGAATGTAAGTCATGGAGTAGTGTACAATACCAAGCACACAAAAAATAAATGTAACAAGTTCAACTCTAAGGAGAGATCTTGAAAAGTTTTCCCTCCCAAACTAGGAAGGGCATTTTCAGGACTTCTGTTATTTGCTTGGCATTTCAGCCTGATTCTGAAAGCAACATTGTGGTCTTAAGCCTAGTCCAATAAGTAATGTAGGGGTTTTGCATTTAAAAAACATATCTGTGTCACTTGATACATTTTCATGAACTTACTTGAAAGTTTTTTTAAACTTAGGAGCATTAAGCTCTAATTTCAGTCTCAATGAAAATGCTGACTATAATGGAAGTTAAAGAGAAGTGATGAGAACATCAAAGGCCTTGTTATGTCTATTAGGAAACAAGACACAGAACTGTCTACCAGCCTTGAGGGAGAAGGGGATGATGAAGCCAGGGGTAATTGGGAAGATGGGTGTGGCTTGTGGCTGTAATCAACAGGCATTGAATGTATGAGGAGTGTCTGGGTTGTTAATCTTCTAGATGGGCAGGGCTTCTGATGCCAAGCTTGTATGCAAAGGTTAACAGCTTGTATGCAAAGGCTAACAGCTAGCTACTATCACTTTTTTTTCCCCCTAGTTGAAAAATCATTTTTTCAGTTCACTTGTTAATGGGAAAATTGTTGATTAATACTACATCTAGGGGATAAGTATTTAAAGCCAGTGCGTTTATCTGGCCCAGCTACTTCAAAGTAGTGCTACAAAGAAATGGTTCTGATAATAAATGTCTGTAATTCTTCTAACAGATGTTGTCAAAAGTTTCACATGTGTCTTCATGTGAACATAATTTATGGGGTGAAGAAATTGAAGAGTACTCTAGGATCAAACCTGATTCTGACCTCTTTCCTCTGCTGTTACTATTGAAGATGCACTTTCTTCATAGATAGATATATATATTGGAAGGGGGAAACAGTGAAAGTGAAAATAAAGCAAATATTATGGCATTCATTGTCAGTCTTAACCTTTGAATTTTCTTAGTGCTCTGCCGTACTAATAGCTGGGTCTGTCAGACAAGTTTGGAACTTGTAGGGTTGGTTTGGCCGAAGTTATGCTATCCACTAACTGCTGAAAAGCACTTTGGCCTGTTCCTTTTATCTCTAGGGAAAAGACCTATAGATCCAGAATGCTCTAGCACCTGGGTCTTTAGCCACTTGTCAATATGATGATTATGCAAGGTTATTACATTTTATTTACAGAAGTTATGCCTTTGAGTAATCAATGGGGCTCTCAATGTTGTTCTGGAGCTCCCTTACAAAGAAGGGAAAACAATTACATTTGCTGTGCAGTGTGTAAGCAGTGAATCTGCTGGCGTGGAAGGGGTTGGACTTGGCCAGCCATGCACTGTGTAGTGATCTGAGCATGCTCAGTTGGACCCCTTTGGATGTTGGGCTGTCCATCAGTGCAGTCAGAGCTATTTTCTTGGCTGGCTCGCAGAAAGTCTAGAAATCCTTGATAAGTTTAGTAAATCCTGCTTTTCAGCCCCAACAAGATTTGCTGTTGGAAGAAATTGAATGCATCTTTTTCATAACAGAAATGGTGTATGCCTGTTTATAAATGTATCAGAAAGCATATGCTTTCTTGTTTAATTTTATAAAACTATTTTTTTTCACCATTCCCTCCCTTTTTTAGTTCTCATCCTACTGTGTTCTGTTGTATTTTGCTCATGAACAGAATTATTTTTGAGTTTCAAGAGACATTCTAATATGTTTATCTTTTAAATATATTAAAATATCTGTGAATGCTGCTTCAGTACATGCTTTTGTCATGTTACAATCAGAGTTTCAGCATACTTGCTTTAAATTGTTTTTTCTTTGGAATAGAGTAATCTTCAAAAAGCTTTGACACATTCTATCCCCAACCTGTGAACTGGAGGATAAATTGTTATCAGGAGGTAATCCAGTGAAAGTCAGTGATAGGATCTTCATTCTCTCTGCAATATCCTCATTCATTTAAGTTTGGAAACAAGTTTCTGTTTAGAAAAGTGGGAAGTGTTGTAGCAATGAATGAAGCCAGTTTTTACTCTCAAGTAAGTACAAGCATTTCCCAGCAAAACCGGAAGATATTTCCAAGGCTGAAGTCAAAGTGACTTCTGGGCTCAGGCCCAGTTAGGAGGTGGCAGGGCTATGCTTGTAGAACAGGGTGTGGTGGTAGAAATCTCTTCACGTAAACAGAGGTCTTGAGCTGTGTGGAATAGAAAAAAAGAAAAAACAGACAAACCCAACAACAACACACACAACAAAACAACAACAACAAAAAGCCATCCCCAAAGAAAGAAAGAATGGGAAACAAAACCCAAAGAGGCAACTTTGTGGTATTTCAAATTTATTGGATTGGTGTATGTCAAGGCTCTAAAACAAGACTGTAATCAGGTTCAAGGAGGCTCTTCTAGAAATACTTCATTTCTGAGCTATTCATATAATTTTTCCTACCCCTTTTATGTTTATTTTCAGATGTTACTTGTTTGAGGTATGTTACCATTAGCTGACACTCTGTTCTGAGCTCAGTGCTTATTCACCAGTTTCAGCTAAAGTTAACTCATTGACTTGCCTGTTGATAAATGATAAAAGAAGGAAAACAGATTCACAGATTAATCTTAACTGATAGTCATATGGAAGCACTAATTGCAAGAGCTAAACCAGTTTCATAACAGTGCTAATAATACACTCTATTCTCACTATAAGGCTCCCTGTTATGATTTCATCACAGTGCAAGCACATACACTTTGGCTCCTCACTGCATTAAACCCTGGAACTGTCTGTATTGCTGGTGCCTGCTGTCTGGAATGCACGCAGAGGAGAAGGGCCGGCTTCATCACTGAGCAGCTGTTCTTTCCTCACGTTTTGTTGTTCTTGAGCTTCTGTTACAGTTGCTGTTACCACTAGGTTTCTGTAACAGGCAGACTGGGGCCTTGATGTGGGAGTGACCCATCTCATTATTTCTGGGCAAGAAGGAAACCAAAAAGGGCCCTGTGTCTTTAAATTTCTATTATTTCCCATGGTCTGCCTGGCGATAGACCTCTGTCCTAAACCTGCAGAGTTAAATTTACCCAGAATGACAACTGTATACTCAGGGTTTAGTTACATAACAGCAGTTGCTGCGTTTCACATTGCACTAATCCAAACACAGTGATAAAGCAGGCCATGAAAAAGCTAGCCGGTTTTGGTATGTTACATAGGCTGGAGGATAAACAGCTTTTTTAATTTTCTTTTCTACATTGCTGAAACTATTCTCCTGCTTGGGTGTTTGGCCATCCAGTGGCTTATCTAGTGCTTTAACCGGTGTGTCAGCAGATAATGTTGCTTGTTGCACAACTGTAAGTTCTGAAGATGGGTGAGAAGATGGTTGTGTTTGTAAGCAACATGCATACACCAATGTATGTGCTTGGTTAATAGTATTAAGGCTGGCATGTTGTAAGGTACTGTGGTGAATAAACACTGCTCAGCTTTCGTGTACTGCTCTGAAACTGCTCTAACCCCAGTTCCCCAGCAGCTCTTTCTAGCAGTACTCAGAGGAGAATCCTTGTGCTAGTGTAAAGTAATTACCTCTGCCTGCTCCCTAGTCCACAGTGGTCAGATCATCTATCACGTATCCTATCATTAATGTGTTCCAGCTCAGCTTCTGAGCCCTGCTGAGAGCATGCCCAAATGCACTGTTGAGTTCCCTTTCTGAGCATAGGTAGGCATTCAGTTCCCCATGGGAGTGTTTGCAGAGCTTGGTTAAATAATAAAGACATTTCTTCAACTTCTCATATGTTTAATCAAAATATGAACTCTCCCAGGAGGTGAGGAAAGGTAATGGGGAAGAAGGCAGAGGATGTTGAAGATCTGGATCCTTGCAAGGGCTTGGAGTTGGGAGACAGCTTGTCTCAGGCTGTGTATTTCCTTGAAACTTCCTTCACATCATTGCCAAGACTCTGTGCTGCTTCTTAATCCTTGTCTTTTTTTGGAGACCTCTGAAACATTAATAGTTTTTGTGTATTCTCTGCTAGCATCGTGCTTGCCACTCAATAAATAAAAATGAACACCTTCCATGCCACATGAGGAGCCTGAAGGTTGGTTGTTTGTACCCTGGATGATCCCTGGAGGGGGTTGTGTCTTTTCACTGGCAAAATGCCTATGGTCTGCAGTGGAGCCTGGCAAAGAGCCATTAAAATTTCTCCTCCTCTCTTGCACAGTGCACTGTTAGGCTAACTTTGTAAGAGAAGCTGCAGTCTGCAAAAGAGACCTGAGCAGAGCAGTGAGAAGGGCCCAAGGCAGAATTGCAGCAATAGTACTAGAGGGCATAACTGTCATAAAACTGTGCTGTAGTCATTAGGGAATTGGTTTTGAGTGTTGAGGAGAAGCCTTGGGAGCCTGTCGAAGGAAGAGCATAAACCCAAGCTGTGGAAAGAATGGAGGTTACCCTAAATCTTGCACAGTGTGCTGGTAGAGAAAGTTGACATGGGTAGTGTTCAGGTTCTTCAGACTCATTTATAGTGCATTCAGAAACATTGTTAAATGTCACCAGTAGTCAAAGATACTAATTTAAAACAAAAAAAATAGTTGCAACACAGCACTTAAATGCATGTTCAGAACAGTATCTCCCCGTTGGTAAATACAATTACGTACATTATTCTTAGCCATATAATTTATTTGGGTTTTCTTAACTGTAGTCTTCCTCCTAATTTTTATGCACAAAACTGTTAAGCTTAGTCAAATAGTTAAATGCTGGCCTTGGAAATTATTTGCCTGGATATGTTATCTTTGATCTCTCACACATCTGTCTTTAAATTTGGAGCTTTTACTACTTGAAATTCAGAAAAATATAAAAATAGTTTTCTTGTACCAAATTGGTACTGCAGTCTACAGCATAAGAAATCAGTGTGTCCAAGAGCCAAATGGTTTGTTTCCTTCTGCCTCAAGCAAAGGTTACAGGAGCTAATAAGGAGCCATAATTAGATGGCATTTCAGTATTTAGAGATGGGGATTGCTCTTGTGCTACAGGATGATCTGAAAACCTCAGCATAATGGATTACAATTTTTGTTTTGTGTTTCTCATTTTGGAGAGATAGAGCTCCATTTGTGAATGTTCCTGATACTTCTCTTTTTTGAGAGCTAATGGGCTTATTTTCACTTTTTGATTAACACATGTACTGTTCATCCCAATTACAATGAGGAGGCATAAAACACTTTCTTTTCCTTCCTGTATTCAGCTGTCAAGTTTTTCATAATTCATGTTCCATTTCTTGGACACTTGTATGAAGAGCCATTTTGGTTACTACTTTCAGGATGAGAAGACTCGAGTGTGGCAGTGAAAGACAAGAAAAAAACATGTCTCCTTTTTGAATATACTAGAAAAGTTTCTTTGATTGTGGTAAATAACTGTTTCCTAGCTTCATCTCTGTATAATTAATTCCAAGTTCTTAAAAAGAAAATGAATGTGCTAATGTGAGTCACTTCCCTTTAAAAATGAAATCAGAGATGGCACAGTTGTAGTTTTGGAATCCAAATTTGAGCTTTTAAAGCATTATTAACTATAGAGTTGATGCATTATATGTTTTTTCTTTCAAAAAAGAGGAAGAAAAAAGACAAGGGGAAGGGTCTGGTCTTGACCTGTTTATCCATCTTTATTCACAGCTCCAGTCTGTGACCTACTCTCTTGAGCAGCATGTACTTTAAATACTTGATGGAGATACGCAAAGTGGGAAATGGTCAGTGCCTTTGATAGCTAGCTCATATTTGGCTATATGAAACCTTTTCCTTACCCTTAAAACTTTTAAAAAATTTGTCTGTAAGAAAAATCTTCTGTGTGCTAGAAGCTCTAGTTTGAGAGTAGTGTCATGAGTTTGCTGTATTTTGTTGGTTTGTTGTTTTTTTTTTCTTTCCCCACTAATGGCCTGAGCAAGCAAGGCAGTGAAAGGTTTTTGTTGTTTGGTTTTGTTTTTTTCTGCTACTGGTGACTTCTTTTCTTTAAAGATGGTAAATGTTTTCACCTCCTTATGAAAAGACACAACCTGAAGCTGCTTGTTGTTCAGCTGTAACAACATTCATAAGAGATTTTAATACAACAAGCTCTGTCACTGGTAAAAAAGCAGGATGTGTAGGGTAGCATAGTTCATCACTGGAGAGAACCATGAAGTTTTCCTGGAATTTCATGGGTATCTGAATGCAAACCCCCTCTTCCCCCCCCCCCCCGTTTGAAGGTTAGTTTTCTTTAGGGTATCACTTCATTCCTGCCGATCTGATAAAGCTAACTTAATTAAAAATATTACCATTAGATCATACAGTTTCTTTATTAGTTTAGTCTGTGGGGTTCCTTTTCTACTGGGAAATTATTTACTTCAGAACTTGTGAGAGTAGCCTTGGCTGGCTTTGTTTAATGCAGCTGCTTCAAAGCTTTCCATCAGACTAATGTTTTTCCAGGTCTTTTCTTGCAGGTACGCTGTTACTCAGAGATAACTCTGATTGCTCAAATCTGTAGCATTTGCTGCAAAGCAGTGCTCTGATTGGAGGAGTTTACAGCAAAGGAGAGACAAGGATTTGTTTTGGATGGCTGATTGTTCACCCTTTTTCTCTTTTCCGTTTCTTTTCTCTGTTCCTTCTCTCCGGCCCCCCCCCATTTTTGCCTTCCAAGTGAAAAAGTTGCCTTTTGCGATATGGACTTTTGGAAATACTTATTTTATACTCCAAGGATTTTTTGGCTTTACTTACTGCTCTTACTAGCAGTTTTAAACCATCATTGACAGCTTGTTTTGCTGGAGGTAGGCTTTTTTTTTATACTTCCTATTCCTTGAATTGTGGTGTGGAGGAGCTATACTCTAGTGAATACTGGAAGCAACCTTCATGTCATATCTACAGATACAGGATAGAGGAGAAGAGCAGTGCGTAAATTCTGTGCTCTAAAACAAGTCATGGTATGACTTCACCTCCATGCTCTTATTGGTCTTTCCATCCTGTATCTGATGTTCCTTATGAGTGTTGTCTTCCCATGTGTTTCTGTAAAGCATAGCATGATCTTTGATAGCTCTTTAGACCTCAGTACTACTCTGCAGCTAGTAGGTAGCAACGAAACTTATATTACACATTTGTTCAATATACTTAATTCTTTCAGCACAGACACATTTTTCTTTGCTCTCTATCAGTGCATCTAGTCTAGAATTCAAGTTGTCTTTTTTAACTAAATACTTCAAAAACCCTGATACAGACCAGACATCAGCTGATAAAAGTGAATTGGCAGTTGGCTGCTGAGTGCTGTTGCAGTATATGGCAGTCCCAGCCCGGGCAGCTTCAGTCTTGGCTATTAATATTTAATATTAATATTTCTTGTTCTCATAACATCTTTTTTAGTCTGATCTCTGAATGTTGAATCAAATCCAGTCCTTTAGTCCTACTGAAGTGGAAGTGAGTAGGCTTTGTCCTCCTCATCTTGCCTATTTTGTTTTCATGGGAAGTGACTGCTGTAGCTTAGGCCATACTTAATGCTAACATGCAGGCAGCATTATTTTTCAAAATGCTCCCACCCTCATAATTAAAATTCATGAGCAGTTCCCCAGAGAGCCACCTGAGGTAACAGAGTCTTTTCAGTACACCATTAATATACAGGCACACTGAATACAAGCATTTGGCTGTGCTCACTCTTCCTCACTCTTCCCTGGCTGGTCGCCTGTATGTGTTGTGGAACAACAAAACTGAAATCTGGACAATTTATATTTCAGTAGTGATGGGATGGTCTCTCTTTCCTTGTCACTTCACATTAAGGACCTGCCACTAATAAAACTAATTAATAACTCTTGGCTCCGCATAGAACACTTGGACTCCCTAGTGCTGGCGCTGTGCCACTGTAGCTTTTGAAAGAAGTGCTTCATCTTAGTCAGGGACAGGATGAATATTTCTTCACCGTTTTAATTGGACAAAGTGCCTCGGCATTTCAAAGACAAGATTAGCAGGCTGTAGATGCTCTAGGTAGGATCTCCTTTCTCTAGCCTCTGAGACAGTAAGCTGGGAGGGAATATAGTGTGTCTTTTCATGCTGTGACAGGAGCGGGATGAGGTTGAGCACTGCACATAAGAGCTAGTCCATGTTTATGAGGCTTTGCCCTGCACAGAGAGGGTCCTTAGGGAAGACTCGTGTAACACCTGTAAAAAGCAGGATGTGTAGGGTAGCATAGTTCCTCACTTGAGAGAACCATGAATACTGACAAAGGGATGCCTTTGACTGTTCTAAAATTATCTGACTAAAGATAAAAACTGTATTGACCAAATGACAGTCTTGCTGAAAAGTCTCATCTCTCTGGCATTGTGATGCCACTTGTGAGTGGGTTTTGGGTTTGTTGTTTTTTTTCCTCACTACTGGCATAACTGTGCCTGCAACGTTTTGTGGTGTAAGCTGGACTGTGTTACATAAAAAGATTGTTTTGCCTTGTGCTCTCCTCCTGTTTCCCTTCAGAAATACTGTTTGCTTGCATACTCTAGCTTTGAGACCCTTTTCACTAGTGTATTCCTGTTCAAGTCAGGAAAGTGGGCCTTGGTGGCCCTGGTGATCTGGGATGTCATGGTAGATATGTTTATTCATGAACAGATAATTGTAAACCAGAATGTTCTGTCTGACACCTATGCATTGCTTTCTATGCACATTAGATCTTGTTCAAGCAGCTGCAGCTTTTGACACCACCTTTAATGTATACTTCATTTGGAAGAGTCAGAACAACAAGGAATATAGCTGAATGTGAAGTTGGCTTGAGAATTTCTATCAAAGAAGATTTAATGAAAAAGATTAATGTGCATGTTTGAAAAGAAAAATTGCGAACAGCAATCTCGTTTGGATTTTTTGGTCTGGGAAAAAAGTGTCTAACCCCTTACTGCTATTTTCTTCCAATTTCTGAATGTGCCTCTGTATAATTGGTGATTATTTTTTAGAGTAAGTTATTTTTCAGTGCTTTAGGAGAGGAGAGGCTTCAAGCTTATTAAAACAACTGAGTAGATTTATAGCTGGAAAGATCAAACATTGATTTTAATATCCCACAATGTATCAAGCAAACGAGCATCTTTTCTTCATTGTGCCAACCAGTTTACTGTCAATATAAGACACTACTCATTTATTACTGTTAATTTGTTATAGCTGTGGATGTTGCTTTACTGATGAAGGTGGGTTCTCTGGCAGAACTAGTTTTGCAAGTTAAATGAAGCTTGAGAGGGTGGTGGCAAATGCCGGATTGGACGTTGAGAAGGATGACAGTGGTGAGAACACCCACAAGCCTAGGTGCCTTGTAAGATTAAGGCTTCCATGAATTTTGTGTGTGCGCATGATAGGCTAGTACTCAAGAACACATTTGGCAGGTGTTTTACAGAGTTCCTGGTGCCTGTCAGTGCTTACAGAGCCTTGGCAGTCATGGTGACGGAGCTGCAGCAGTTCATGCATCAGGTGCTAGAAAAGGAAGGAGTGCTTCTGTTTAATGTCTCTGTTAGCAGGGGGAATGTATTGTCTAATATATATTAGAGTTCTTGCTTTTTCAAGTTCTCTGTTGTCTTCAGTTGTGGAGGTGGTGAAAGATGTGAAGAGAGACCAACTCTTTTTATGATGATATAGTGCCACTGACTTCACTGTCACTGTTTTGGAATTACACCAGTGAAAACTAGGGAGAAGAATTTGCCTTCTGGTCTTGTTGCCAAGTAAACCTAAGAGTGTCAGTACTAAATTACTTAAGAGCTGCCTCTTGCTCTGCAGGTCCTGGAGAAGTATTAAAATCCATGTACTGTCAGACGAAAGGAAGTGTCCCTAACTCCCAGCTATATGCTTTTCATAGTCCTATTCTTTGAATAGCTCTTCTTGACGTTACACTTCAGTCCTTTCCAGCAGAACAGCCAGTTGGCAGCCTCATGGTCTCAGAAAATATAGTAGTTGTGTCTTCCACCCCCCAGCATGGAAAAGAGGGAAGGTTGGCTGGAATTATAACTGGTAACTTCAGTTCCCTCATTACTGCAAAAGCTTTCAACTACTGCCATCTCCTTCAATTTTTGTCTGGATGTCAAGAATAAGAACACAGCTGAGCAGAAGTGTTTCTTTCCAGCTCTGCTGCACTGAGTTGTTTTCAGTTAATTGTGAAGTCAGAGATAATGCACAAGTGTAGGATCTGCAAGACCTGACCCTCCATTCATTCTATATCTGCCCCTCCCTGCCCGTCCTCCCTCAGTACTCATATTGAAGTGCTTTATTCTAAGGTTATTCCCTCTATAACCACATTTTGATACAATTATTTTCATTTAGAAGTGGTGCTTTCATTCACAATCTAGGATGTGGATGGCTGCTTCTTAAGGGTTTTTGTCTCCCAATATTTGTACAAGTTCTTTTTAAGGAAAGTATGACTTCTGGAAGTTTCTCTACAAATGTAGCCTCTACCCAAACCCAATTGGTATATGTCAAATCAAGACACAAGATCAAGTCCTGACTGCTGCATTGTAGTAACCCCAGATCCTTGCAGCTGCCTTCCCTCCTGCTGTGGACAACAGCAGCTCCCTGCACCCTTTGTACACAGGAGGTGATGTGGGCTGCTTAGGCAGTGCGCTTTGAGGAGTGCCTGCCACAGATTTGAACCCCTTTGCTAGTAAATGTGCTTTGAGAGGAATAGGCAAAAGAGAATTGGTTTGTTTATAGCAGCACAGTGAATCCTTTTTTACAGAGTTGTTGAAAAGGAACGTAAAAATTGAGGAGGATGTTTTAGTGAGTCGGAAGCTGAGATGGAAAAGAAAATGGAAATAGTATGTATGCTCCAATTTGGCATACAGGGGATGTTCTGAAATATCTGTTGGTTTTATTATTGGTGTTGCCTTATTTTGGAAGTTAGGAAAAATAATAATTTAGAGTCTAGTCTCCTCTAATTATGCCTGTTTAAAAGCTTACTTGTTCAAGGACATAAATTATTTGACTGGGTTTGGGTGTCTTTAGAGCATTGTTCAATGCTGAGCTTATTTGCCATTGAAACTTCTGTTGAATTACAGTGTTTGGAAGCTAAATACTATTTTGTATCTAACTCATATTTTTGACTGTTCACTCTCTAAGGAAATAGCAGTGCAGATGAAGACTTCGATTTGTACATCTATTACCTATAAGAATCCCTCTCAGATTTTGCTTAATTTTAAGATTAGTTTGTCAAAAAATAATTTTTGGTGCTCTTACTTTTGATGATGATATAAATGTGCAGCTCTGTCTGTATTGTCTAAACAAGCTGTGCATGAAGAAAAATACCACTGTTATCAATCCTGTGCTGTGTTCATGTCATACGCTTTCTAGATAAAATACATCATTTATTGATAACTATGAATACATGTTGGCTATAACTAGTTTATTTGAGGTTGGAGGTCGTGAAATGTAATGCTTTTGATAATACTGAAATTGAGAAGATAACTTGAAAGTTATGGAGTTTTGTACTTTCCATAAAGTTCCTCCATTTCCTTGGTGTTTTCCATTGACAGCTGTTAGCACTGGAAATTCTACACTCTGGACAACCTCTCAATCTCTGTGATTTCTAGGTAATGTTCTACATGGCTGTACACACACAAAACGTGTAATTTACCTGATAGGGCTTGATAGTTGCAGTACTGATGTGCAATAGGCTTTGTCAGAACCGAGGTGTTCAAATGCTAGTGTAGTCCAGCTTTGTGTTTTCTTACACAAGTTAGTTAAATAAGGATTTATGACTTGTGATTTATTCCCAGAAACGCTTCATATAAATGTAGTATGGGAATTATCTCTTGATAGCCTCTCTTGGTGGTGAGGAAGGTTTTATATCCTCTATATCTGCAAACAGAACAAGTTCCAGCATGTTCACCTTTATGATGAACAAGACGTGGCTAAGTCTGGCAGGATATAGCTCAAGTTGAAAATAGGAATTTGAGAAGAGAAGCTATGCAAAAGCAAAAGTGCAGTGGTTATGGAAAACAGTGAGGCTAATTACAGGTACCTTCAGTGTGGTGTCTACCAAGTTACAATTAATGACAATGCAGGTACAGAATTGTTTGCATGTACATTATTTCTTGCAACACTAAGAAAGAGGCAAAAAGATAGTAGGTACATATGAAATGTGTATGAACAATGTAAAGCCTGCATATAAAACCTGCATAATGATTTTATCTTAACCTACGCTTTGATGGTTTGTAGTAAGTCTTCTAATAAAGAATAACATTGAATCTAAAGGTAGTGGCAGATGTCATATTACTTTCTTGGCTGAAAACTGCTAGGCCAAGTGTACTGCCTGGGCAGATGCTGAGGAAGGGTACTTGGAAAAGTAACTGTATTTATGCCCCCCATTCTTTGTGCTCTGTGTGTATTTGTCACTGAAAATCTTACAAAATGGCTTCTTACCATTCTCTTACATAGAATTGTTTTCAGAAATCTTCTTACCTCAGATACTCTGGTTTTCCAAGTACTTCATGAAAGAGTGCAAGAATCTACTGCTACAGCTAGAGAGCAACAGAATACCTTCCTGGTATATTTCTTTCTATGTTTTTTCCCATACTGTGATACACTTATTATTTAGGGCATGCAAATACCCAGGAATAGGATGTCTGTCTTAAAATCCAAATGCTCAATACTCAGTTTTACTGTCAGATATTTGGGCTAACTTATTGTGCTTCATTTATATATATATATTTTTTTTTGCTCCTATCCTTCCATTTTTTCTTTTTTCCTCCTTGTGAAAAAAATATACAGGTATTTGTGGTATGTACTGTTCTTATAAGATCCTACAGAGGCTAAATGGTCTCTCGTGTAATGCTTAAAATCCTAATTTGCAATTTGCCATGGTATGCTAATATGTTAGTGCTTCTTTCAGACACAGGTTTATATCTAAATACCTCACAGTGGTGGTGTTATACAACTGATGAGAGCCAGAATGTGTTAGGGAACTTCTTTTCATGTCCTTTTCTTTAATTTTTTTTTTTAAGTCATAAATTGTGTGCAGTGCCCTGTGCCTGACTGCAAAAGGTGTATGTCAGAGGGCCTTGGGTGCAGCTGCTTTCTTCCTTTCAGAAAGGCGCTACATTAATGTATGAATACTTCATGCAATTCCAGGTAGAAATCTGACACTAGAAGTTTTTTAGGAAAACAGTGATGTCTTTAAAAATGCCACATAACCACAAATGGTTTTGGCCTGTAACTGTGTTATGTCAGTGGCTGATCTTAATTTTTTTTCTCTTCTTCATTTGTGCAGTCATTTTAAAGAAGAACTGGAATTAATTTACCAGTCTTGAATTCCGACATGTTCAGTCTAAGGGTGACTGTTTATCAGAAAGACGTTTCCTGGCTTTTTAATCAGTATGGATTACAGTTCAGCTTTTTGTAGTCTATTTAAAGTTATTTCCTTATGTAGGACTTTCTAAATTTTTTTTTTCAATTGGAACCTGCAATTACTTTGCAGTGGCATTTTTATGCTTTATTTTTTTAAGCATCTGGTATTTAGTATTTGAATGACTGCTTTGTTTTCTGTTTTGCAGGCAGGTTCTTAAAATGCTTTTACATGTGTTGAGACTTTAGGCTGATTTATCTGATTTTATTTTTTAATGTTTGATAGTGAAAATATAATAGAAGTCTGCTTCACTACCCTGAAGTGACCTATATAGGCAGAGACATTTGGGATGAGACTGAAGTCCATTCTGTAACTCCTCCTTCCCTCCATCTATTATGCAAAAGGGATAAATAATGTAGTTAAGTTCTTGTGTCTGCCTCACACATCAGGCCATACATTACTGGTTGCTGGAGCCCTGGCTGTTCTGCAGTATAGAACTGAATCAGAATAACTTATTCCGCTGTTAGTGCCCTCTAGTCCTGTCTGACAGAGACATTTGGACATCACACCTATTTTCCATGGAGACTTTTTGTCTTCATGGAATACAAACTGTGATGACCTCTTCAATTTGCCAACTTCCCATGGTGTGGAGGGGATGACTAAAGGAACAGCTTAAACTGGGTATAAGATGCTTCTGCTACCATTTGCTGAACAGTGTTTTTTTACAGGCTTATGTTGTAACTATGAAAAAGCAAAGGAAGGAGGCACTGGCAAAGTGTGGAGAGGAGATAGAGACTGAGGAAGGAGAAGGCGGCTGTTTGCTGGCCATTCAAGCTTTGTTCCTCATGGAAAAAGATATTTAAAAGGTCACTGATAATAGAGATACCAAGAAGAGAATGCAAATGATTGCGAAGTGCCACAGGACTAAAGCAGTGGTCTGTGTGGTATCTGCATTTTCATGTGAGGTAAATAATAAGAGGAGATCTGTCTTGGGGACATTAGTGTGGGCTACACAGTAGTAGTGTGTGTATCTGTATGTAGCTTGGCAATAATTTTGTTCTGTTTTAGGTAGAGGCTGTTTAAGCACAATCCTAGACCTAGTTTTTCAGTGTTTACGTGAGTGATGCAACTTGGCTGGGGCAGAGCTTTCATCCACTGATCCCACCTGCCTACTTGGTTTCTCTGGTATCATTTTTACCTCTTATCAATCCTTCCAAACCCATCTGCCTTCTAGAGTGCATATTTTACAGTATATAATGCCTCCTCACCTATGTCAACCTAAGCTCAAATGATAGCTGGTATTTTAAGTATCATCTTGGAAACCTTTTTCTGCAGGAAACTTATGTATGTAAAAGAATACAGTGAGAAGATGCTGCTGCATTATTGTATTTTTAGTTGGATAATAGAATATCTTCTTAAACTGACTGCATGAAATGGATGGAGGTTCTGTCATTTGACACCAGTTGCTCTGCTGATTACTTAATTGCATAGTATAGGGAATGTGAACATGTTTGACACTTGAACCAGCTTCAGGGACTCTGGAGCAGCAGTGTATTAGAGCCTGGCTGGAATCACAGTGTTCCTGTTCCCCCAGGACCAGCCGTATGAAGATGCAACTCCCTGCGCTTGTGTGATGATGATAGCAAGCACAGTCTCTTGCATGCTGGAGAGTTCCAAGTAGCTTCTTACTGAACAGGTTATTTTGGTGTACTGAGGCTTCATGCTCTGTCCCTTCAGAAACAATTCCCTCCTTTTGCTGAGGACAACAGGATGAACATTTCAAGATGGTATAAGTTAAGCATGATGGGTATTATTTTACTATGAAGCAAGTTAATTGAAACAAGGTATTCCGGTGATCAGGTTTTGGCCTGAATACTTCAGTATCTTAATATTCACTGAAAGAGATCATACTGCTTTTCTAGAAGACACTTACTGAGCATACAGAGTGATTCTGTCATTTATATCTTTCTTAGTTAATGTGTAGCTATGAATGTGAAAACACGGTATTTCAGAGTTCTGGGGGAAATTTTAAACACAGGCTTCTACATGTTAGATTTCCCTCTGCAGAGAGGATGATTTGTTTTTTAAATTAAAAACAATCCCTGTGAACTCTAAACTTTATATAACATTTAAGAACACATTTGTCTTTTCCTGTGGTGTAAGTGAGAACATACATGCCTATATAAATATACTGGCACATGTTTTTTGCCTTCAAAATGGCTTGTGGGCCATAACTGAACAGACTGCTCAGTTACTATGCTTGGATTGCTTATTTAATATTTCCAAATTTAAATATTTTGTATGCTGTTGGCTTGTGGCAAAAAAATGGAGTCAAAAACTAAAACTGGAATTTATTTTTCTGAAGGAGAATTACTTCGTGGATGAAACATGCATTTCTTCAACAAATGGTCGTTTTCTCCTGTACTACAGACACTGCTTTTCAGTGCTTGTAACTGAGGAGCAGTTACAACATTGAACAGGAAATACATTTATCTGTAATACTTTGGTATAAGAAAATGTAATTCTAGTCTTGCAGAGAAGTTTTAATGTGGAAGTGCAAATTAAAGTGCATCATGTAGGCATGAGGTAAGCTGTTCCACTCAGTCAGGTACATTACATATCTCTTGCAGTTTCTCCAAGTTGGTAGTGAAGTAATGTTTTATTAATGTAAATAAATAACGTTTTCCAGTATTCCTGAACATCCTATAAGTTTTTTGGGCAACAGTGGTTCTTGATCCGAAAATATTCTCCGTGACAAGCTTTCATACGTATATTAAGGCAAACCAGCTTCTTTCACAGGTCACCTCATTTACCTATTACTTAGAATTCAGATCAGGTATTTGCAGTGAAATTGGCATGCAGAAAGAGCATTTTTGAAGGTGTTTTCTGCTAGAAAAAAGGCAGAATTTAGAGTAAAATTTAGAAATGTAAGAGCATTCTTATTCCCATGGACTTGGTTTGCTATACAGAACACAGGGAAAAGAATGAATAATAACAAATAAATTGGAAGTAGTATGCTTGGAGATGGCCTGAAGTTATGGCTTTAGTTATGTGGAAGATCTCTCCTTCCAAGGGCTAAAAAAGGGAAGCAACAGATTGGATCTCTCCAGTTGGTGGAAGCGGGAAGATCAAGGAGTGTACACATGGAGGTAGAAAAAATATAACAATGTATGGAAAAAGAAGAGGAATAAAGGGTTATGAATCTGGTGAAACTTTTGGGGAATCTGTTCTTCAGATGACTTAGGCCATTTAGTTGAGAGCCTAAAAGGAGAGAGAAGAAATATTCATGGGGCGGGTCTGTTTTCTACTATCTGGATGATTGTTACCTCTTATGCTATTCCTTTTTGCTGTTTTGTTTGGCGTTCAGGTTGATCAGCTCATAGTGAATTTCAAAATGCATCCTTAGTGTTCACAACATGTTTATTCTTATGTGATAATTTCTGGTGCAGAAGCGAAAGTTGTGCATTTGTTCCTTTCCAGCTTGAAGACTTTTCTGTACATTTGTAGTGAACAATGCAGATGTTATGCTACCAACTCTTCCCCTTGGTACCTCAGCAAGGCAAAGGCCTGTTAAATAAATCTTAAACCAAGACAGAGTGAGGTGGTGTGGGTGGGGGAAGGAGTGTCCTTTGAAAAGATGCTACTTACTCTCTTGAAAGTGTTTTTGTCTTTCTCTGTCATGGTGCTGGTATGTAACTGGAGTCTTTTTAGGACTGCCTGCATCTTGAGTACCTGCTGGGCATAGGTGTCATACCATATGTATCAGATGATAGATAGCTCTTACTCTTTGAGTACACCTTTGTCCTTAAAGACTCCTATGTCTACCACTAGTTGCTATCCCTTGCAGGAGGAGGAGGAAGGCATGGATAAACATTCCACCTGGTTTGCTGGAGCTGTTGCATATAGTGACCAAGAGTCATTGCTGTGGTGTCCATGTGATGCTGTCATCTTGTCTTGGTAGGAGGCCAGCAGTCCAATTTGTCTCAGTAGCTTTTTCTGTATAACAAGAGTTGTGATGCATCTAGTTACTGGCACCTTCAAGATGCAGCTTGGGTGGGCAAAGGAGCATCGTTGGAGACTGAACTGTGAAATTGCTTAAACTAAGCAGAATGGTAAGAGGTCTTTGCACTTACCATTTCGTCTGAAATAGCAGACAAGGTTTTGGAGAGGGAGAAACGTTTCAGAAAAAGATAGAAGTTACTGTCTCTCTCCAAGATGCAGTGAAAACTTCCTAAACTGTGTACAATTTTATGTCTTATACTTTGTTTCTTTGGGAATAGAGCTTCAGGTCACCTGTGCAGCTGCTCAGAATCTGAAGGATTATGGTGGCCTCAAAACAGGAGAGGAAACAAAGTGAGCACTGAAACTGTTCATCACTGTGGTGCTTGTTAATCTGGGTAGTAGCCGTAATGAGCAGTTGGAAGGAGTACTTTATGTACTTGCTTGCAAATCTTGTAATTGCCACAGTTCTGGCTTTCAGTAGACCTAGTAATGAATTTTTGAGTGGTGTCCACATGTTGTGCCTGTACAGTAGTACTTGACTTTCTTCCCATTTTGAGTCTTCTCACAAAGGAATGGATGTTGTTATCCGAATTGAATATATTTGTCCAATATTGGAAAAAGCAGTGGTGATTTTAATGAAATAACTCTGCAATTAACTGCAAGTGATTTTTTTTTTAAATATTGTTGTTATTCTTACCCCCTGTAAGGCTACCTTTTCGTTATTCTGCTATATTGCTGATAGTGTGTCATTCCAGATGGTACTGCCTAGAAAACCCAGTGTATTGATTACAAGAAAAGAAGGGTACAGCAGCCTCTTACAGACTACTTCTATAGGTGAGAGAAAATAGATACCTTCTTGTCTTGGAAATGTAGACACCATGAAGTGTTTTGAATGCCAGGAAATGCCTTAGGTTCAGATAGGTACAATGAAGCTAAATGTCCTCTAAAGGCTTGTGGTATGGGCTTGTGATAAGAATTGAATGGAGTTCTCACCTTCTCCTGACCAAAAAAAAAAAAGTGGCAGATGTTGTTGTTGTTTGTTTGGGTTTTTTTTAAACAGAAAAGCAGAGAAATGTGGAGAGACTTTACCTCACTTACATGAGCTCTTCCTATATGTATAATTTAACATGGCACCTTATATATAATTTAACATGTGAAATAAACGTAACGTTTGAATTTCACAACTGGAACTCTTCTACTTACAGAAGTGGATTTTTTTTTCCATCTGTTTTTAATTTTAAAATGCTGTTTCTTAAGTGAACATTTGTCATGCCTTAGAAACATTGAATCCAAAGAGCCAAGATTGTATGGCACCTTGTGCCCTTCCTAGGACAGTTTACTGAACCACCATACAAGGTAGACGTTGCCTTGATGTCAGTGTCATAACCGATAAATCACTTTCATCCTGCAACAGAGCCTTATATATAAATAGCTCTTTAATAGAATGCCCTAAGTTTGCAGTGATGCTTTTCAGACCCCTGAGAATACTGCCTCTTGCCTTGAAGAGCTTATAGTCTAAATTAAATAGATAACCAGGAAGAAAGGATCAAAGAAGAAAGGAGAAGAACGAAAGAGAAGTGGTGGGTAGAGGGGAAGGGAGATGGGCACAACTCTCAGGAGAGTAGGTCCTGGTTTTATATTATGTCAGTTTCCTTTTTATAGGAAGAGTGTTCACTGTTGTTATAATTGAAATCAGATAATGTTTTGGAGCAGAGCTCACTGAACAGACTTGCTGGTCTTGATGAGTTCTGTAGAGGAACTTCTTTTGTGTGGGAGGAGAAGAAAGGCTGTCTTAGATATGAATATCCTGCTTGCAAGGAGATCTTACAATAGGCTAACAACCAGTGTCAATAAACCTAGGTTCATTGATTTTTTGATTCATTCCCACTGAGGATATAACCCAGTAGGAGCATTTTGGAGAAAGTAATAGACCTGAAGGGGAAAAGGACATTTTTATTTATGTGTGTTAAGCCTTTCGCCTTGCAATTTGAATTGCACCTTTGCTCCTAAGCAAGTGCTTTGGTGTTTATCATGCACGATAGAAGTGACTTGCTGTGCTGGCCCTCTTGAAGAAACAGAATAAGGGTTATGCATGTTGCCTCTTTCCTGCCTTCTGACATGTAGGTGTTTGGCAGAGACTGCAAAAATGGGATGCTACATTTATTTAAGGTTTCCGAGCACAGAGGGAAAAATAGCCCAAAACAACAAAATTGATTTAGTTTGGTGCATTTACAATTTAATGGATATGCTGCACTTCTTGTGTTTGGTTGTGGTTTGGGGTTTTTTGTATTTATTTTTTTCATTCTGCAAAAGGTTTGTTTTATGTTGTTTGTTCATCAGAGTCTTTGTAATTAAAAAAAATCTGAATTACTAGACATTAATCTGTGATATGCTGTGATATTTATTAGCCCTAATCTATAACCAATCACTTGCTTTTTTGTCTTTTATTTTGACTATAAGGCAGTTTTGGTTTTACTGATAGAGCTGATACCATTTTTCCTGTCATCATCCTGAATCTGCCCCTGGTGGAATACCTGCAGTGGAGCAGGAAAATGAATATGGTACCTCAGGGGTGAAAGAACATTTAGAATTTGGAAGTTGAGCAGAACGGATTGATCAGCAGACTAGATACTAATAAATGTAACAAGTTTGGATAGGGCAGGTCTTGATCTCCCTAGTCTCACTCAATTTTCAAACAGACTTAATGGAAAAGCAATAAAGTAGTGATGTTGTATAGAGCTAAAAGTAGTAGTTATGTCTGTTTGTGATTTTGACCCTTCTTTTCCTCTTCCTGTTAATGTATGTGGAAAGAAATATACATATACATACATGTGAAAAAAATGAAATAAAACTTTGAATCCGTTATAGAATCATAGAGCAGTTTAGACTGGAAAGAATCTTCAAAGGCCATATAAGTCCAACCCCCTTGCTGTGGTTAAGGACGTCTCTCACTAGATCACATTGCTTGTAGTCTCTTACAGCCTGACGTAGAACACTTACGGAGATGGGGCATCCACAGCTTCTCTGGGCAACCTCATCCAGTGCCCCACCACCTTCAGTGTTTAAAAAAAAAAAGAAAAATTTCTGCCTTGTGTATATATGAGGAAAGGCATTGTATATTATAGATATTTGTTTGATATGACAAAGTACCTGCAGTAGTTGTAACTTAAAATTCTATTTGTAAAAGCAGAGTTTTACAGGGCCAGGCCTGACATGCAAAACTATGCTTGCATTTCTGGTTTTTTAGTCTTGGCCACTGTCTTGTATTTGAATTTAAGCAGTTAGCATTACTGGGGAGAGAAGGTAAATTAAAACTTATTAGATTTACAGTGTATGGTGTTTTAAATGCAGGCATGGAACATGGAGCATTAATTTCAGGTTTAAATTTCCTTTCTTCTCCTGAATTAGATATCAGCTGGAAATCTTGAATTATGGCAGATAGAGTGGAAAAGAAATTCACAGAGGATGTAAATGATTTATCATTTACCATGACTTTATGTATTATATTTAGCATCCTGTCCATGGTATGCTTTAGAAGATGCTACTCTAACTCTGGATATGATAGCTAGGGAAGACACAGAGAAACCAAATTCCTGGGGCAGTATAGTAAACTGGAATGGGATTTCTTTTTTAACTTCGTCATTTCCATAGCTGATAATTTCTTAAATGTATTCATCATTTCCGTAGGTGATGGTCTTTTAAATGCAAATGATGTTAGAAAGTAACTGGTACTTGTGGCCAGTTTATATTCCCACTTCAGGTAAACAAATACAATACAATTTTACATTGGTTAACTTTGGGAGTAAAAATCTAAAGGGTTTGTGTTAGTACTTACTTTTATTACACTATTGTTCTTTTCTAAATAAATAGGTCATGCTCTGAAGCTGCACAACTCATTTAAGTGGTTTCCTCTCCCCCCCCTTATTTATTTCTCAGGTATGTAGTAGGCAAGGTTGTGTGTATCTATTTGTGTTGGGGAGAATGAGAACAATGTTGTTGCAAACTGAAACCTTGGCAATCAACCTGGACATTGGTAGCAGATAAGATGGGGATGACTGAAATTAGGGGAAGTCTGTTACTTTTCAGATGCCATCTGTAGTGGATGATGAGACAAGCTGTTGCTTCAGAGAGTGGATGTAAGTTTAGGGTCTGAAAAATAATGATGCTGCTAACTTGTTCCATATCCATTGGAAATGGAAAGCAAATGGAAACCCAGAGGTAGAGAATTGGAGATTTTCGTTTGTGGCAATTATTTTTAGAGCACTAATGTCATTGCCATTTATCTGTTCTCATAAAATGGTCAGAACTTATTAACAACCTCCAGTCTGGTTATGGAAACTTTACAGATACTGGAGTTATGGAAAACTGGCTTTCAGTCCATATGCCATCAGTGATGGTTGTAAAATATTTCCAGTAAATAAAAAAGTTTATTAGTCCAAGAGAAGTTATCATATGTCAAATACAGCATCCCCTGTACAACTCCCAAGATATTTCAAACCAATAGCAACTTAAGTAAAACCAGCAAGTGTGTTTCCTTCAAAACAGTGCTAAACTCATAGCTTGAAAATGTTTCTTCTGAAAGTGTGTGATTTGTATGCCATAGTCTGAAGTGTAAAAAGTCTCTGTGCCTCTTTTCTTTGATGCGTGGATTTTTGATATAGAATCATAGAATCATCATGGCTGGAAAGAACCTTCAAGATCATCAAGTCCAACTGATAGCCTTACACTACTGTTATCCCTAAACCATCCCCTGAAGTGCCACATCTACCCATGTCTTGAAAACCTCCAGGGATGGTGACTCCACCACCTCCCTGGGCAGCCTGTTCTAATGCCTCACCACTCTTTTGGTGAAGAAATTTATCCTTAATAGAGTTCCAATAAGCCTTAATTTTATTTAGAAATTATGATCAAAATGCTTGATACCACACAGACTTATTAGGAAAAATGAGTAAACTGCTTTTGATTCCTATCTTATAAGCAGACAGTTCTATGAGATTGGTATTGTGTCCAGGCTGTGCATATGGTGTGTACAGGTAAATATTTTACACTAGTGAAAAGCAGTGAATTCAGAAATATGAAGTATTGCTTTTATCACTGTACACTGGTCAAGTTCTTGATTGTGCCACAATAAAAACATTCCAGTTCCCATTTTCTCTTCATAATGTGCAGGGTTTGTTTTATTGCGCAGCCATACCTCCATTTTTGTTTTTAACTTGAAGTTAGTGAAACATCTTGCTGTTACTTTTCCATTAACCTTGCTTGGATGAAGATAACAGTAGTGTAGCATGATTTTTTTTTTTTATTGATTCCTTCCTTTCTCTCCCTGAATTGCTAAGTCAACACAGAGGAGTGAATAGCTATTTTTAAAATACCTGTTATGATTAAAAACTGTAGATAAAAGACACTGACTATTTTTCTCTTATTCTACTCTCTTGGTTGTGAGCTGTTATTGGAGCTATTTAACCTCCAGCTGGGAGGGTGGGCAAGTAGCACCCTCTTGGATCTCTTTGCGGTGCAGGCCATGAAAATAGCTTTTGTGGATGGCTTTATGCAGTTCTATGTGTTAGCCAGCTTTCCAAAAGCAAATTGACCTTTGCTGTGTAACGTTTCATGTCAAGTAGGAGATCAGACCTGCAGCTGCTTGTGCTGGAATTTCCTCTAAGTGCAGTATTAGATTTTAGTCGTAACGGTGATACCGGCTATTATGCTAGTTGGTGTTTCCTCTGTTCTTCCTCCTACTTTTTTCATTTGAACCAGAGCTGCCTCTAAATATGTCTGTAGAAATCCTTACTGCAGCTCGTAATGGCAGGGCAGGAAAGGGGAGCCCTGAGCATCGTGGCCTGAGAACACCCTCCTTGTGGAACTTGTCCTGTGCAGGTGCAACTACCAGTAACATCTCTGCCTCTGCTAGTGGCGACTGTGCACACTGGGGCCATGCTGTAGGCTGGAATAGCAGAGACGGGTGGGATGTGGGCCCTGGTCCCAGTCCTACAATCAGCAGTTTCTCTAGAGCCTTGAAACTGAACAAAAGAATGGCTAATATGTGTGCTGACTTACAAGATTAAAAGTGATACATTTGTCTGCTGGGCCTTCTTCAAGCTGTGGAGGGGAAAAATAGAACAAGCTTAGTTTTTCCATAATTCCACTCCCCACCCCCTACCCCATAGCCCAGAGGAGACTACACGGCAGAGATGTCTTCTCTAATCTCTTCCTACCCTGCATTATTTTCTTCCCCTCCTCCTTTCCTTCTGTCTCACAGCTCCCCTCCCCACATGCACACGTGCAGAATTTTGACAGCACACCAGTTTTATTCTCAAGCTCTCTTTTTAGCCTGCATGGGTGTCTAGTCAGTGCCTTAGCCCCGGCTAATACACAAGAGTTGGAATAAATGTATAACAGCAGGTAGCAAGTGACTGTTGACAGGGTGACATATTGACTTAATATCTTATGTTATGTGATATGAAGGATGTGCCTTTTGGTGTGTATTTTCATTTTAATTTTTGTGTGTGTGTTTCATAGGCAGACACTTGTAGGCAGTTTTGAGTAATTGTCTGAAGTCATTAACATGTTTATTAAGTAAGGAAGCAGAGTGCATTATCTAGCAAATCAATTATGTAAATGCACAAAAAGCATAAGAGATTAGTCTTTAACTGTTGCTGAACTGCATCCACTTTCCTAAATTATAGATGAAAGTGGGTATTTTTTGTCAGTGTGTGAATGTGTTGTGCTAGGCTCCCCTTTGCTGTCTTGGAGCTTAAAGTAACAGTAATTAATTGATGCTGTGGTACAAGAAGAGGGTATTCCTGATGTACACTAATGAATGCCAGTGTGCATACGTTCTTTCGATACAGGGAAACAGATGGTCTGTAGCAAAGAACAGAAGTAATCTCAATTGGAGGGTCTGGATGACAAGATAAACTGACAGCGAAGCCCTAGCAATTCATTCTCTCATCTAGACACCAGGAAAAAATCTCCAGGAAAATCTGTTAATCTCTAGCATTTTTAGCAGTGTGTTTTCTCTCTAGTGACTTAGAATCAAATAAGACTATGCCTTTACAGTTTTACTAGCCCTCAACTTCAAGAGGAGGGGAGAATAGAGCTCATCACTCACTGCATGTGGAAAATTTGCCCCTTTCAATTACAACCATATAAATAGTGTGGTTAGGGGACCATGTGGTAATAACAGCACAAACTACAATGCTGCATTTTCACCTGCTGCATTTTCAGTCATGCACAACTGGAAAGAGAATACTCTGATGCTAGCAGGCAACTGTGACTTATCCATTGCTCTGAGGCTTATTGAACAGAAAGAAGGAATACTTGCATTTTATGTAAATGGTGGGTACAGGAAGAGTCAGAGAAGAGGTTTTGGATAGATTTTAAAAGTAAGTGAAGCTTGTGGAAGCAGTATTAGTCTTCTATATTGATTACATGTATGGTCTCAACCTTCCAGTAGGAGATGGAGCCTTCCCAGAGGTTATCACTCTGTGGCAGAAAAGGGGAACATCTATCACACTGTTGTTTTGCCATGCTGTTTTTCTACCATGTCAACTTCTGTGTATGTTCCACAGAGGTGTGCAGAGATTGGACCACTTCCAAATGCCCAGCACAGGGGATGTAAGATTTCTTGATAATGTTGGTTTTGCAGATGATCATGAAGGCTCAAACTGTCTACAACACGGTTGTCCTGAGGACGCTCTGTAATTTCATCCCTACTAGAATGCCAGCACAAATAATTCAGCTCTTTATTTCCATTGTTTTTATTTCTTACACAGGCTTGAGTCTGGTTTGTTGAAGTGACTAACTTCTTTTGGCTTGACAGATCACATCCTGTTACCAGAACCCAAGGTTGCCTCCAAGGACTGGAGGCAAGGAACTATTCTTTGTCCCTCTTCTCTGGTACTCACACTTGTCCCCAGTCATGACAGGTAGCTTGATGAAGGAAGGGTTTTTACTGCCTTACCTTTCCTGTGTTCTCACCATGTTAGTTGAAGGCAGCTATTGAATCCAGTTGAGTTCACCAGTGCAGTCATGTATATCTGAATTGGTTATTTGCTGTCATCAAAAGACTTTCTGGAGTGTGTATTGCTGTGATGTTGGAAATGTAGAGATGTGAGGATTTAGCTGGAGATAGTAATTTATATTATTGTACCTTAAAGTAGGATTGGTTTAGTTTCTGATGATATTTTCTTTCATGGAAATATTGTTTGAAGACAGTGCCTTCCCAGGAATTCTCAGTGTTAAAGTAACAAGACATAGTGTGTCATGTTTATTAATTGTCAAAAATAGATCAATCACGGCAGAGCTAACAAATATGTCTAGTTGAGCTGAAAGATGAAGATGGAAAAGCTAGTAGATTTCACCAAGGAGCTAAGATGCCAGGAGAGATGACAAATTTGGCTGGATGAGCTGAAGGGAGATTGGAAAAATGCAGTCCCAGTCATTGCCTGAGGGAAGAAATAGTAAACCTTGTAGACATTGAAAAAATGTCTCAAGTGGGCAGGAATGGAGGGGTTTGTTTTGTGCCATTGTCTCTGTTGACTCTCACTTGCGGTGCCTGCCTCTTCCTCCTCATGAGAAGGCACCATAGCAGAATGAGTGAGGTTTGGAATTTTACTCACGATTGAAAAAGCAAACTGTAAAATTTTACTGTGCTTGTGCTGATTCTTTTTGACTTTAGCAGTGTCCACGCTTCAGCACTTGCAGAGACTTGAGAATCTTTAGCCTGCAGTGTTAAAGATCCTTATCCCACAATGACTCACTTGGGAACAGACTCCTGTACTTGGGCAGAGAGGACTTCAAAGTTGGGTGATCCAAGTCCAGCCCTCTGCTTTCCCAGAGACTGTGAGAAAGCAGACACATTGGTGTGATCTGTGTGATTGTTTTAGTTCTTGTCTGTGAAGTGGAAAGAGCACTCTATGGTAATGTAAGGAGAAATGCATCATTGGGGTTTGCAGAAGTACTCCCATGGCTCTGGTAGTATGGCCAGAGAACTGCTAGATACAGAATGGAACCTGTATTGTTAAAGTGAATGCTCATAAGGAAACATCAGTATATGAAATATGACTTTTTGCATATATTCACATATGAACTACATTCCTTATTAAGGACATCCCGTTATTTAAGGGAAGTATTTATCTGGAATATGCAGGTAGCTGTTGCACTGAGGTTTTGGAGATTGCACAATGCCTTCTTTTGTTATTTCCAATATCTTAAAAGCTCATTGAGCTATAATAAAAAGAATAATGGGAACACATTGTACTGTGTTGCATTTAGTGAAGTATCCCGTCCTTTTACAACTAGTTGTTTTACAAAGCTGAGAACGAGACCTAAATTCCTGAGTGGTGTCTTTTTAAAAGCAGAGCTCACAGAGTTTTTTCAAATAATGAAGAATGTACTTCATACGATAATAACTGCATAGGTATGGCGCTTCTATAAAAGTTGGTTAAGAAAGTCTGCACAACACCCCCTCATTGATGCTATAAATATATCTTTGTGATGAAGCTCAAAATGTGGTGAAAATATTTTGATATTGTGTTTTTAACTTTTGATACATCTCTTCGCTTTAAAGATAAAAGGATTCACTCCTAGAATTTACACTTCTCTGATGTGACTAAATCAGATAGGTGTACTGTAAATAGAATATGCTCTGTATGATGGTAGGTATAGTTCAGTGTTTTTAAGCAGGAGGTTTCTTACTGTGGAAAAAACAGCTTTTCTTGATGAGTTACTTGTCACTTTTCAGCAGTGCCTCCTTTCATCTATTATTCATTTTGGAAGACTTAATAGTATGGTTTGGGTGCAGGCTGGTACCCAACACCAGTAGAGTAGAACCCCTGCAAAAATAAGAGATCCATGGAGCTATCAGGGATGGAATGGAGAATACAAACACTTTTTAAAAATAATACCCCGTCCAAAAAAGGGCCACAATGTTACGTGCTGTAAACTCTCTCCTGTAGCCTCCTATTTAAATGCCTGATGGAGCAGACAAAAAGAGGAGTTTTTGTGCACCATCAGCCTATGTAAGGAATGATGTGTACCAAGACCCCTGCCCTGTTTTTTGATAATGATTGGAACATGGAGCAATATCTAGGAAGACTGCATCTAATATCTTTCTCTAGCCTGTTAACACAAACTGGGGTGTTTGTGGAAGGTCTGCAGTTTCTTCCCTGTGGTTTACTGTGAGGTCTGTAGGGCTGCAGTGTGGTGTGCATATAATGACTGTGAAGTCCTATGTGACCGTGGATTCGTTGCAGTCACTATGTGCATATAGATGGATATATTTATAGAAGAATCGCTGTGAATGTGAGAAATAAGCCTTTGAAGTGTCAAGCCAAATATTCTGGGGGGAAAAAAGAAGATTTCTTGTCTACATCAGAAGCTTGCATTTCATGTAGACTTGTCTCATTCTACCCAAAATATCTCCCCACAGGTTAGGATTGCTGAAAACAATAATAATAATGGGGAATGCAGGAGGAGGGAGGGCGAGAGCGAGGTGGAGGAGAGAGAGAAGAGGGGAAATGACAAACATCTCTCAAATATTTTTGTTCCTCCTTACTTATGGCTCGTTTCTTTCCAGTATCTTTCTATTACTTTATTTCCTGTTCTGTCATAGAGCTGCCAGGGAGACAGAGCTGTGTGCCTTTCCCTTCTGTCAGACCCCTACAGGTGTCCTACTGGCAAGGAACTAAGTGATGGAGGACAGCTTCCAGTGTTCTCTGAGCGGGCTGGAGCCGCCAAAGTTTTGTGATGTGATTCTAAGTCAGGGTGATGGGAGGTCTGAGATGGATGTGTGCCTCTCAGCTCCCCGAATGGCTGCCACCACAAAACTAGCTTGAGCCTGGCATGAGGCCTTTTCTTTGTTCATTGCTTCCCTTGGGAAAGAAAAGGCATTCAGATAGATACTCCAGAGTCACAAAGGAATGGGTCAACTAGTCATTCATTAGGCTGCTACTTGATTATAAGAGTAGGCTTTTGGGTATGGGTTAAACCCAGGGAATGTTACTGAAAGGAGGATTTTTGCAAAGCAAAACAAAGATTTTTTTTCAAAATTAAATCTTCATTTAATCGCATTTGTTTTGTGCATTACTTCTATTCCAAGAACAGGAATGCAGTCATTTTTATCAACAACTGTTTTGGGCTGCAGTTCCAGGCATCTTTGCACGTGTTGCATCTCAAAATCTTCAGTTGGTGCTTTCAGTGGGAAATCCTTGCTGTCTGTTAAAAGATTTGACAATATGTCCTTGTCCCAATTGAAATTCTTTAAGATTTTTTTTCTAAAATGAATAACTCTTGAGGGGACCATGTACAGTGCCTGTATAACCTTCAAAAACATACACTGCAAATAGTTTGTGGTGTTAAGGATGAGAATTCTTACTTTCTTGCTTGTAGGTCATCGGCTTAAATAGTGCTTGTTATTTCCATTTGTTTAGGTGATTCTTCCTTTCTTTGTCCTTTTTAAGATAATGTGTAGTGCTGAAGGGAACCAAGAAGGAAAGAGGGCTGGCACAAGATATTCTGGTTTTAAAATACCATGTATTTTGTAGTGGTAAGTAAGTCTTCTCATGGTATGATGAAAGGTTGTGTGCTAATAGCATGTGCTGTTAAGAGGCCATTTCACTCCTGAGCTACTAAATCCTTCCAAACAGCAGGATTTTTGAAAAAGGGTTGTGAAATCTAGCCTAGCTATTTGTTGCAATCTGTGTTTGCAATCCATTATTTCATATCATACATTTGGTGTAATTTGTATGATTGTTTTAGTTTTGTTCTTGGAGAGTGCTGGTAAAATAGCAGTGGCATTATATTCTTTAGTGTCCTGAAGACTTAAAAAAACCAAACAACAACTTAGAGTTAAAGTAGTGGTAGCTGGCTGCCAGCTTTAGTATGCATTTTGAGTAATTTGAGAGAGACACAAATTAAGCGAGCGAGAGTGTCGAATTAAGACAATATTGAAATGTAGCTTCAAATAGCTGTATTAATAATTGCAAATGCTTAATCTTTTCATGGAGATATTTTGGTTGGACTGGGCCTGCACCTTGGCATGTGAATTGACTTGCACTGCTGTAGGTAAATGTTAACATGCAACAAACACTGCAGGCGGATGAGCTGGCTGCCAAAGAAGTGCATTTCTCAAATGTATCGCTGTAGTGTTGAATGAGAGGCTGAGAATATGGTTTCTCTGAGAGGTTTAAAATATTCAAGAAGCCAGTAGCAATAAATGAAAGTACACCCATTGGATAACAGCATTTGGCTATATATCAAGACCATTTCTGGAAGTAAAACTTGCAACATAAATTACTGAATACTGAATTACCACAATGTGTTAAGGATTCTTTTTAATTACAGGGTGTTAAGGCTTCAAAAATAAAATTCTTCAAAGTTAATCATGAAGTAAAATAACTCCATATTTAGCTGAGCTTCAACTTCATTAAAACTGTTCAAACGACTGACAGAGCCCTAATAAGTTTTGTTCAAAGATACGACATCTTTGAAAATTTTCTGCAAATCTAACTCTATTATCTTTGATACTCTTTAATTGGATATAGCAATCCCTCTTCATGTTGTCTAGTGGATTGCATCCATGAGAAGGTGTTCTAAATGTATTGTGTAGTTCTGAAATTAGCAAATCAGGGACTGCAAGGGCTATTTTCACAGTAGTATTTAAGCTCATCAGGTGATGTTTTATAATAAGGCAAGTAGAAAATATGTTCATCAAAATGAGTTTTGCCTTATATAAATATAACACCACATTGGAAGCTGGAAGATGGAGGAAAAAATGGAATAAGCAACATTCTGACAGTACGAAATCATTAATGAGGACACTGGTTCCTAAATTATTTACAGCGTATTCCATGTGCTCATCTGTTTTAGAATTGTTAATATTGAATGTGTTGTTTGTTACATACAAATATTTTTCTCTCTGTCTCTTTTTGATTTCCTTTTTATGATATAATTTGATTACTGATGCTGGTTACTCTCTGAAGCTGTAAAGATTTTATTTTTTTATCTCCTGCAAGGTAAAATCACTAACTAATTTACTACAGAATATCATCTTGCAAGAAACTGTCAATAGTGTGTGGATGATGGAGAAGCATAGGGATGTAGTATTTATTTTCACAAACTAAAGTAGACCAGATATGGACTTGATGGGGAGCACATGCCCTCGTGTGTCATCTCCAGGAGGGAAGCTAGCTAGGTTTTTTTCTTTGTCTTCTATATTGTTACCTCCATTGCTTCCTGGACAGGAGAGCTGGGCGATGTTCCAGTGCCCTCTCACATCTTTGGGAGCTGTTACTTTCAGGACCATCAGCTGTTCATCCTCCTGTTGGTGTCCCTTAAAGCAGCTTAAATATCAGATACAGAAGTAGCATTTTGCCCTCTGCTGGGAAACAAGATTTGACAAATAAATGGTGTGAACTGTTGTGACAACCATTCTGTTTAAGGAAACTGTGCAAGTCTGAAGAAATACTGGTCAGGCTTGTAGAATTTTTTCCTGTGCTTCATCTTCTCGGATGTTGTAGCAGTGGCCAAAGTTTCTGTTCGCTTTCTCCAAGTGTTAGATGATTTTTCTCCTTTATGATGCCTATTCCTTTTATGTCAGTGTTTTCATTAGAAATCATCTCTGGCTATTAGTGGGACTAGGTTGAAGTCCTTTGCAGCAGCCCCTTCTAATAATATGAGAGCATTGAGCTGTTGTCTCCTACCTTTCCACTGTATTTATGGATCTGATTTGCAGTGTGAAAAATCAAACACACAGAAAAGAGTAAATGGTCTGGTTTCTCGTTCTGATTTGGAAGTAGGCAAAATACTTTTCGCATTTCTAGTGTAATTTCAGCTGGAGTTCAGAGGGATAATAAACCCAGTAATTTTTACTTCAGTGTTCTGAAATTCAGTAAACAAAATTTTGTTGCTGGTGTCATGGTCCTCAAATGAGCCCCTACATATTAAATAATTGTTTTGTGGATATGACAATTCTTACTTCATATTTATCTTGTTACCAAAGACACAGACTCTTTCACTACAAAGTTACACAACCTTTTCATGAACATGATGCTTTTCATTATGTTTTGATGGTCAAATACCTTCCTGCACAACAACAGTAATGACAAAGCCTGGTTTTCTGTAATAATGCATGTGTCATCTTAAAATATTGTTGTAGTAGCTAGATTTCATCCCTTTTCAGTGAAAAACATTGTTATGCTCAACTTTCAGATGTAGAAATGAGAAGTATTAGTAAGATCAGGACATACTGTATGTGTCTTATTCCCTTGTATCCAAGAGTCTCCATTTTACCATCAGTATTACTATTTTATTGAACTTACTTGGAAATGGAGAGGCTGATTAACATGAAATATTGACACAGAGTCCTTGTGCTTTGTTCATGGAATGTAATGTGTTACTGTATTTTGGAAGGTGAAATTTGTTCCTGCCCCTGAAGTGTAAAACAGCTTCACAAGCCTATTCAGGCTGTTTCAGCTTTCTTTGATGTAGGGATATTTTTAATTGTGGTTTGAGAGCCTTTCTGTGTTGAAGTGAATTTTATTCTTGGGAGTATTTAGCTGGAATATGAAAGATACTGTGCTCTGTGGTTAGCATTCATCAAGAACTGTAGAATTTTTAGAGTGGAGATTGTGGTTCATACAGAGAAGTCCTACAAAGGACAATGTTATTGAAGATGTTTAGGCATCTCCTTTCTGTTCAAATATTAGAAGCTTTATCAGTGTTACCTAGTAGTCATTAAGTGCTGTGGAGGTCCTTCTTGTTACTACATTAACATTTGATACTCCATGAAACATAAAATTCAATCACTGAAACTGAATTAGCTTCAGTTTCTTATGAGTTGTCATTTTATCTGAAGCTCTCCCCAAAGGGTAAGTGATTATTTTACTGTACTCTTTTGAAGGAGCTTCCTTGCATTACGAAAAATAGCTTAGGAGCAGGAGGCAAATTAAAAAATAGACCCATGTTATCTCCTTGATGGCTTGTGAAAATGCCCAATGTATGTTTTGATTTTTCTACCCAGCTGAAAAGCGATTTAGTTTTAAAAACTTGAGTTCTCCTATTACTAATTTTTCTGATTTTAATTCACTTTAACTTCTGGAGCTTGGTGATTTAGAAAAAATAAATCCAAAGCACTGATGAAAGTCGATTTAAAATCTGTGTGAAAGCACTCTTCCTTGAGAGCTGCTATTATGCTCTCTGTTACACACAGGTTGTGTACTTGTGGGATCAAGTTACATCATCTTTATATAACACACCCACCCATGTACTCTGCCTGTTTTGTTGTTGTTATTCATGTGTGGACACACTTCCATGTGTATTATTAAATGAAGCCTCGTTTAAAATTAGCTGTTGTCTAAAGCTCACAGTGAAGGGTTTTGTTGTTTTGAATAACTCTCCTGTATTGCATTTTTCCAGTTGTTTTTATACAATGGCCCACTTCAGTAGAAACGGCTTGTTTGATAGAGTGTGGAAAGATGTCTTGTGCCAGGATGTTTGCAAATGGATGCATAAGTATGCATGTATGCAACCCTGTCATAGGATTTGGTGAACGTGTCTCTGGAGCTTTTCTCAACTTGGAGGAGGGGAGTGAATTGAGGGGGTACAGAGGCACTTCCCAAAGCTTTCCAGAGTTCCACTGGTTTATGAGAAGTATTGTTCTGTGGTTGTGGCACATACATTGAAATTGTTGGACACTGTTCCCAGCAGTGAACAGTGCTTCTATCACAGACTTCCAGTTCAGTCATGCACAAGTCATTTAGTGTCTCGGTGTCTCAGTTGTTAGTATTGTTGGGTTCCTGAAAGACCTTTTCTAGCACTGCAGAACTGTGAACAGGCAGTTGTGGTATGAATGAAGGTTATGAGCTTACTGCAATAAAGGCAAATTTGTTAGCATTATTATACTAGTATGTGTAAAAGCAACACTCTTAAGAATATTGCTACTTCACATTGTTAAGCTTTAATCTAAAGGGGAATAAATATAACTGTATGAGTTTAATTGTATTTTAGAGGTTTTTACAATTTAAGGGGGTTTTGCCATAACTCAGCTGCAAGCATTTTTGTGTTGTTTTTTTTTTTTTACTCTTGAAGGTAATACTGATAACATTCTTGCTTATTACGGGTTACTGTGATGGATAATGTGGAGTGTCTTTATTTGTATCACTTTTCTATACATCAGACAAATCCCATCCCTTGTAATCCTTAGCATTTCTCTGTCTTGTCAGTGGTGTGTACACAGTTTCACTTGTTTGATAATTTGAGCGGTGAAGATTTAATAATCTATCTTTGTCATCTTCTGAAGTAACTTGTCAGGTAATAGTTGATACTAAATCTACTCAGCCATGAGAGTCAGAGCTGGTTCTTTCTGTACAGAGCTTTATTGCAGCATTGCTGAACACAGATTTGAAACTGAAGAATCACAGTAGCTGTGAAACTAGCTCATATATTAGAATTTATTGCTGTTGAAAGACTATCTTGCTTTTTTCCTTACCTGAATGGGTACTTTATGTGTATTTTTACTGACTCTCAATAGTGACCTGATTTCTCACTTTTGTCAGTGGATGATGATATCAACACAGCAGTGCCATGTACAAATGTCTCCTTGCTACATAACTTATGCAAGAATACAGGAAACTGATGGAAACAATGAAGCAGGCTGTAAAGAACATCTTGACATATGTAGAGTGGAGGAATCAATTATGGCAAATGGAAGAGAGTTATTTGAGTATTGAAGGACAGAGGCAGAAAGAGAAGGTAGCCAGCCTCCCCAGCTACCTTTTGCAAGTTAGTCAACAACTCTTGGCTTGATAAAGAGCTCATGCTGAAACTGTCCTAGCAACAGCTATGTTTAACACTGCCGTCTGGTGCAGATTATGGATAGCAGGAAGAGTCATTTTCAGAATATCCTTTTACATAAACAAGCTGGAAAAAGGACTAACAAGATACTAGTTAAAAAAAAGGTACCTGACTAAATCAAGGGAGGGATTGTAAGTAAAGTGCAAATTAGTGTGTGAGCAGGAGATGACTGTACAAAAGTATAGGTAATGTAGGAAAAAAATTATTGGTGAAAACGGAAATGGAGAGGAGATGAAAGATGGAAATAGAGGGCAAAGGAGGGTTATAGGAAAAATATGAAGTAGAACCAAGATAAACTCTGGCTTTCAGAGTTGAAGATGACAGAAATTACAGTAGCTATTCATCTCTAGTTTGGCTGAATGCAGAGGAGTGTAAAAGTTAAGGTCCCGTTAAAGGGCAGGTCAGAAGTGTGACTGCATCATTCTGTTCTCCTACTGCAATACAAGAGCTTGAAAAAGTGAGCAAGATGAACTGAAGGTACACTGGAACAGAAAATCCTCCTTTTTTCTTTTTAGAAAGACAGTATGATGATTCAGCATCATATAGGCAGAAACGTGCATGCACTGCTTTGAATTTGTTTTACTTATGTCTTTAAAATAGTTGCTGCATTTGAGGTGGATATCCCCAGAATTTAGGCTGTCTCCATCTAAATGAAAATTATGAAACTGAATCAGTTCTCTGCCCTACTTAGTGTCTCTTTTATCTGACAATGCTTTGTGTTGGCTGCTGTGAAGGAAAGTGTAAGAAAACCTAACCTACAACACCCAATTAGGGAGTAATGTGGTATTTTTCCATCTCAGCTGGCTTCTGCCATGAAGTGTTTGGATTTCTATCCCTTCCTAATTTACTTAATTCCGTGTAACATAATGCAGGATGTTCTCCTTAGCTCTGTGAATCTCAAAACCTTTTAAAAAGCTGCAGCACCGATTATCTTGTTTATCTGGATCACTTCCCTTCAACTGTCTCCTAATACTCATTCATGTTGTGACAACCATCTTGAGTTGGTCCCTGGCACAACCATACTGAGCATGATAACAATATAAACATGAGAAAGTAAGATTAATAAAAGGCAAAGAGTGTTTTTAATATGCAAAGGTTCTAACATATATTATCTTGCAGATTAGACTAAATTATCCTAATAGTTTGTTCCTGTCATAATACCACAGTTCTGTTAATTTCAGCGTTAACAGAAGTTAATGGAAGTTTTCTGGGAGAAAAGTACACACCAGCTCTTCAATCAGGGATCTCTGGTTTTAAGTCGGGTGCTTTTGTAACATCATAGGTAAATGGAATTCTCTTTTCTCAAAATATATTAGTTCTCACAGTACCTGCTGTCTTTCTGACATACACAAACACATAATATGTGGCAGTTTCTAACTCCACTGGGAAGTTATTTATTTACAAGTAAAAATCTTTCTATTTGGCTATCAGAAGCCAGACTCTGATGAACTGAAATAGAAGCCAGCGTTCACACATATATACCTGTGCTGAGACTATTCTCCGTGGGAGTGCAAAATGGAGTCTTGGTTCTTGTGAGTTCTCAGTCTCATTAGTATTTAGAGAGTGCTTTGGTTTATTCTTGGCACTTGAAAAATATCAATATTTTTCTCAGTGGTTTTAAGCATTCAAAATTTTTCTTTTACAGTATTGCTTTAGTATTTCCAGTTGATATATGCCAAGGAAATGAACTCTAAACCTCCTGGTGCTAGAGGATATCTCCTTCCTTGGTGTTGATATTCCATACTAGTTGCATGCTGGTTATTATTGTTCTCCAGTTGTTCCTTATTATAATGCCCGAAGAGATGATATATCAGTATCTTAGCCTCGAGTCACCACTGCTGTTTGTCTCATAGCTGTCATTGAACTACAGGCAGTTTTAGAATGTCACATTTTTGCATTAAGGAAAGTTGTTTTTTCCTGGCAGTGTTTTAGGTACTCGTTTTCCTCTGTTGTATTAAGCTGAAACTGAAGTTCAAATATAATTGAAACATTTGCTTTATAATTAAAATTAGGGGAGAAGCATATAGCTCTTTTCTGGAGTGGGAGTTCGAAAGAGAATAGGAGAAATGATGGTGAGACAAGTCACTGACTTCCTCTAATTTACAAATGGTAGAGAGAATTTTCTCTGAAATATTTAAGAGTAGAACTGTATCAATTGAGTTTTCATCCAGGTTTCCAATTGTCTGGCTTACTAAATAACATGAAAATGGCGAAATACAGAACTGTTCTCCAAATACAAGAAACCCTCAGTATGCCTCAAGAGGTCAGTAAGAAAGTAAAAAGAGGTTAAAACCTTGGTAACTATCATTAATGGAAATTGAGCAAACAGATCTATTGCCAAGAGGGGAAAATTGTTTCATATATGAGTGGTGATGTGTATCCTAATAAAAGGCAACTTCTCACACTCACCAGGAACAAGATATATTCTGTACATTTATATCTCATGTTTTTTGAGTAGGAAGAGTCTCTTTTTTTTTTTTAAGAAGAAAAGTGTTTCATTAGGAAAGGAAAGGAAAGAGGTTTTCCCACACGCAGACGAAATTCACAAACTGTTTCCGTCAGAGTATGCACAAAAGCAGAGGAGCTTGCTGTAGGAGAAACAAGAACTGATATTTTCTCAGCTAACCTTCAGTGTGGACATGATATAGTCATACTCTGACTGGTCTGTGACAGAGGAGGTCTCTTTAATGAGGGAAAAAAAATGGGCACCTTCATTGACCAGAACCCTAAATATATTTGAAATAGTTTCTACTGAATTTTAAGAAGAAACAGTTAAAACTGCAATTGGAGAAAGCAGATCCAAGGGAGGTGACAAACAGTTGCCCACAGCGTACAACCTTTGCTCTGTAGTCTCGAGTGGGAGGAATATTTTTGCTGTATTGAAGGTGTGTGTTCAGGTGAGGAAGTTCAGCCAAGAGAGGCACAGCCCAAGACTGAGTCATACAGGCAAAATCCTGTTGTGAAATGGGGTAAGATCGTAACATGAAATGGGAAGAATACAGAGTGTAGGGTTGTTCTTGGAGGAATTTAGGGGTTGCAAACTATTTTAAGAGGGTGTTGAAGTGGGTGGCAGTCACCCTTTCTCTCCTGGCATACCATCTTTCTTCCCTGTTGCTGTCCAGAAACCCATATCCCCAACTGCATAAGCAGCAGCCTTCTGCTAGCCTCTTGTTTTCACTTCTCTGTGTCTGTTGGGCAGTTGCAAAATGTGAGAGAAAAGACACCAGCTGTGTGTAGCCTGGATGGGAAGCAAGAAGGTGCCTCCACAGGGAAAACATTCTTCTGTGGTTTTCAGGGGCATGTAGTAGGACTTTCTGCTTTCCAAACTCCAGCCTGTTCACCTACATACAAGCAGGAGAGAAGCTGTTGTGGCTGGAGGAGTTGCTGGCAGCCATCTACTTTGGACTGTGTCTTGAAGCAGCTCTGGGCATAGACACTTGAACTTCCTGTGCTGCCAAGCTGTAGGTGGAATTAAAATTCTGGGAAAAGGACAGTAGGTACCCACACCTTGGAACTGGACAAGAATACCTTTTCTTTTGAAATGTAGTAGTGTTTTGTATGAAGTCAAGCTCCAGTTTTCCAGCTGGAAACTGCTGGCTATTTGGTTTAAGGATTTCTTGCCTCCTAACTTGACTATTATTAGAAGAAATAAATCATTGTTTTGTAATCTGTTTCACAGAGTGATGTTTGTCACTTTTCTTATCCCTGACTTCAGAAAAGACTCAACTGATGGTACACAAGGGACAGTACATGAGGAGAGGGAATGGAGGAGTACTTCACCAAATTGTTGAGCAGAACTCTTTTCATAGATTTCAGAAGAGAAACACAAGTTGAAGGGCATGTGGGAACAGTTATGGTGAAGTACAACTCCTCTGCCAGGGAACTAAAATAGGAAGCACATAATTCTCCCTACAGATGAAAATGTATTGACATTATTATTTAACATCTGCACTGCCAGAAATATGAAACCTGGAGAAGGGAGGGTCTCAAGCTGCACCAAATAATTGAATGGGAACAGTTTCTGAAAGGCAAGAAGGCCTGAGAGGAGGCTGTTCCGAGTTATCACCAGCTAGAGAGTGGTTTTATGAACTCATCAATAAGATTAGGAATTTCCCTTGGTAAATGAAAGCTCAGTCAATAATTACTGTGATCTGGAATCTCTGAAGTAAGCATAAGCCTGGCAACAAAATGATACGCTGCTCATTTCCTTTCTTTGCGAGCTGCTTGACAGCTGAGTGGGAGAGAGGGCCAGGGATAGCTGAGGGCAAGTAAGACTTGTGCTTTGTTCCAAGCCCTTCATTCACTCTGTCCACAACTTGCCTGACTACTACCAAGTTACTTAAGTACCTTAAAATAAGTTTCTCTTCCAAGGCCTTTCTGACCTTAGTCACTACAGTGTCATCTGAATGCTCTGCAGGGGAAAATGCTGTTTGCCAAACCTGGGGTTTTTATGAGAAGACTTCTCAACCTACCTATCTATGGCATAGTGAAGTTAATATACCAATAAACTCCTTAATTTCAGCATGAACTTTCATGCAGGATTTTAACTTGGTTTGACATGTTCGCATTGAAGGTTTTGAATGGTTGGGTTTTGGTTTAATGAGTTACAAGGTATTTAAGAGGTGACATTTACCCAATATTTTATTTTAAGAAGCAGGTTTACTTAATCCTTCAATAAATGATACAATAAACTTTTTATCTTTTTAATGGTGTCTCAAGGAATGCATTAGTCTTTGAAGCTGAAATACTTTGACATCAGACTGTATGATGAGTTGCTATGGTTTCAAGGGCAATGTTAGTGCTAGAAAAAGACCGCATGCTTGAAATGTGCACACATGCAGTCCTGGGCTCCTATATATTTCATGACCAGAACTTAGGAATTAGCCTTCCACATCAGTGACTTCATCACAGAGCATAAAGAGAAATTTGAAGGAAGATGTACAACTGGATTCCTGTTTGTTAATAGCCATTTCATTTGATTTGAGTAGAACTTAGTGTATGTGGCAGTGTTCAGTGCTTTAGTGGAAAGATGGAAAGCTTATGCTTAGTGCACTCTACTTACACAGAGGGACCTTCTAAGGCAAGTGGAAATCAAAGTGGGAGAGAGAGGATTCTTAATTTGACATGGAATAGACTCTTAATGCAAGCCACTTGTTTAACTTACCAAAACAGATTTTTTCAACCTGTAAAAAATGGCATGTTTGTATCAGGTGCCAGTAACAACCTTCAAGTATATGTGTATATGTACTTTCTCTGAAGAAGCAGCAATACGACAGGAGTTTTTTAGACTGTAAAAGATTTTTAATAACAGAAAAGTATTAGCCACCTTGCTTTACTTATTTGTCTAACTAAAAATAGAACCCTAATCAGTTTTTGCTTGAGTCCTTCAGTCTGCAAGTAAGAAATAGGTAACTGCTGGATGTTTAAAACAATACATTGTTTCTCAGTGCTTTATAGAAATGTGAATTCCTCCGAGTTATATTTAATGCATGTATTTCTAGAAAATATATAATAGCTTCACTGTAGATGTTGAAATGTGTCTCTGAAAGAATAATTTCCTGAAGTCTTAATGAGTGCCATATTGATTTGTAATGAGCAAACCCTCTTCTCTTGTAAAATGGGTACAGTTATCATGATTGACTCGGTTATATTGTCCTCTGATACTTTAGTTCATTCCTTGCTGTAGCCAAGGATGATTTAGAATAAATGATAATGTTTAGAGCTGTTCTTGATTTCACCTTAAGCCACACATATATTTCTGCCTTTCCCAAAGGCATAAACCAACACAGCCACTCATTAAGTCCTTCACAGACTTCAGAAATGCGTCCCAGCTGGGTAACCTGTCAACCCTGGGCATGGAATTCTCCTGCATATCAGGTGCTTTTGTAGAGACAGAGAGGTTATTAGAACTTGGTGGATTCACAGCAATAGTGAGGGTTATCAGTCTTCTTATTTTCCCTGAATTACTTGTTTTTTTTGAGGCATCTTGATCCTTCTTCCTTCATCTCTGTTTTTCAGTGTAACTGGTAACATTTGACTTTTAACAAAAAAACTACCTGTAATTAGGAAGTAATTACTTGATCCTTGTTGAGTTTACTGATATGTTGAGACCAGCAGGAGGAAGGGAAACTACTTGCAAATGAGCAGTGTTCATCTAGAAATTCAGCATTCTCACCGAAGTGTTAAAGGGAGAAAAAGGTGCCAGAGGAGTTCCCAGGACTTTGAATTTGAAATGAGGTATTTCGAACTCAGACCAGCTGTATGTACACTGAGGCTTTCCTCTTCATTTGTCATCTATCTAACAAGCTCACGGCACATACATATATTTGCTTGTGAATTACAAGGAAATGTTTTGGAAGTCTATAGGGAATCCAGTTAATCAATTTGATTCATTGCAGTACTTATTAGCCATGATGGCTGAGCCTCAGAAGGTTTGCCATTTTCTTTGGGTAAAGTTCACTGTGTTTTAAGCCAAAATTGTTGAAATTAATATCTTTTATTACCCAAAGAAACTGTCAGACCTCTCTAATGGTTTCAGATGGAGAGAGACCACAGTTTTTTTTATTTATTTTAAAATCAGTTCAGATAAAATGCATAGTGCAGGCATACACAAATTGTGGGAGGGGGGAATCTGAATTAAGGTTTAGGTCCTGCCCAGTTCTTGTGAGGCCATTTAGGTAATAATTTTTATTTTGTCTCTTCACCAACTGCTACTTAACAGCTTGTAAAGATCTTTTGAAACTCTATTACTTTATGCATTAGAGACTTGCCTGCTTCCACCCTCCCCCTTTTGGGATTCTGTGAGGCTTTTTTCTTGTATGCTGTGCCAACAGCAGATTTTGCCTGAGTATTCTTTTTCTCATTAACATCAATTGAAGTGAGACGTCAGAAATGCAGGACCATTTGCAATGACAGGACAGTGCCAATGCTCTTCCTTTTATAACCCATAGGAATAAAACTATGCAAAGCATCATTTCATTATTCACACTGTGATAGCCTGCATGAATTACAAATTGTAAGCTAGGGAAAAAATGTTCATGCTGTCCTTTGTCAAATGTCCAAAGTTTACATTTTGAGAGAAAATATGAGGAAGAGTAAAAAAATAAAAAGAGCATCAGCAGTGGGTTTTGGATGTGTCTCTTTTCCTTTGTTAACAATTTTATCAAAATACCATGTTAGCCTACTTAGGCATCTATTTCTTTGTTGTTTTAGAGCAGGTGTGCACAGAAAGCCATGCTTATGTCTGTTGGTTGGGTTGTTTTTTTTATTGCTTATAATAGTAAAATATTGAAGGTGTGGAGTTGAAATCAGGTTCTTTATACAGCTTTAATTTGGTAACAGATAAGGTAAAATCCTTTAGCATATCAATTTAGGTCCTACTAAATTGAGCAAAATACCCTGCACAGACTTTACAGCATCAGGACCCTTGTGTGAAGCATGAAAAGCCATTTTTTTTCTTAAACTGAGCAAGTTCTCAGTTGCACAATGGATTTTTAAAATCTAATTCTTTATTGAGAAATAATTCAGCACCCCCCTGTGATCTAGTTTTAAAGCTTACTGAATTTTTGGGCGTATTCCACTGTATTTAGTATTTATGTGAAGATCTCTGAAGAGGGTAAATACAACATACAGATATTGATTATTGTGAATATTGGTTTTGTCTTCATTAAGTTAAATATTTTGGGTTAACAAACGGGATAAAATCCAGTCAAATTCAGTGCAAGGAAAGCCAAAGCCGTGTTTTAGCTTACACTTAGAGTAACCATGCCCTTTTTTTATTGGATTCTGCAGGCTTTGGCCTATGGGAGCCAAATAAACCATTTTTTTGTCATGGGGCACAGCCAGAGCAGCCTCTGTCAGAGCTCAAAGCTATTCAGTTCTTCTACCCCTTCACGTTTGAATCTGCTGTTCCTGTCAGGATGCAACAATAGCTGGAGGGGTATGGGAGTAGGCTGTGCTCTTCAGTATACCCAGACTGTAAGGGCATGCTGATTAGGCATATGATAAGTACATTTCCTGGGTTAACAGCTTAACTCTTGCTGCCTTTTCAAGCTACAAAAATAGCCAGATGTTTCTTTGGAGAGGAAAATAGTAAGACAAGAAGAAAGACTTATCAATCATTAGGTATTCCCTCAGATCAGGTGTTACAGTTGCATATCTCTTCTGTAAATAAGCATTTTGGTTTAGGGAAGACAACTGCAGGTGGAAGAGGATGCCTTCATTATAAATTCAAATATCTAGGAAAATAACAATGTTAAAGTAATAGATTAAGTTCAACGCTTGTTAGAATTTAGGTTCAGTGGAAATGTTAGAACAGACTGAGTTTGAGACTTAATTAAAAAAAACCCAAACAAACAGCAAAAAAACCTCCAAACCCACAAAAAAGACAAACCTGTGTGATTTTTCTGATTTTTCTAGTTGCCTGGGTAAGGGATCTGTACAGCACAACAGCTTTCAATCTGACTGGGAGAACAAGCGACGTTTTTTGCTTTGTGGGTCATGAGAAGGAAGTCTGGGGTTTGAAGTGAGAGATGAACAGGGCAGATAGCTTGAGATGCATTCATTCGAAGGTGTAATTTAATATGTATGTGTTTCCATACTACTGGGAAGAAGTAAGTTCTAAGATATAGCAGGAAATGGGTTTATCTTAGAGTTAATAGAAGGAAAAGGATCAGCACATTGTTTAATTGGGGCAGACCCCAGAAAAATAGCCCTTTCTATTGAATTTGTTAAGGTCTAAGTGAGTTAGATCTTGATGGTGGCTTTGTTTGTTTTTGGTTTTGCCCCCTAGATTAATGAAACACATCATATTTGCAAAGTGGCATTTCAGGGTGTTTGCAAGGCAAATTCAGCATGTTTAAGGGAAATGGATTTCATCCCTTCCCGCATGCAAATGCTCTGGAATTGCAGTGTTCATAGATTCCTTGCTTTGTATTTCAGCTTACTGGGACACAGGTTTCCAAGGTGTCTGGAGCCAAGAGTCAATGAATGTGATAGAAATTGGAATGTACTCCTTAAGATCCTGTACCTTTTAGTTTGTGCTTGTGCAGAATCAGCCATGGTAATTTTTAGGAAGTATGCAGGTTGTTTTTCCTCTATCTCTTCAAGATAGAGGAAAATTAAGAACATTTAACAGTCACTTCACATAGTTCTTCTTAGATTGAAGTAAAGTTCAGTATTAAAGATTAAAACAAAGCCTTAACATAACCAAAGGCAGTGTTACTGTAACTCTAAATGTCATACATCCCTTACAGAAAGTATCTCTCAAATTAATTATGGAACCCCTGGATTTCAAGAAATTAGACGGAGTCAGGAGGGATGGCCCTCTAGGGAGAAATGTAAAGATGTTTCATGCCAACAACAAGAAATTATAAGGGAAACTAATTGATATGAAAGACGTACTTTTAAAAATAAATAACATACAGAGAAGTCATCAGCTTGAAGTAAGGAGGGAAAACTGTAAGATTATTTGAATACTATTTAAAGAATTAATGGAAGAATAGAGAGGGCTTAGTATGGCTGTGTCTGAAGTGAATCTGCGAGTTTCAAAGATACTTATCAGAACTCCTTTGGAGTTACCTCTAACTGCTTCAGAGGTTTGCTGCCTGCAAGTGCAGCCCTGAGGTCACACCACAGGCACACTTCGGACAAAATGTGTTCTTTGTCATTTTTTTGCCAAGAGTCAAGGATAGTTGTATTTTACGGATTTGATGTTAGATTGGGGTTGTTTTTGCGCCCAATTTAATGCTGATGTAGGAGTATTTTTATTTAGCAGAAAACCTTGACTGCATACTTCTGCGTTTGTTATATCTTCCTATCCTCATCCTCTTTGCTTAAGCAAGTGTATTTTATCTTGAAATTTTATCAGATATGAGAAAAAGCAGAAGTGTAGTATTTGGACAACTGTTTACTAAAAGAATTTCAGATTCCAGCTTCTCAAATGACTAATATGCATCAGTGAGCTCAGTCAGTGTGTCTCCTAAGGTGCAGCCTTGATTTGCAAGTTCATGGCTGTCAGCATGTCCTTCCTTGATTCCAGATTTGAGCCACGAACACAGACTGTTTCTTCTAACTAGATGCAGTATTTCATCTTGAGTAATCATCAGAAAGTACTGAATTGTGATGGTGCTCAAGTGTGTAAGTATCATAAACAAGTGCAGTCTAAAACATCAGGAGCTGAAATGTACTGCAGTTGAGAGTTTGTGATCTAATTCACAGGTTTGAAGTTTAAATTGGTCACCAAATGGTGGAGATAGATGGAAGTTCAGAGACTCTTGTCTTCGTTTCCCTGTTGCTCCAGTATGAAAATAGCATGCCTGGCATGGAGCCTCAGAAGTATAGGGTGTGTTTCTTCTCACTCAGTGGGCACTGCATATGGCTCAAGACAGTTTACAGAGTTTGTAAAACAGTGGTTTGATAGTCTGGCAAATTTTGATTGTACTTCCTGTTCCTGCCTGACTGCCCCATTCCTGTGGTCTGTGAGCATTTGCAAACCCTACCATACCATAGGTGATGACCTCTTTTCAGTAAAGGAGGAGAGTTAGAGATCTCTAGATCTTTAGTTTTTGTAAAACGTTGCAGTGTGAAGGCATAGCTGATGGTTTCATCAACATTTTGCACATAACCTGATTCATGGCTCTCAAATAGGTTCTACAGAGCTTGAGAAAAAAGGCCGGAAGAACTTTTTCAACAAGCCTTCCTGAGCTTGATATGCAGGCTTGACAGGAAAAAAAGAATAAAATTTTGTATTTGAAATGGATGACAGGAGGGGGGAAAAAAAAAAAAAGGAGCAAGGCCTCCCAAACCTTTCTGCTGCAAAGAGAAATAAGGCCTGTGGCGATTGACAGATTTACCTATCCGGATAAAATCTTCCACTTTTCCAAAAGCAGAACTTTCTCTTTATGCAATGTTAGTTTCAAAGCTTACAGCTCCTGCTGCGCCTAATAGCAGGTATGTTTCCAGCTACTTCCCTTTCATGCCTGAAAATGGGATCATTCTCAGGTCTCCTCATTGTCATCTGGTAGCTGTTCCCTTTCACTAATTTCCCCAAATGAGTTGTGGCCCACTCCGAAGACTACAGGATTCATTAGAGTGAAGTATAATAAGAATGTCCTTGGTGTTCGAACAGGAAGAAAATATCCCAAAGGCTGCCAGAGATAAAGATCACCCACTGAAAGGATAAAAATGAACAATGCTTCTTGCAGGGAACCTAAAAATACAATACTCTGTTCTCTCACGCAGTTTAGTTATTGAAATAACTGGATTGTACAGTGCCAGGATTATTTTAGTCTCAAGAAAAAATGAAGTCTTGCAAGTTTAAACAAAATGCATATCAGGGAAAACACGGTTTGAAGTCTAAACTGCACCCAGTGTTCTGGGGTGAGCAGGGGTTTATGTGCATGAAGGCATGAGGCTGGAACTTGCAAGATGCCTTTTCAATACTTAACTCTTCAACAGACTCCTTGAATAGCTTTGGATTAGTTGCTTAATCTTTTCATGCCTGTTTTCTGTCGGCAGTTTTTTTGAAATGAAATGGGAATAACTATACTTTTCTTTCAGCCTGAGAAAGTGGGTTAAGGTGGCTTGATTGTTGTGTTATTTCAGTTATCTGTGCCAATAAGACAGAAAAAACAAGTTGAGTACACAGTGGAGATTGAAATTTATCAAACTGATTACTGTTGCCTTTAAACAGATAATTTATGTCAACCTCTGCTTAAGTTGGTTGCTGAGTGGTAGTTCTGCATGAATAATTAAATTTTCTTTTCTCTGTTGTAATGTGAATATGTATGCATAGTGTATGTACACATATGTAGAAATGACATCAGCTGAATGAATCTGACATACTGTAGTCCAGCTTCTAAGACGCTGTGAAGACACACAGCTCTGCAGATTTTGTTTTACTGTGCATAAACACACAATTTCCTGTTGTGCCAGAATTTCTGAGTCCTACTTCAGATGATAGAGCTAGAGGAGAAAGAAGAGGCAGCTTTTACAACTGCAGTCAGTGCAACTAATTGTTCCTGCTAGGTAAGGATGCATCCCTTTTACTGGCTCTCTGATGATGGCTTTTTGTTTCTAGCTACAAGCAAATCTAATTTGCAAATGAAAAATTTCATTATAGCAGAAGTTGCCTGCAAGGGAATTAAAGGAGGCACATTCAAAAGAATTCAGTATAACGTACAATTGCTTCTTAAAGAATGGATTTATGATCCTAGTTCACAATTAAAATAACAATTGCTTTTAAGAGGTACCTATTATTTTTAAAAGGTTAGATATTCCAACAATAGAATTGAAGGGAACAAGGCAGCTTGTGAATAAAACGTGTGGTAGGTAATTGGCAAAGCTCACTTAATATTTTCTGTTTGCTATCCAAGAGCTATTCACGATGCCACTGTAACAGTATGTTGTTGGTACAACAGAGCTGACAGTTTTCTGAGATGAAAAGGAAGAGAATGGAATTAATCACACAAACTTCATCATCCAGTCTGGCATAACTGAAAGTGAGTTCTGCTATACTTGAACTATTTTAAATAACTTCATGTTTTATTAATACAATTTTTCTCTGTTAACCTCTTCTGCGCTTTCTGTCCAGAGCCACATTGTGACTTCTTGGCTTTTGAAAGGCTGCCCCTTGCTGTATAGGCAGCCTCAGTGTGTACAGTACAGGGGAGTGCTGCAGCAGCCCTGCTACTGGAGCACATGTGTACATCAGGTAACATGTAAGATGTCGTGTGAAGGGTGGAAATGGGTGAATGCTATTGGAGGGAGTTCTGGGCTGGCATGGTGATGGTGGTGCTGCCCCTTCTGTGAAGATCCTCCTCTGTGGCATACAGTATACAAAATGGCTGTTTTGGTTTTTTTTTTTAGCATTACCCTGCAGCAGCTAGAATGTTTGTGCTTTTTTTTTTTCTCCATTGTTTTGGAAAGGATGCATATTTACATTAAATTCTAGCTTGGTTAAAAATCCTATGCCTTTTTTCAGAAAGCATATTTCTTTGAAGAAGACAATGTGGAGGCCAGGCACTGTGCTTAAGTCTACAACTAGGCTAATAAAGAGCTTTCTGTAAAGACTGAGAGAAAAATCCTATGGTTGACATTGTCCTAGAGAGGTCAATAGGAAGAGACTTGATAGCACCTTCTGAGAAATCCTAATTTCACAAGGGCTGTGTTCTAGGTTAACGTCATCTTACTGACAAAGGCTTAAGAGACTCCAGCGAGGGAAGTCTAGTTGAATTGCATGCGCTTCTGATTAGCACTCTGGCACTGCATTCTAAGACCTGTTTTAATAAAAGTATTCTTTATTCACAGATTGTTTCACAGACTGTGGCTTGGGTTTTGGCAATGAGATTTCATGGTCTATATATCATGGTCTAAGGTACCTTGCTTTTGCGAAACCTGAGAAGATAGTTAACCTGATCTTAAGTAAACTAGGGTCATGTGGCATAGACATGATCATGTTCTGAAATGGTACTGCAAGCATTTTAAAAGAGGAATTGGAAAAACCTGACTGATTTTTCAGGACACTGAAATATCCTTGGCATGCTTCTTTGCTGGAAAGCTCAATCTGATTTTGTCTCTCCCCTTGCCGTTGCACTGGACTTCTCCAAAAAGTAACTGTTCCTAGTGCTGCTGTCGCTTCAGTTTATTTCTTGACTGTCTTTTTATTCATAAATCTTATTATAAAACTTCAAGTATGACTAGACAATTTGCTTCTTTATGTGATGTAGAAATGTTTTATCTTTGCTTTATAAACACTGACAGTGCTTTTTAGCACAGGGATTGCCAGCCAGGCTATTTTTTCAGATTTGTGGTTGCAGGGAAGTTTTGAAACAAAAGTTTTATTTTTTCATAAACTCTGAACTTTAAGATTACAAACTGTTTTCTACATGCTAATAAGCTTAGATAAGCAGAGTACATGTTAACACTGTTGTACAGATGGGGGAACCGAGATACGGGAACATTAAGAGGAAGTCTGTGGGAGCTGACCTTATTCTGTGAGAGACCCACGCACCATCCTTTTTCTTGTCAGATTCTTTCTTTTTTACTTACTCAAGCCCCTCCCTCCAAGAAGTCATTGGTACATAAAAAGATCTTTCAGGTTCTGTCTCTATCTATATTTACCTACAGCTATGATAATTCATTATATGGTATTCCATGTGGGACTGCAACCTTCAGTCAATCACAAAAGTGTTTAGTTTTAGAAAGCAAACTCTGCTTTGCTGGTTATCTGGCAAACTGCATTTTGGAGGCAACAGCACCAGGAAGTGAGTTCTGCAAAAAGTACAGCGAGTGTGTGGTGCAGAGCTGACTTGCATAAAGAAAGTGTTCCTTCACCTCAAGTACCCTGCAGGTCGTGAGCCTGACTGCATCAAGCTGCACGCTCTGTCCTCTTTAAATAAGAACCTCCATTGTCATTTGGTCTGGTGGAGAAATCGTTGTTACTCTTCTCCTGCAGGAATGGATGTATGGAGTTAAACAGTATGGGGAGCTAGACATTTACTATTACCATGGCAACTTCAGATGATGATTTATTAAGCCATATTTTTTACACATTTTAGACTATGCATTTTTGTTGGTTTGAGCTGTCAAGAGATTGTTTCTTGCCACTCCTTAGTATGTCCTTTTCTCCCATCCAGTTCTTTGCTTTTCCTTGCTGTAATTACAGAATAATGGAAATTTTGTTTGTTAGCAATGTATGTCAGGCAAAGAAGATGGTGCAGTTATCGCCTTATTAATAAATATGCTACTGCTGGTTACCACCTTGGAGTGGAATGCAATTCTGATGGCTGGCATAGCAGTTAGGAGCAAAGGTGATACTGGGGAGTGAGGGTCACAAGTGCTAATAGATCACAAGACATTGTAAGAGGGGAGGGAGAGGCCTTTTGGCCCATCTTGGCTCTCTCTTTTTATTGATCTTAAGTACTCCCTCTTGCTTTTGTTCTTCTGTGACTGTCTTTTCCTGCTCTTGACCCTGCCATGGTTGTTTCTGTAGTCTTCCCGCCCCCCAGCTGCCAATTTTGTCCAATTATGACAAGTGTGCTGGAGCCTTTCCAAGTAACAGTCCCCCTTTGGAGTCCACAACCCACTCTTCTGATGTAGCTTAGTAGAAGTTAGTGAGCTTGGGTAAATCTGTCCAGTTTTATAGTATTTGCAAAGCTAGGGCCCCAGTGACTTCTGTAGTCATAGTTGTATTTGCTAGCCCTCTTGTACGACTGCTGCAGAACAGGGACAGTGATGGCCTCTGTCAGTATCTGCACCCTATCATACTGCAACTGTTCATGTAGTGCTTTACATCATCAGTGAGCCTGCTTTGTTCTGCTGTTGGAATGCCAGCTAGATATAGCCCTAAGTAAAGTCTCCAGATGTAAATACAGGGGACTCAATAAATTATTCATTTTTGAGCTGCATAGACACAGTTGGAAAATCTCGAGGTTGATGGCAACCAGGCCCAAGCGCACAAAATGAATGGAATATTTACTGAATATAGAGTCATGAAATGAATCCTCAGAGAAGAAAAGATCTCTCTCAAAAATCTGGCCCTTTGTCTTATCATGCAGATCATAATCTTTATAAACAGACAGTGATTTTTTTATGGCTCTAATCTCTAACATTATTAATCTGCGTGTAAATACTACTTATTTCAAGTTTTTGTGTCAATGGGTTTGTTTTTTATTTGCTTTCATTCTCAGGAATATCCTCAGGATATAGTTGTGAAACATCTTGATGTGTAAACTAGTTGTCCACTACCAGTTTCTACTGGTTACTTGCCTTTTCTCAGTAAGATTTATTCATGTAGTACAGTTTCATTATCATTTGGCCATATTTATGATATTCTTCTTTTACTTTATTGAATCGTTCATTATGGACTTCCTAATGTGATAATGACATAATTGTGTGTGTTTATTTCAGTATCAATTGCATAAATGTTTAAATAGCTAATGCATAGTTTTGTTCTTAACTGTTTACCCCTGAGTTAACTCCACAACTAAGAGAATATATACCCATGTGAGTACTTTCTATAACTGCTTTCAAGTGATTGAAACTTGTCTTATGAGGGCAGGGCATGCAGCCCTTCTCTGGGAGAAATTTCTACTTACTTTTTTTTTTTCCTAATGGGTAATCTGCCCTGTACTCTTTGAAGGCATAGTTGTCAAGCCTATAGATTTTTCTCTTCACCTTCCATGAGATTTGACAGAGTTGAAACTATTGATGTAAGCAGTTCCTCTGACCACCATACTACCAGAAGCTGAAGAGAGAGTCTACGTTTTTCAAAAACTGGAAATTGCTTTAGCAATATTTCCATGAAACTGGAAAAACACGGAAAGAATTGAGTATAATCAAGGTAATTCACTGCAAAACTAGGAAGTCTCTATCCTATGCAGAACTCATGCCTTCTGCTATAGGGATCTGGCTTTGAAAGCCTCCTCAGTTTTTCTGCCGGCAAGTCCATTGTTCATGTGTTTCGCATGATTTTTGCAGCAGGTAATATACACAGAGTAACTCTCATGGTACTTCTACTGTTCCTTTAGTGGCACAACAATTTAACAGCACAAAGCTATCCGTTTAAGTAAGGATGAAAAGAGAAATTCAGACATAGAACAGATTTGCTTTGCCTTGGTGACATAATGTAGCATTAACAAACGAATTTGCTAGGAAGGCACCCAGGGTATGTTTATTCTTTTGTAATGTGACTTATCAAGCCATTCCAAGGAAAGACACCCTTGGAGATACTCAGAATTGTCATGACCTGGAGGGTGAAACATGTTCTGGAGCAAAGCAAGTCTTTACTTGCTTCCAGGCAGAATGGATGAGCATAAAGTGAGTTGGTATATACCTGTTAGCAGAGATCAGTTTCTCTGATGTTATGCATCCAATTGTATTACAGGGATGCTTGTCCAGATGAAAGGATGAAATTCACCACAGAGAGTTTCCAGTGACTGGAGGGGGACAAGGATTTTGCCCCCAACATTTATAGTTTTTCATGAGGGCTTTATTCAAGAAGTAAGATCAAACTTGGCCATATTGGGATAAGAGCAATTTATGTGAGATAGGAAAGGATTATAACAAAAGAGAATTATTAATAGGAGGGTAATTTACATCAAGGGGATGGTGGGAGTAGAATGAATTTTGATGTTTCTGAGGTTGATTGGGTGGGTGGGCGTGTTGACAATAACAAGACAATCATGTCTTCTTCAAGAACTTACTAACAGGCTTCAAGGATTTAAAAGTAAATGTGTGAGTTCTGTGGAAGGTACTCTTTTACAACAATAGGAGCACAGTATAATCTTTTCATAAAGGACCAGACCATAATTTCATTTATTTACTGACTTTGCAGATCATGCTGTCACCAGAGTACTTTCTCATAAGTAAAATTTTCCTTTCAACGTTTCTAGTATTAAGTACTACAGTTCAATTTTATTTTATCTATATAACTTCAGTAGCTTCTAGAAACCTTCAGGATATTATACCAAATTTCTGGAAAATGCTTTCTTCTTGCAGAGGCTTATGTTGTGGGACAAAGTATGTATGATGATGCATTTCAACAACACAGGAATGCAGACAGACTCCTTCACAGTGGCTTTTTTGTCCAAGTATATTTTAAAATACAATTTTAGTCTAAAGAAATTGAAATTCTTGGCACAAAAGTGTTAATAAACAGTGGCAATCTGTAAAATAATACCTGGATAAGAAGTAGATAAATCAATGGCATGCTGATTTTCCTGTGCAGTTAAAATGTAAGCTTAGGTGATAGGTGTTTTTCTACCTGTTGTTTGTACTAGAGCAAGTCCTCAAGTGGATTCTGGCATTTGTCACTTTGTTAGCTTGGTACAGTAATGCTGTTACTGTACCAAAGCTAGCTCATACTGAAATGTAACCTAGGAAGTTGGCCTGTTTGGAAAGCTCAGCAGACAGATCCTACTCTACTCAGATGGCTTGATATTCAGCACTTTGGAGTTAGTTGAGTGTTCATAAAATTAGTGACTTAAAAGATGAAAAAGAGATAGTAGCAAAAATACCTAGAGAGCATATGTCTGGGGAAAAATATCAATACGTCAATTAAAAATGAGCTATCAGGGCCAGTACTGGAAGAAGGCATGGAAAGTGAGGAATCTTTGATCTAAAGGTCCTTTTTTTCCAAAACTTCATGCAATTATGCATTGTACTACAGAAGCCGAGGGAGCAATTGTCTCCCTGTGGCATTAGGCATTGTATATGCTAGGTTGTTGGACTGAGAGCTCATTTTGCATTGTACTGTTATTGCATCCAGGTTTATATCAGCATATCTGCAGAGAAAAGAAAACAAAGTCCTTGCAGTGTTAAATCCAAAATGATTAAATGGAATCCTAGGTAGCTTCTGCAACGGAATGTTGTATTAAATTACTACATACTTATTCCTAAACATTGAAAGAGAAGGGGGGGGGGAAGGCAATTAAAGGTGTTGATGGCTTTCTTGGCAGTTTTCTCTGTTTGCAAATTGCTAGTCTCTAGACCCTTTTGTAGAGTATTAAAAAAAATTAATTTGCTATTTACACACCATTTTGGGTTTTAGATAGTTTCAGTGCCAAATTCAGCAGTGTCAAAGCATACGTTTGGAGAGAGAAGCTTTATTAACATATGTTCCCTTTACTCTGATCCACTCTGTCCCAGTGCAGAGGCTAAGGAAGCATAAAATCAGATCAGTTTAACCACAGTGGGACTTCCAGCTTCAGAGAGCTTTCTTTGCTGTCCCTTCTGAGAATCCCTGGGACTCAGCAAATCCATCGGCTGAAGTGTGGAAGAAGTAGACAGATATCCAATGGGCTGGTAAGAGCTGCATCATGGTGCTTCAGCAGAGTTCCTAGTGTAAGCCTTCATAGAATCATTTGGGTTGGAAGGGACCTCTGGAGGTTCATGTCTCCCTATATATTTGTTCTTAGGGGATGATTAAAAATAAAAAGCTGTATTTCCTAACATCTTCTACAGTGTACCTCTGTGTATGTATTTGGTTTTTTCTCAGCAATAGTTTTGCTTTTCAGTATTATTACTTTCATATTATGTTTTTGGTGGTTACATAGATCAAGCCTGTGGGCACATTTTTAAAGGTATGTATTGTGAACATGCAGGTATTAATCCATATATATTTATACAAAGATGTTCAAACATAGTGACTCAGTCCAGTGACTGATGTGCCTTGGGAAGCTTCACGGGATCTCTCAGCTCAGGGAGTTGTAGCAAGTTCCTCAGTTCTGGATGGGTGATGTGCATGGGAAGCTCTTAGTGTTCTAATAACCTACAGAGAGGTAACAGGAGGGCCATGTGAGTGTCTGTGTTACTGCCCTGAGTGCCTACTGTCAGCAGCAAATTTTACAAAGTGCTCTTTGGTGTAATGGTCCCTATCAGGTTAAATAGGCTAGTCATGCTTTCAAAAGCTCACATAAATAACTCCTGGCAGTCACAGAGCACCAGTCCTCCATTTGGGAAATACCACTTGATGACAGAGTTGGTGAAAGGTCCTCAGACATCAAACACATCAACTATATATATAAAAAGGCATGCTATATACGGTCATTACGCTCTTTGGGAAGACATCCCTTCTGTTGTTCTCTTTCACTTATTTTAGTCACCCGTTTCATACCTCCTCTTCAACACTTGACCCTTCAAGATAACCAATCTGTGGTGATGATCCATATTTTCTTCAGAAAATTTGGAACTAAGGCAACTCTTAGTGATGGTGCTAGGAATTCCTGTTTGTTTCAATTGCCACTTTACATCAGTATATCTTCACCTTTGTGTTACAGATGTTATTCTTGGATTTGAGAACTTACAAACTTTAAACTCATTTGCAGCTTGTGGTAGAGTTCTTCATACAGTCACAGTGTGGGGTTCAGGATAACTGCCTTATCTCAAACACATGTTTGTGGAGAAGCATTGTAAGCTGGTACAGGCATTTGACAAGGATCAGGACTAGTTTCAACACTATTCAATATTTCTGTCAGTTACTTAGAATCTATCTGAATTGCTGATGCTTTAGTTCTATGTAGCACAAAGAGCGGGTGAATACAAGATGAAATAGTAGTAGACACTTTACTCAGCTCTGAATTGTTTTGCATACAGGCAAATGTGTAAATCAGCTCACCTAAGAAAAATAAATGTTTCCATCGGAGAAGACTACATCATGGAAAGCAGAGATTGTTCTTCTGGGTAGCAGGCTTCTAGTGTGAGAGAACTGGGATACAATACTTGTTTGTGAAGTTTTGTCTGCTTATATACCCGTGTTTGTTGCAAGACAATACCAAAATAATTTCTGTTGTTCTAAGATCCATGTCTTAGGAGAGGGGAGTATTGGGTAAGGTTCAGAAAGTCACCATCAAATATTTGAGTAGGAGAAAATAGTTGGTCCTCAATGGCTTGGAGCATTATCTCTTTAAATTTATCAATGAGAACACAGGATAATAGTGTTTAAAAGTCTTCAGAGAAAGAAAATACTGGGGGCTAAAGGACTGTCTTTAATCTAATGGAGAGAGGTAAAATGGGAACCAGTGGCTGGAATGCTGCAGCAGGTGAATTCAAATTGGAAAGTAGGTAAAAATACTCAACTCTGAATGTGATTAAACATTGGAACAGATTAGTGGGAGGAACAGCTGCAGCACCATTTCCTAAAGTCTCCGGATTCAGCTTGGATGCTTTCCTGTAAGAAAAGTTTTAATCAAACCCTATTTGTGGGGCTCAGTGCAGGGGTTAATGATGTGAAATGCAATGACCTGTGATACACTCTTCTTAGGATATGCAAGAATAGATCATACCACTCTTCTTTTTTTATGCATTGGTGGATGTCTGCTAGCGATACAGCTTGACTAACTCTTTGTACTTTGCCCTAATTCTACAAGTCTTTGTATGAATTTCTCTCATTATAATCTTAAGAATACCTTACATACTATTCTCTGTCTGTTAGCTACTATTAGCAACACATCTGAATCCAGCCATTGGTGGTATAAGAATTACTTGGAAAATAATTTCACTTTCTCATGCTGGATTTTGATAAGGTGACAGTGATTTTAACTTTTAACTCTGCGTTCTTGAAGATGAATGCTCCAAGTCATTCAGCTCTTTTTCAGAAGAAAATTGTAATAAGTCTCTGTAGTCAGAAAATAGAAGTCAATGCTTGCATATTCAGCACACAGAATGCACTACCTAGTAGCTCTTGAATTCTTCTGTTCTTTGAAGAACAGATACTGGCTGCTCTACAAAGCCTGGCTACTGCATGTGGATCATCTCTCTGAACTAGTGTTTGCTGTGGTCTCATAATTTTCTGGTTTGTGTTTAGTGCCACTGTCTATTTCTTCTCTGTTGCAGAATATGAAATATTAAATCCAGTGCCTATTTTTTATTTCTAACATTTATGGGAAACAAGAATAGTCAGTATTTTCACAGAATTCCATGTGTGTGAAGTGCTTTCTTTTTAAACGTCATGTAACTTATTACTGTCATGTACTTAACACTAAGCACACATGTAAACATTGCACCATTTGATATGCTTTAATAGTTCTCCATTAAGTTGATACATCCTGGTACCCAGCAAAATAGGGAAGCCTAATGATCAGATATTACTCTGATCACACAACACCCATGATAGTGGATGGTGATCCTGGTTAGGACTTGGAAACACATACCAAATGATGATACCTTTTGCCTTATATTCAGTGGTGGTAACTAATATTGCTGGAGTGTTTTGGAAAGTCTCAAAAGGAAACTCACTCTCTTGAATTTGGAAGTGTGTTTACCTTTATAAGTATGATTTCTTTCAACAATATGCCATTGTCCCCAAATAACTATTCTAGCAAAACTGCTTTCCTGACTAATGAATTTGATTCAGTTGATCACGTGTGCTGCATTTTGCATTTATATCTTGTGCATTTGATTGTGAAACTCAAATGAAATACTTATTTAAACAGTGTAGATTTTTTTTAATTTGAGCAAGTCCATAGAAAGAAAAAAGTAAGAGTAAAGGAAGGGATAAGCTGAAAGATATTCTAACTGTTAACGTTATACTTTGCTTTCCCAAACAGCTTCGCTAAAGCTGGGAAGTATTTCTCTAGAGTACAGAATGTGCTAAGTCCAGTGACGTTAACTTTATTCATTGAAGTTCTGGTACAGGCTTTGCAGTAATGCTAAATATTTCTTATGTATCTGTATTTGAATCTATGAACTCTTCCAAAAGATACATGGTGAGTGAGTTGCTCATAGCAGGTATTCTTTGGGAAAGGAATCACCATTTCACCAATGTCTTGGAATCATACAATAGCAATATGATTTGCTTTTGTTTCTGTGGACTTACGCTCTGATGCTTACCTGTCAATCTGACAATTCTTTTCTCTGATGTTGGGAAATAAAAATATAAATGCAGCACAGAATTTCTCTTGATGTTACACGGTGACAGCAGTTTTTGCTGAGAGAATTGCAGAAAGAATATTGCAGTTTGAAGTGCAAGTTCTCTTGATCTTTAACACTAGCTGGTGGAGCCCTCCTGTTGCTTTAAATGTTATTTTAGAATATCTGATAAAATAAATATATACATCTGAAAAACCTCCTTATTGAAGTCCACATAAAATTACCATCTTTAACAAAGTGATATGTTTAATGTGCAGAAATAGCTTCTTTTCTCCTCCATCTTGTTTTTCTTGTAATTAACGCTTGTGAAACTGAAAATCTTCCCATTCCTTCTTTGTTTCTTTCTGATTTCATTTGTGCACACTTCCATTCCTATTTGTCATGGTATTCTTGCAGTGATTTTTGGTTAGCTGTCAGAATACATCTGTCTGATACTCTCTTGGGAAATGTGACAGATAAATGATGTCTTCATGGCCAGTAAGAAACTCTGAATGGGAGTACACTGGTTCAGGTTGGTGCTGCTCAGATGGACACAGTGAGGATTTGACCAGGATACGGTTGTACTGGGAAGCACCTTGCAGCAAGCAAGGCCCTTGGGACCATGGAGATGGCAGCAGTGAAGTGCCTGGTCTTGGGGGTGCTGGTGGCTGAGAAGCTGGCCATGAGCAAACAGTGCACGCTGGCAGCCCAGAAGGCCAATGGCATCCTGGGCTGCATCCAGAGAAGCGTGGCCAGCAGATCCAGAGAGGTGATTCTGCCACTTTACTCTGCTCTNTGATTCTATGGTCAAGTACAAGACCTTCTATAGCAGGCACTTCATCAGCGTTCAATGTGGGCAGGAAGAGCTGTGAAAAAGGAGTGCTTGCTGTGTGGGGAAGTGGTTGGAGCTGACCTCTGCCTCATTTTGGTGGAGCAGCTGATTTAGGTGGTGGTCAGGAGTCTTGAAGTACAGTTAATGATTTCTGCTTAACTAATCTGCCTGAAGACAATTTCAGGGCACTTGGAGTGTGGACAGAAAGTTTCTGTTGTTCAGAAAGGAAACTGTGGTCCCTCAGGGTCTGCAAAGGAGTGTAAAGGCATCTTCAGGAGTGTTTTAGTTCTCAGGCAGGTGCTTTTTCTGTGGGGATTAGTACTGGCATATGTCTAATGCTGACAACTTTTTAGATCACCAGCCGTGAGGATGCAGGGTAAGCAATGTGGGCATAAAGACGTGGAGGTCTTTTTTGCTCCTAATCAGTAGGAAAGGGTGTATGATCTTCCATAAATTACAAACATGGTATTAAAGAGTGTGCATGCTTTTTTTTATATATTAAAAAAAAAAAATCAAATGCTATTTCTGAGCTCCAAGGGCTGACAGCTGTTCTAGTTTTGCTTGGGGACGTTTTCACAATGCGGATTAATCAATGTTATGAACTGGGTCCATGGGGTTTTGGGAATGTAATTGGTTTCAGATGACACTTTGCTAGTCAATCTGTGAAACAGCCGAATGTTGACACAGCTGAACAATTCCAGCTGTTTCCACTCACCCCTTCTTCCCTCCCTGGATGCACTAGCCTTTTCCCTCTCTCTCTTATCTCCCTTTCTTATTGTGACTTTGTAAAACAAATTTGTGATCTCTGTTTCTGTCATTTGTCTCTGCTTTGGTTTTGCTTCTTCCCAGCAAATACATAATACATTCAAAATGCATTATTTTAGGGATGGGGTTTTGCCCATTTGTATCACTTTGGGCCTGATTTGGTTTATGGATATTAACTGTTTTGATGCATGTTTAGATGTTGATTGAAGGGGCAGTTTTCAGATAATTTTAGAAGTTTGAGAATATTTTAGATTTGTTGTGACAAACCCACCTCTTCTCTCAAAAAAGTTAATAAATTATGATAGCAAAAGGCAGGAACAAACTGTGTAGACTCTCTGTAGAGATGTTCTGTAGGACATGATCCCCTGCTTTAAGGCAGAGCTGCTGTTGTTCTGCCCTAGCTTATAGCCCAGGTTTGGTAAGGTTGATGACACTTCCATGTTGTGCACCAAGACTCGTACAAATAACTCCCCAAAAGAAGTGGCTCATAAATTGCCTATGCCATTTATACTGCTAGAATTAATTTCAGAAATTTTGGTTGGTTTTTTTTGTTTTGGTTTTTTGCTTTGGTTTGTTTTTTGTTGGGTTTTTTACAGAAGTAATGGGGTAGAAGGCACCAAAAAAATACTTTGCTACCGTGCACTCATTTGTGTATCTTCAGAAATGCAGGAGTCATGTGTGGCAGTATAGCACTCTATAATCGCACATTGACATTCCCAATACCCATCTGCATCAAAGAGTAGTCTTCATTTCTGTTTCTTCCCTTTTTTTGTGCCAAAGCAGAGGCTTTAGGGAGGAGCACACTAATATTATCCTCACATCTTGGTTATTTTCGATACCTGTGAAACGTTACTAATTTAAAATGAGTTAGGAAGGGACCTTATGTTGTGTGCATTAAGGAAGCTAGTGTATGCTTTCACACGCTTTATTTCAGTCTTTGTTTCTGCTTTCTGGAAAAAGCATGGCAGCAACTTGCATCTGTTCAGTGTCATGTTGCAGAAGTTTCTGCATAAGTATTTTTCTGTCTTCAAATGCAGATCCCTAGTGTTTCTGTCTACTCCAGCATTTTGATGTCAGTGAATGCTTATTAGATGCTGTGGGTTCCCTTAGCACACTAATTGCCCTGACCCACCTCCCCTAGGGTCTCCACCTATACCCCTGCCCAAGGGCCCAGGGGCTCCTTTTAAGCTCTGGTTTGGGCTGCATTGACAGGCCTCATGTTTCCCTTTCTCTTAGAATTTAACCATGTAGTTATATATAACAACAGCCCTTCCTCAAATTGTGGTAAGAAGAGATAACAGAACATTAAGAAAATTTCCATCCTTGATCTTATCATCCTGCCCTGCTAAGCTGTTGACATTGTGGTGTGCTATGCTGCTAAACTTTTGACTCATTGGAAATGCAACTTGAGTCATAAACACCTCTGTTCTGTTGCTTGCTATGTTTTAGGGCATACTTTTTTTTTTTGTAGTAGTAGCTTTTGCTCCGAAGAGGAAAGCTGAAAAAGGAGTTCTGAGGAGCAGGCAATTCCAAGTTGTGCAATAAGAGGAGGAAGAACTAGTGTAGAAGGTAGAAACCTTGGCTGGTTTTTCAGTATGTGATTCAGGAGGTATAGTTGAAAACAGGAGTCTGTGCTCTGCTGTTGGGAGTTCGTGATTTTGCTTCAACCCGCTTAGTCAATACCTAGTTCATGCTATTAAAAAAGATGATTTTGAGAGCTTCACAGGGGAATCAATGAATATTTTAAATTAAACCTTTTTCAGAAATACCAGAATTCTGTGTTGAAGTAGATTTAAAACTGTTTTCAGCTTAAACTTAACAGTTCAGATTTTTAATGCGTGAAACCATACCTCACGTCTACTGTGCCATCACAGTCTCTAAGAAAAATGATAATCAGAAAAATCTTTGCTTCACTGAAGTTATCATTGATTGAGATGAAATCAAGGTCAAGATACCACAATGTGTGGGAGGAAGCTGGGTGAGAATTAGCAACTTTATCTAAGGCTTTATATCTCAGCTTGCCTCCAAGTTGTCTTTCTTCCTCTGTCTCTTAGTTACTGTGAAAAAGCCATGAGAAATTGTATCATATATATAATTTTCCATGTTATGTGAGATCTCAGGATCTTTTTGAGGATAAGTTCAAATAGATTCAAGCCAATTCAGAAAAGAGGTCACTTAAGAATTCTTCGCTTTTTCAAGTGGCTCACTTAACATCACATGCTGTAGAAGGAGATGAGAGGTTGCTCCTGTTGGAGGCTTCAGGCAGGCTGTATAAGACCTGTTTAGTGAAGGAAGTTCAGGCATGATTGAGATGGGATTATTCTGTATGAAGAAGTAGTGCATAACTTGAAGGCAGAAGCAAGTTCTCTCCTCTCTTCTGTGCCCTCCCACCTCCACTTTCTGGCATGTTCTTTGACATCCTTTGAAAGCCATAAAAATGCTATTTGTATTTGTAACATACAAATTCCACTATGTCTGGAAAGCTGGGTTTGTATATTGGCACATAGGGTGTTTGTCTGTTATGTCCTGATCCTATTGCTCTCTCTGAAGTAAGACTCTCCGTTGTCAGTCAGTCTGCCTTCTGGATCACATATATTCCTGGGTCAGGTGTGATAAATGTGGACTGTCATTTCCTTGGTGTCCACATGCAGACCTCTGCTGTTTTGAAAGTTAGTCTGTGACCCAAACCCTAGAAGGGAATTTGGGGCTGCTCCCTGTTTTGTTGTTGACTTCTCTGGAATGAAGTAATTCTGTAGGGAATGTGCTGCTTGTTAGGAGGTGGGATTTTATAAACTTAATACAATCATTTCACCTTCAGTTGCAGGATATCATGTTTCCTACTCTCCTACTTGCCTGTACAGTATTTTTTTTATTCTTTGGCTTAGTCTAGCCTTTTGCCATAGCCTATTTCCATAAATAAATCACTTGAGTTGTTAGCAGAAAGAAGTGCTGACTTCCCAGACAGATGCCATACCTGGCAGAGTCAATCTCTTTCTGTCTCGGAGTACAGTTTTCTTTGTTTGCTTGTTGCTGAAGGATGATGCAGATGGCCCTAGATTCCTCTGTTGTAGCTGTCAGGCAGAGCCAGGAGTACCAGCTTGGAGTCCCTCTTAGCTGGCCCCCAATCTCTAATGCAATTGCAGCAGAAAAGCCTCCCTCTAAAGCAGAGCTGAGCACCAGCTCTAGCACCCCAAACAATGGCTGCTACAGAAAGGACTGGGTTGCATGATTTGATTCAATAACATCTTGTTTGAGAACACTGAGCATTTGTATCCTCACTCTGATATTCAATTATATTTTTTTGAGGTGATATTGAAAACACTTGAGAAGGAAGTAAATCAAAAGTGTTAGTACCATTGTCCCAGAGAAAACATGTTTTCTTATGTTTTTGTAATGTGTAGTAGTGACCTTGCTGGAGTTTGAGTAGAAAGGAGTTATTAAAGGAACTCAAACTCCAGCAAGGACTACTCTCCGAATGAACTGTTCATGTTCCTCTTGCTCTGTGTGCATTGTAACCTTGTAGGATCCACTAGTGAATTTTTGTTGAGTTCACTGGTTGCAGCCACCTGGATCAGGAGCTCAGCTTGGCTGGATGCACCAAAGGTTTCCTGTTAGCACGGAGGGAGCTGCAAGCCAGAAATTGGGCTATCATTTCTTGTTGTGCCCAGAGCAAGGGTCAGGAGTAGATCTTACTAGGCGTGCTTTCAAGAAAGGTTCAGTAACTCCAGCAAGACCCCAACCACACCACCAGGGGTGCAGTAAATGTGCTTGGGAAGAAAGGGCAAGAGTAGAGGAGATGCATTAATTCATATGTTTCTGAGCTGTTAGAGAGATGCTTACCTTTTTGTGCAGCCTTTTCAAAGGCTGGTACTGCCTTTTTTTTTTTTTTTTGGTTTGTTTATTGCATAACTCTAATAGAAAGGGATTCCTAAGGCATGAATGCTAAAGACGAAGAAAAGAATAAGTGGTTCCAAGTTAAATTTTCATGTATTTATGCCTTATTATGGCCTGACAGTCAGAAGTAATATTCTTTTCCTTTTATCCTGATTTTCTCTTTTTGACTGTGTATTAAAAACCCACCAGCAGTAACAAAGTGTAAAAGATTGAATTAAATCCTAGTTAGAATGACTTCACCTTAAATAGTGGAATATCTTAGATCTCTTTCTCTTCCTTTTTTCTTTCTCTCTGTCTAGTCTACAGAGACTTGGCAGTCTCAGATACCCTTGGGTGTTCAAAGGTAGATCAGTCTGCGGCAGGGCTGCCTTTGATGTTTTCACCTACAAAAATGTCACATCGCAACCTGCTCTGTTATTTCTCATTGCAAGTGAAAGATTCACTAAAAGGTTAATTTCAAGTCTTGTTGAATTTTATACCATTAAACTCAATGCCTTCTCAAGGATGCACCTTGAATGGTTTTAGAAGGATGAGAGAAGGGCCTGATTCTAAATTTCTGCTGCAGCTACACAAGCGCTTGATAACCATGTGCAGAGGATGCTTGTGGGTGCATATCCCCTCGCTTTGGGAATGTTTCTTCCCTATGAAGAAACAAGATCAGGATTTGCTGTAGATATTTTAATTGCTCTGCATCTACCAACAATATATACCCATTTGTGCATGGGCCCCAAATTTGGTCAGTGTTCAGTCTTGTCAATGAAGAATCTGAAGGCAGAGAAACACAAATCTTTTGTGAGAGATTTTGTAAGGATAAGGATAATTCTGAATATATGGTCTGATTTCTGGGTTTTAGGACTGGTTTCTGAAATAATTTTACCTGGGTAAAATATTTGTGAAACATTGGTTTTCTTGGTTCTTCCCCTTCCATTTGAAACTTGTGTTTTGAAGAAATGCTGTATGTTTGCAGTAAACAAGGACTTCAGTTTCGTTGTGGATGCTCTAGATTTCACTGGGGAAGGCTATATGTACTGGATTTCAAATGTTGCTTTAAAAAAGAGATAGGACTTTCTAAAAGATTCTTCAAGTTAAAAAATAATACTTATCAGTCATATCACAAAATAGTATGAAGGATTTCTGAATGGACAGATGCTGAAACTATAGGAGAGATACGGGTTATGTTTTAAATTTGGGGGGTTTGAGGTTTGTGTTTTTGTGTGGTGTCGTTGTTTTGAGGGGGGTTATTTTTGTTTTTCACAAAAAGCAGTTGCCAAGGAAGTAATTATTTTTGATTTCTCTTAGTACAATCATAGAATGGTTTGTGTTGGAAGGGACCTTTCAAGGTCATCTAGTCCAAACCCCCTGCAGTGAGCAGGGACATCTTTAACTAGATCAGGTTGCTGAGACTCCAAACAACCTGACCTGGAATGTTTCCAGGGATGGGGCAACCAGTGTTTCACCACCCTCACTGTAAAAAATTCCTTCCTTATAAATAGTCTGAATCTACCCTCATTTAGTTTAAAACCATTGACCTATTGCAACAGGCCTTGCTAAAAAGTTTGTCCTCCTTTTTCTTCTGGGGTCCCTTTAAGTATTGAAAGGCAGGAATAAGGTCTGCCCTGAGCCTTCTGTTCACCAGGCTGACCAACTGCAACTCTCTCAGCCTTTCTTTGTAGGAGGAGTTGTCCAGTCCTCTGTCATTTTCATGACCCTTCTCTGAACCTGCTCCAACAGGTCCATGTACTTATGTTGGGGGCCTCAGAGGTGGATGCAGTATTCTGGTTGGGCTCTCACCAGAGTGGAGTAGAGGGGCAGAATCACCTCCATAAAATCCTCAGACTCAGCAAAGGTACTCATAAAAAAGGCAAACTTCCCCTTCCCCCCCTTCTAGCATAACTTGGATATGTCATTTAATTGGTGAGCTTAATGCCCTCCACCTTCCCTGCTCTCCCCTCCCAAATTCATTTTACAAGTGAGCAGTGAGAAGTCAGGTAGCTCACTCTAGTGTCCTCACATTTGTAGCATAGAGGAGGCTGGGATTACATGCTTTGTCAAGCTGTGTTCTTAAGGCTGTGCCACATTTCCTACTGTTTTAACACAAGAAATGTCTCAGTCACCAAGCAGCTCTGCGTTGCTGTGCATCCTCTAATTGTGTGTGAGCTGAAGGTGCACCTGGAGAGCACTTGATGTCTAATTGGCGTGTGAAAGCTGAGGGCAGAAAAAACAATTAGGAAGTCCTGGTCAACTTCAAGAGGGGCTGTAATTGAGGTAGAACTGAAATTAAAATCTGGATTGCTACTGAGCTGAGGTGAAAAGGATGTGTGGAAGAAAGCTGTAAACAGAGAGCAATTTACGCTCCAAAGTTCTACTTTCTGCAGTGAATTTGGAGTCTTGAAGACCTTGGTAGGAGTGGGGATGTAGGGACCCAAGTGTTTCAGGCATATCTGGCATGGAGCTTAGCTTCCCAAGCTACTTGACAGGTTTAAGAAATATCTGTGGGTTACTGTGAATAAATTTAGTGTATTACAGGATATCTCTGATTTTGGTCATCCCCCTTAGTTTACTGATAGCACTGGAAAAAGAACTGTGCTCCATTCAGCTGCCTGGTTTTGTCTTCACTTACAAGCAAATAAAGGAGCAGAGGTACTAGACATAACTCTCGAGTATTATTTTAGATCTGCATAGTCAAAAGTTTGATGTAATTCAACAGAGTTCATTTTACTCTTCAAACTGTAACAGTTGCTGTGTACACCAAGTGATAATGAGGCCATTTAAAAATCCTTTTCTTGCTACTTCTAATAATTGTATATAATTTTTGTAAGAATGTATTAAAATGTGTATCACAGCAGCTTGTTGCTGTTTTACTGTTTGGCTGAAGAGTAATGAACTCTGGCAAGTTCTAATTCTTAAAAGTCATGGTCCAACCTGTCACTTTTCTGTGGCATATGTGGGAATGGCTGATTTTTATTGGTATCTTAACATTAATTTTACCAATATAAACTTAGGTCATAGCTGTGCAAACAAAGGTAGTGTGTGTAGTATGATGAGCCTCTGTATTAGAAGAACTTTCGAGCTGCTGAGTAAAGCCCTTACCTGAGAGGCAAAGATGTGCTGTCAGCAGGCAGAAGATGCAGTCCTGTTGGCCTGGTGCTGGTGGGGGCTGCAAGAGGTTTTCAGAATGGACCAAGAGGAAAAATAAGACATAAAGCATACTAAGAGCAATTCGGAGCAATGAGAAAGCAAGTGCCCAATGTGTTTTAACCAGGCAGATATTTTGTTCTTGGTTTATTTTTTTTCCACTGTTATCTTCATGTCAGAGATTAGTCTATCCTGTCATTTTGCCAGACGTTTGCTTATTGGTATGCCAGTATCTGCACAGGGCAACTCTCATGCTACTGGGAGAAGCTGGAATTAAAGTTGTTAGGTGGGAAACAGGTAGGCAGGCTGTGCAGAGGGTGGCCTAGCTAGCAGGGGCAATACAACTGTAATGGTTTTCTTTCAATTAATTAGATTTTAAGTGATTGCCAGTTCTGTTTCTTCAGATGTCTGTGACCTTAGTCTCCTTCCCTAGAAACTTTTACCTCTTGATTGAACTATGGAAAAGAGTGGTTTGGGCAGTACTTGGGTTTGTGTTGCCATGGCATTGTGTCCTGTGCTGAAAAACTGCTGCATTCCTACCACAGCCAGAGTGATTTGTGGTTTAGATCTGCAGTGATAGAGTCTGTCAGATTCTGTGTGTTTATTTTTTCACATGCATTCCTTATAGGGTTATTAGTGTACATATTCTTGTAAGCTCAATTAGGATCTTTTTGGACAAAAGGAACTAGTGAATATGCTGGTATTTTATTAACAAAGATGATGGGTTTGATGGGTGCTGTCCTCCAACTCAGAGGATTTTTATTTTTTTTTATTCACACAAGCTAGCTACCTCTTGTGTAAAAGTCAAACTCAGTACCATGTAAGAAGAATAAACCAAGTCATAGTTGATGGGATAATACCCACCTCCTGAAGTAGTTGCTGATGCTACCATGATGACGTTAGCTTGATCCTGCCTTGTTGTTTGATTGCTATTTGTACTGTGCATCTGTCTTGACATCCCTGTCCCCCCTGCTCCTCCCTGATTTCTGTAAAGCTCAAAGGCTATTTCTGTGGCTGGAAAGGCACTGCCACCTACTCTCGTTTCCTTTTTGCTGCTTGCTGTTTAGTGAATGATAAAAACAGCTGTGCAGCAAGTCAAGGAACACTTTGAGCATTGAATTTTGATGAGGCCTAGCTATTCAGGCTTTCCCTTCTTTTCCTTTCTCCTGCTCTGAGCTGAGAACAGTACATTACAAATATCACTAGGTGGCATAGCCACCCTGGTGTACTACCCAGGTTAAGCCACATTTGTAGCAACTGAGATTTTGATTGTAGTTTGAAATAATTCCTCTCTAAAAGACATGGTGTCTTGGTCTTTCATAGCACACTCTTAGCAATCTCTGTATTCAGTCCTAAGGCAGAAGGCTGACAAGCCTCTGTGCTCAGGCTTATGCAAGTTAGAGATGTCCTGAGAAACCTGGCCTGCTTCTGGAAAGACAGTACAGCAAAAAGCTGAAGATTTTGCATATTTAGGGGGGAAAAAATTGAAAATATTTCCAAAGTTTCTTGAAATGTTGTTTTACCAGATGCATACCTTAGTCTTCCTGTCAAGTTACCTAGTTCCTGTGAAGGTCTGCTTCAGCGTTTTGGAATTTGTTCTAGGAAATACAGAATACAATTCCAAGATGAAATAAAGTACTTTATAGTAGGTGCATATGTTTTAAGCACATGCTTAAGTGTTTTCCACTAGAGAAATGAAGAACAGTGCTATAAAGCTTGTGCTTGAAGTTGAATGTCAGTTAAGTGTATTGTTGAACTGAGACTTCTCTGAGTATTGATTTATGAAGCTAGTTGGGGGAACTCCATTTAAGAGGTATATGATCGTTTCTGTATTTGTTTCTTGTTTAGTAGAAATCAAAAGTGTAGGATGGACTGTATGAGATAGGTAAATGGATCTAAGTCAAGTTTACTTCGAGTTTGTTTTTTCTTAAAATTAGAATGTCTTTAGTCCTGAGGACTCAAAAGATCTCAGCCATTGATGAGTGTCTACTTTAAAGCAAATTCATTCAACTGTGATGTGTCAATTCACTTTTGTAAACCAATGTGAATTTTCAGTCACACTGGGTTGTTGGCAGTGGTTTTATTTGGAGTGGTAGAGATGTGTCTAAGAATGGAGTGTGGGTTGAATTTGCAACAAGGGGTTATGATTTAAAAACAACTGGTACCTGCTTAAGTATGTTGTGTATTGGTTATATTCATACTTAGCTGCCACAATCAGGTGTTTCAAAGTACAGTGACAGTTCTTTAAAAGATTGCTGCTGTTCAAAAATAAAGCATGGCTTCAACTAAATTTTTAAAGTAAGGATGCTATGAGAGAATGTGATGATATTATTATTGCTATTAATGTAGCTTGAAACCCATTCTTACCACCTGTCAAAAGCAAAATAACAGTATCTTCCAGGATACTTCATCAAAACACTCCTAGAAAAGCAGAATAGTCTGCTAAAATAGATCTTAAAGCTGTGAATTAAACCTAGAGGACTGGAAATGTCTTGCATATAATAGGGAGTTAAGATTTTTTTAAGAGCCCCTCACTGTCAGAATATTGCAGAAATATCAGATTTGTTTTGACTGAAGAAAGAACTTCATTTTAACAGGAACGTTTAAGCTGAGAGAGGGGGCAATGATGGTGATGCTAGAATAGATCTAGGGAGTCTAATGTATACATCCCCTTAGAGTATACAGTTCTTCATGTAGAGATTGCGTCAACTATCTAAGATGGACATATTTGCATTTGGTCTGGGTTCAATGCAATCCCTGACTCAATGATAAATATTTCAAGAAAGCACCAAGAAAATCTTGGGTCCTTGCTTAAAATAATGCTATAGGCTTCCCACATAGGAGAGTTAGTTGTTGAAGGGGATTTTTATGGCTCACTCTGGGACTGACGTCAGGTTCGCCCACAGCCTGCAACTGGAGAAATTCTGAAGCTGTGCAGGCAAGCAGTTCCTTCCTCTCGGGCAGAATAATCACAAGCAGGTTTAACTCCCTGTCTGTGATGCAGTGGAGACTTTTGCAGGCAGAAAAGGAGCTTTTCTAAAATCACTATGTGAAAATAAATGCATCCATAGTGGAAAACACAGCTTTTCCCTGTGCATGTCTCTTGTCTGTGTTACTTTTTGTTTTGGTCTTGTTTGGGGGGCGGGTGGGCTACGTGTCTTCAAAGGGGTGTTTTTCTCTCTCATCTGTCAGTTTCTCTCTTTATCCCTTCTGGCCTGATTTTACTTCTAGATACATACATTCTGTGAGTGCTGGTGAGTATGTGCATGTGACTGTGTTGATCTGTGCTAATCCTCTCTGTTGATGTGCTTTATATTTCTTTGTTTCCCTTTTTGATTAGATACAAAAAGCAACTTGGCCAAAAGCATGCCACAGGTCAGTGGGAAAAAGTAGATGAACTCTCCAGGTTAATTCTTAATTCCATGCCCATTAAATAATTGAAATATTTACAGTCCTCAAGATGCTTGCTCTAAAGTCTTCTTGAAATAAGAAGTTAAGAGACAGACTCAGGAAAATATATTTTCTGGATCTTACTAGACAGCCTGTAGTTAAACCCTCTTATCATTAATCCTGCTGGAAAGAGAAGCATTTGCTTCAGAAATGTTGGTTTCATCTTGACAGTGAATGTGATGTGAAGAAGACAGGCAACACCAAGCCGAGCCAGACATCCTCTCTTTCATTGGAGCAGCATGGAGGAGGTGAGGACAACAGTGAGGGCAAGCTTTCTCCTTTTCCTTCTTGCAGTGAAGAGGTCAGGTTTAGGTACACCATCTGCTCCTGCTTTTTGCATTAAAAATGTCTATGTAGCACATATCAAAAACCCAGCTATGAGGAGTTCTTAGAGTGAAAAATTTGCATGGGTGGTGCCAGGAATTGTTCTCACTTGGGATGCAGAATTGCTCACAAAGCAACTTCATAAATTCAGTGTTGGTACCTGTGCTGAATTCGTTTGTTCTTGCTTTGACTTCTCTGAGTTCCCTGAGTTTTAAGTTCAGCTAAATCTGATTCAGATGGGAAGGACACCAACTAACTGTCATAGCAATCACCTCTTCATGTATCTTTCCAGATTCTACTTTTGTAAAAAGTTTTTAACAGCTGAGTACATGAGGACTTCTCAAGTCCTTTAGCTCAGAGCTGTGAAGTGGATTTTACCTTTACTTTTTCTTTGCTTTTGTGTGGGCAGCACTACCATATCTTGGCCTGCCTGCCAGAATCAATTCTCTTGATGGTGTTGTGCAGTCCCTATAAAAAAAACAGTTTTGAGAAAAATCAGTAGAATTTGGAGTGGTAACAGTCTGATGGGGTGGTACCATAAGTTAACATCATAGCATATGACAAATAGAATTTGAAGCTAAACTACTCTAAAGTATCTCTGTGAATGCAAATGTGAGGTAAACACGGTGCATACTTCCCCTTTTATCTAAGGAAAGTACCTTGTACATCCCCTGATTTGCTACCTGTCATTCCAGGTACTATCACAAATCGTTTTTTATTTCTGGGCCTGAAGTGCTAGTGACTTAGACCTTTTTAGGAATTTCTTTAGCCCCATTTGTTCAGGGTTTTGTAGCTCCTGCAGTAAATGATTCTGAGGAGGCTCAGGGAAGACGCTGGTACACAGACTTGGTTTTCTGATTTGAGAAGAACACTTGGTTCTTCTCAAATTGGTTGCTATTAAGAGACAGCTTCTCTGATTTTTTTGGTTTATAGAAATATTTTTCTTTTTTAGCTCTTCCAACTTGAGTGCATGCACACACTGGTTTATCTTCCTTCTGGATGTGAGTGTTGTTTATGTAAATAGAGAAGGCCATATGTTAATGATGCTGCAAGTAGATATTGCAGTATTTAGCACATGTAAATGTTCTGATAGCTATCCAAAGTGAAATAAGGTGCCATGTTACTATGTTACCACTTGCAATATGATATATGAGTATGGTGTTTGTCTATAGTGAACTATGTAAGGAGACAACAGGAATGGCTAGGAATGGGGGATGATGAGATACGAATTTGTAGTGATGTATCTGTAAGCAGAGAGAGAGTAGGATGGATGGAGGCTGTGTTATGAAATTGGTAGAGCTGGTGGCTAAATTTATGTTGTGAATGAAATTATGAGACCTGTGTAAAAATCCATGGAAAGATGGTGGCTTTTCTAAAGAACATAAATGAGTATTGAAGAGGAAGGAGCAGCTGGGGAGATGAAGGAAAGATGTTACTGAAAGAAAAAGAGCACCCTTGGCTACACTAAAGATGGCTGACAGGTTAAGGAGATTGATTCTGAATTACTGATCAGACTCTATGCTGATACCAGGCTTGGTCCATGTGTGTGAGAGAATTAGGTTTACAGTTCCCATACTGCCCGTGGACAGGAGTTCTTGTCAGTAAAACATCTCTGAGGTTAAGAGAAGGACATTAAGGTGAATGTAGTGAGCTAGGTCAGTGTTTCTGATGTGGAAAAGATTAAGGCTTGACTTACCTTGAAAGAGAGTCAAAAGAGAAGATGAGATGGAGGAGTAGAAGTAGGCAGGAAGGAAAGACAGTGGGCACTAGAAAGATAAAGTGATCAAGTATTGCCATGGGGAAATAGATGTATTGGAGGAAGAAAAAAGTTTAATATGTCCTTTTATCTTTGGTAGAAAAGGAGGATGACGTTACAGATGCATCAGATTGAAAGGAAGGGAAAGATTGTTACACTTGCCAGTGTTCTTTGAAGAAATCATTAAAATCCAGTGCAAGAAAACAATGGAGATGGACAGATAAGAGTCCAATGCAATTAAAAGGCAACCATGATGGTGATGCAGGGTTCAGTGAAATTGGAGAAGTGTTTTGCCGGGGAGCTACCTAAACAGGAGGAGTGTTTATAATGGAAGAGGTCAGCTTTGATTTTTATGATTCTTTCTGCATTATAGTAGCCTAAGGACATGGTATCACAGAATCACAGAATCGATTGGGCTGGAAAGACCTCCGAGATCATCAAGTCCAACCCTCTGTCAACTCTAATCCATTTACTAGATCATGGCACTCAGTGCCACATCCAATCTTTGTTTAAAAATCTCCAGGGATGGTGAATCCACCACCTCTCCAGGCAGGCCATTCCAATGCCTGATTACTCTCTCTGTAAAGAACATTTTTCTGATCTCCAACCTAAATTTCCCCCGGCAGAGCTTGAGCCCGTGCCCCCTTGTCCTATTGCTGAGTGCCTGAGAGAAGAGACCAGCCCCCACCTGGCTAGAACTTCCCTTCAGGTAGTTATAGACAGCGATGAGGTCTCCTCTGAGCCTCCTCTTCTCCAGGTTAAACAACCCCAGCTCCTTCAGCCTCTCCCCATAGGACTTGTGCTCCAGTCCCTTCACCAGCCTTGTTGCTCTTCTCTGGACCCGCTCCAGCACCTCAATATCTTTCCTGAACTGAGGAGCCCAGAACTGAACACAATACTCAAGGTGCGGCCTCACCAACGCAGAGTACAGGGGAAGGATCACTTCCCTGGTCCTGCTAGCCACACTATTTTTGATACAGGACAGGATCCCATTGGCCTTCTTGGCCACCTGGGCACACTGTTGGCTCATGTTGAGCTTTCTGTCAATTAGTACCCCCAGGTCCCTTTCCGCCTCGCTGCTCTCCAGCCACTCTGTGCCCAGCCTATAGCTCTGCATGGGGTTATTGTGGCCAAAGTGCAGGACCCGGCACTTGGCCTTATTGAACTTCATCCCATTGGAATCAGCCCATCTCTCAAGTCTATCCAGATCCCTCTGCAGAGCCCTCCTGCCTTCCAGCAGGTTGACACACCCTCCCAACTTGGTGTCATCAGCAAATTTGCTGATAATAGACTCAATCCCCTCATCTAAATCATCAATAAAGATGTTAAACAGGACTGGACCCAACACAGAAGGGGGTGAATGAAAGGGGGTGAGCCAAATCTGAGACTGAATTATCTCTGACTTTTCTGGTCTTGTGTTGCAGTGACTCAGTGACATCACTAAAAGTTAAGGTAAGATAGGAAACAAAAGTCTAGGATCGTCAAAGACTTTCAGTGCTGCTACAGCATCTGCTCATTGACCTGTCACTATGAAAAAGCTATCATTGTATGTGAGAGGAAGATGCAAACACACCCAAGAGCCTTTGTTCATAAAAAACAAAACCCAAACAACCAACTGCACCACTAAACAAAGACCCCCACAAAAAACCCTCAGCCTGTAAACTGAAACTGTAGGTTATCAGTTTGCCGTAGCTATGTTGGCCATGGATTTATGAGCTGAACATAGGTGGTTCTGAAATTCTATGTGAAATCTCTTCTGATTGTCTTTTAGTACCCCATAGCTCTTTGGCCGAAAAGTTGTAGCAAATTCCTAGCTTAACAAATTTATTCTTGTGTTTGGGCTCCTAGATTGCCTTTCCTAAGTGCTTTCTCCTCCCTGACAGCAGAGGAAGTAGCCTGTTACAGGCAACAATGCAGAGGAATTCACTTTGCCATTTCGGATGCTTAGCTCATTGACTGGATTGCAACTGGCCTAAACTAAGAGCTACAAAAGAGGTAGGCTTAGAATGAGGTGTGAGTAAAGAAGCCCTCAAAAAGCTGGAAAAAATGCAAGTAAGATTTGTGCGACACCAAGACCTTTTGAAACTTGTAGCCCCGGGTTTCATCGCTTTCCTGGTTAGGAAAAAAGTGAGCTCTCTTTCACTGCCAAACAACCACTAATCCTGGTGTCTTGACACACTTTCTAGAGCATAGATCCTCTAGTAATAAGTTTATGTAGCTCTCATCGATTGCAGCACTGATTTACAGCTAATAAAAAATTTGAATTGAGATGGTTATATTTACCTTTAAGATGTATGCAGAATTCTGGTTTGAATCTCAGCTTTGGCATGAGACTTGAGATTTAGCACCTGGATATGAATTTACATTTTATTAATATTTGCTGTTGCAGTGCATCAAACATAACCTTCAAGTTATGTTCAGGTTGTCCTGGAGAGGACAACCAGCACCTTCAGGTTAAAAACCCCTCCAAGAGCCTCCTGATAAGCCCACATTACCATTTAGTTGTCATTTACTGCTCCCTGGATGTATGGGTTTCTCAGCTTAGGAACAGCTGCCATGTGATGTGAGTGGTATTTTACAGTCCCGTGTTTGAGTTCTTGTGATAGCAATGTGCAGAGAATTGGCAAGCTTTTGGAAACAAAGTGGCATGCTTTATTTTGTCACTAGAAGTATGTTCAATCTGCTATTTCATTCTCTGTAGCATTTTGATTAAGAGCTCCAGTGAAGTTATGTGAAAAGTGAAAATCCTCTTTATTCTTCCTCTCCAAGAAAATGAGACACACAACATTGTCAAAATATTTGCCTAATCTTGCAGATTTGGATACTTGTTGTAGTTCTTCTGACAGACCAAAACAATGGTCATTAAATGAGAAGCAGATGCAATAAGTATGCAGGCAAGCTTACCAGGATAGACTGAGGGGGAAGGGGGGCAGGCTGCCAGCAGCACTCACTAAGCAGTGTTCGCTGTTGTACCCCATAAATAATCATTTTCCATTAGTACTCTAGGCATTGTACTCTTCTACATTGGTGTTTTCATATGTTCTGGTGCAATATTGACTTCAAATCTGGACACTTCTCTTGCCTTCTTGAATTTCTTCCTTGCCAGAAAGGGAAAATGCAACACAAATGTTTTAGCCTGTTGTTTTTTTGTGTATGTGGGTTTTGTTTGATTTGAGTTTTTTTGTTCTTGGGGGGTGTGTGTGTGTGTTTTGTGTTTTTTGTTCTTGGGGGGGGGGGGGGTGGGGTGTGTGTTTTGTGTTTTTTCCCGTTGTGATTTCACTCACTGCAGCACTCTTATTTTAGGGCTAAAGGACGTTTTCCAGGATGAATCTGGTTATGCTAAGTTCAGTTCACAGTTTTGTGTGATTGGGAAGACAGAAACTGCTCTGAACAAAATTGAGTCTGACCTTGGGAGCTATTAAATTTTTTATGAAGATGTGGAGTATGTTTCTTGAGTGGGTAGCTAGTAAAGGTCTATTCTGTGGTTGCAGGGCTGCTATGTGGACTCATCAGGACACTGGTCCAAAATTTGCCTTAAATTACGGGTAGAATTAGAGCTTTCCAGCTTTACTGTTGCTTCAGTTATTTACTCAAACCATGAGAATTAAAGATCTGCCTTCAAGAAAGAGAACTGAATTATTATTCAAGATCTTTCTTCAGTGATCTGTGTATGTTCAAGCTCATCTCTGTGATTGCTGTTAGTGTTCATTTTTTCTTGTGTTATCCACAGGTTATAGGTATTAGGTAGTGTGTGATAATGCTTTATCCTTGAGTTAAAAAGCAAACCCAAACGTTGGCAATATGGTTGTGTAACACTCTGCAGTTCAAACTCTGTGTGTCTCTGCTGCCTCACCCTCCAAATCCTTGCATCTCCTCTGGGATTGTGCATGACTGCGTGCTCACACACACATGCACGTATGCATGCACAAGCCTTTTTCAGCAGGAACATAAAGAAAATGCTGGTTTTGGCATAGATGGAAAAGTGCACAGTAAAGATGGGGAATATCAACGTCAAAACCATGTATTGCTTAGAAAAATTAAAGTAACGAACTGCCTCTAAGCCAAAGACAGAGAAGTAGTGCAATATATTGCATTACAGATGTTCCTCATTTCTAGAGGAAAGACACTGTGATGTGATGCCTGCCAATCAGTCCAGAGTGACTTGGTTTGCAAAAACCTGTTCTGGGTCAGACGTCTCCCTGTTCTATGCCAGTCCATCATTGTGCAGTAACTCAGATCAGATGCCTATAAGGTCTCTCTGCAAAGACCAAGAACCTCTTGTGTGAGGGTTTTTTACTTTTTAAATGTATTCTGATTGTGCTCAGGACTTAGATATAATGTACTTAACTGCAAGGCTTTGTTTGTGCCTTACATCACATGGATAATGGCTTAAATTTGCTTGGGTATGAAGAGTTGTCACTCAAACTCACTTGTAAGGCTTGGGAAATTTCCTTCTGTTTGTATCACTGTCTTGTCCCTCAATCAAGTGCAGCTGCTTATAGAAAAAATATCATGTCAGGCAGTGCCACTGCTTGAATTTTGTTTTTTTTAGACTTTGGGGGAAGCACTGCATTGCTGAGTCTCTATTGCAGACAGTGCCATAATAGGTAGTTGGTGTTTTGCCTTGATTTCAAAGGCATCCTGTTCTCTGAGGGAATGCAGTATTGTTAGTCCAAGGTTTGAGATGCAGAGCATATTAAATGCTTCTGTTGCCTGTTCACAAATTCAGTATTTCTAAGCTCTACATACAAAACAGCACTCTTGCATGTTGCTATAGTATTTGCTTTAGATTCTTTTCTATTTCTTATTTTTGCTAGCTTAGAAAGGGTTATGTGTGATACGAAGCACTGTAGAGATTGTTGTCTGGGTTCTCCACTAAGAGATATATCTTTTCCTAATTCTTCAATGATTCTTCTTGGATATGAGATACTCGGAGACCTGTGCAATACCTGAAATAGTATATTTTATATATCTCGCTGGGAAAAAAAAAAGTACACTGTATAAGGTAAAAAGAAAAATTTGGAAGCAGCTAGCCAGATAATAGTTCTCTTCCTGTGGCTCTGTATCAGTGGAGAAGTGGTTCTTCTGGCCAAAGCTTAAAACCAGTGAATCAACCCAGTGCCCGTGCTTAAACATCTGGAAAAAATATTTTTAATTCTTGAGAGAAATACAAAAACGTTGATCATTAACTGTGGTTAGAGAGACTTTATTCATACGTGTATAGCTCCAGTGTGGTTAGATGATACTTTACGGCATGCAGCCTAGTGTAAATTTTGGATCTCTGTTAAGGATTTGCATGTGTCTTTCACTTGTGAGTTTGTTCTTGCTGGCTAGCTGAGGCTGAAAGTACAGTATGTTCAGAAGTGAAGTTCTGTCTGAGTGACCCCACTATACCTCCCTTTTTTTTTCTTTTCCTTTTTTTGTTTTTATGGATCTCTCTAATATGTATTGGTATTTTTCCCCAGTGTACTTCTAATATGATATAATGTCTCTCATCTTTCTGCTGCCTGAACTGTGTAGCTTGAGTTTATTTTAGTCCCTGACACAGGTAGCTCTGAGTCTTGAGGGACACTTGAGTCTCTGATGGAGAAACTGTGGCCCATTGTAGGACACTCCTTTAAAGCCCTTTAAACACAGATTGGATGAAACAATGACCTTTGGAAAAGGTTGACTACACTTGATGACATTTGATTGACATTAAAATATTACGTTTGTTTATTTTACTTAATGACTGTTATTTGCCTTAGCATAGCAATGTTTTTGTACATGGAGTGATGCATTTGAATACATACAAAATGTAGGGAGAAATAATTGAAGGACCAAAAGCTATCTCCATTTTGCTATCAGCTTTTGAGGATTTGATTGTATACCCTGAATTGTCTCAGACTTCTGAAAATTAGACCACTGGTTCAAGTGCGAAAGCTTGAACTCCTGACTTACTCTTTCTGGAAGGGTAACTTAGAAGAGAAAGTTTGTCTTGATGGAGCTGTGAGTAGAATCCTTATCTCTACGCACTAAGAGCCTCCCATTCACCATCTTCTGATTAATTGCAAACTCAAGTTTAAAGCCAGTCTTAAGTTAATGTAAGAGATAAGAAGTGGAAGCACTTCTTAGATGCTCAAAATGCCCTTTTTTTTTCCTATTGTAGATTCTCTATACCAGTTTCAGCTAGATTGTAAAGGGACTGTAGCTAAGCAAACTGACTTGTATTTTTTTTTTTCTTAATCAGTGAAATTAAGCTGAGGGCCAACTCTAAGACTTTGGTTCTGCTGGAATAACATCTCTGATTAGCTTGGGGCTAAATTACTAATTCCAGTGAGGCATTTTGAATTTTTCATTGGGCTTAATGTGCAAAGCCCTTAAATATTCTGTCATATTTAGTGATCTGAAACACCAAGATGCTGTGAATCTCTGTCTAAAAGGCGAAACCCCACAAAAATAATGCTAGAGTTTTTGCTTTAATATTCTAAACTAAACTGATGTTGCCCTTACTGACATTTTCTGAATCACTACTGAGCAATAGTATAAAAATAAAATATTTTTCATATGAGAAGTATAAAGATTTCACTGGAATTTAGTACACACGAACTTGCAGCATTGGCACTGATTAAATCTTACCAAAAGCTTTAACATTTTCTGCATGTTGTACTCTAATGGCAACTTGGGCAGATACATATCTAAACAGCAAACATGAAATAACATTTACTGAAATGAATATAAATTGAGTTCTAGCTCATGATTAGTAACCTATACAGCTGTTAGCTTGAACTCTATAAGATCTGGGGCTTTACAATTCAAATAGGGGAAAAAAAGTGGACAATTTCAACAATGATAGAGGCGTCAACTGAGCAAAATGAAATGGTTGGTGATAATTGTGATAGCTTACAGAGAATGATGTTATTTACAAAAGCTCCTTTTTGCATGAAATCTGATGTCTTCTCCCATGAGCTTTCTTATAATTCATATTCCACTTTAATATGCCTGCAAAATGTGCTTTCTTTCTGTATACGTATTATTTTTAGGATGTTATGTTTCCTTGGTGCATACACAATGAGCCTGAAATCCTGTAGGAATGTATTTAATTTGAAAGTTTTATCCTCTGGGCCTGGTTAATTCAAATATGAGGCTCAGAACAGTGCTGCAGTGCCGGCAAGAATGCAGGAACGGCAAATCATCTACACAAAGGCAGCAGAGAGCCCGCATGGCTGTGATGACTGTGCTGAAAGGTGATAATATCCTGAAGATGTCCTTTTGGAAGCTATTTTGCTCACTTCTTTCCTCTGTCATTCCTGTGCACTAATAAAATGAACATTTGACCAGATTTGGTTTCCTTTCTAGCCTTAGCATTGTTTCTAGAGATCTCACAATTGTAGCTTTCCCAGATACTCTTTTATCTGGTGGCATGGTACGTAGCAGTGAGCTGCTTGACTTCATTGTTGGTGATGCAATGCCTAGACAGGATTCTAAGAAGGTTGGCTGGAGTCTTTTAAAGCTGGAAAAAACTGAACTGTGACCAGTATTAACCTCCACCCTCGTTTTTTGGAAGATAGAAAGAATACACTTGCTGAGTCCATCTGCTCTGAGAGCAGTAAACTCTGTGTCTGAAGGAATGTGAGAGCAGAGGAATTCCAGTGTGCAGCCTGCTGGAAAGCGCTGCTGGCTCATGGGTAGCAGAGGGGAACAGGCCTTGTGACGAGGGCTGCAGGGAGAGAAATGAAAGGCATTTTTTTTTTAATACCCTGGGCAGTGTACGCAGGATGTTATGTCTGGCTTGGACTGGGCTGACGTGGTGCCTCACATTTTTTTCTCATAATGCTGGAAAAATAGATATAAGGGAAATACAGAGATAGAAATGGAACAAAATTAAAATGGAAAGCAGGCTTTCTATTTCACAATGAATAGTTTACAGCATCTTTTCTCAAAGAAACTGGGCTGCCACTGAAGATAGGAAGCAAGCAGCATCAAATTTTCTGCAGTTCTTTAGTGTACTTGAATGTCCTAATTACTGACTTTAGTCCCATTCTGTGACTTGGGAAAAGACATGGTTGTGGGAAGCTATGGGGTGAGGTTGGGAGATGCCTCCAAGCAGCCCAGCTAAGGGAGATGCCTCCAAGCAGCCCAGCTAAAGGAAAATTCAAGGTATGTGTTAGAAAAGAGGAGGCAGTAGGGTGGAGAAAATAGAAAACTCTTGGCTTGTAGTTGGTCAGGGAACATCTCTAGGCTTGTATGTACTGAGGCAGGAAGGGAAGGTATTAAGGTATTACTAGAGAGCCACATGTCCCTTTCTCTAAGTACCCTTTGACAGTAGAGTGGGTCTTACTACTTTTTAATAGCTGCACATGAGCAACTAAAGTTTGAACTTGCTTCCTTTCGAGGAAGGCGATGCACTTAGATTTTTCTCTGGTCGGTCTGATGCTAGATCTGTCTTCAAGTCAACAGTCAGACTGATATGCTTCTTGGAATGTATCTGCCTTCCTTGGCTTTCATTTTGACATCATGTAACATGGATTTTCTTTCTATTTGAAATCTACAAATATATAGACTCTTTGCAGTCTTTACCCTCTGTGGAATTCACCAGTTGCACCCCAAAATGTAGCCTGTCTTTTTAGAAACAAAAGCATAGAAGCATGTGCATTTGGGGGAAATCCCATTCAGTGCTATGTACCTCATTGACAACTGTAGGCTGTCAACTGCCTCATTTATTTCAGTATAGTAAGAATGCAAGTCCCTGTGGCTGATTATTGTCTCTAGAGTCTGTTATGTGCAAGTGCTTTTCTATTCCAATGAATTCAGTAATCAAAGTCCCACTGGCAGGACCAGTGCTGAGCAGCCCCTGGCTTAGGAAAGATAAGCCATGCTTCCCTCCATGCCCTTCATTTAGGCTGAGCCTTACATTGCCGAGCAATTTTTGTGTCCCTGCTCCTAAATTTCATATGCAGTCCAGAGACTGCATTTTAAATATTGAGAGACAGAAGAGACTGAAAAAGCCTTGCCATTATATCTGCATCTTGCTTAAAAGGAAAGTGCTTTGTTTGAAGAAGGAGCGAACAAAATACTCATTGGAGTTCATTGCTTTCTTCAGCTTTCAGAAGTTGCAGGGAGTTACTCCCCCTGCTTCCCTAGGAGTGTACATTGGGATTTCTAGCTCAAATTTATTTTGATGAGACTTTGGAGTCAAGTTTTTTTTGTATAGTTTTTGATGTAGGACCTAATTAGGCCCTACACATCTTAATACTTTTTGCTACATCTGCATTAAAGATGGCATTGCATATATTTGCATACAATTTACATTAAAAAGTTAGCCATGTGTGCAATAATCATTTTTAACCAAGTACCATTGACAGTCCATATTGTGAATAAGGATACAAAATACTTGGAATTTATGGGAATAAATTTCAATAATATTCAATAATTCAGTAATTTCAAAAATGCTGCTAATGATCAATGGTGAGGAATCGTGAGGTCTTTTTGGTATTTTCCTGTGGAGGCATACTGGATGGCTCAATTTTTCATTTGTGTCAAATCAGAAAAGGAATCTGCAAGTGGGAGAAAGTCAGCAAAAGAAGCAAAGCAAGTTACCTTGTAGGGCAAAGAATCTGTGTATGTTGACACTTAGGATGAGCGTTCAGTCCAGGAGATGAAGATTTACATCTTGAATAGTCAATTTAAAGAACATGCCAGTAGAAGTGTCTGTTTTACTCAGCAAAACTCAGTTTGGGTTTGGGGTTTGGGTTTGTTTTGTTTTTTGCTTAATGAGATTGACATTTCTGATGTCAGGATTATGATGATGTCAGAACCTTTTCAGACTTTCTTAAAAATGCATGAACAGAGCTTGAAGTCAGCTGGTACTTAGGCTACTAAGGATCAGACAGAGGCATATTCTTTTCAGACAGACTTCAGATCTGATAGTCTGAGGTGGAAACTAGGAGTTGGACTTTTCTGCTACAAATGAGTTACACAAACCGAGAGAATCGAATGTAAATTTATGTCTCAGCAGTTAAGTAATAGGAAAAATCAAGAAGGATGAATAAAATCTTCTGTAATCTCCCATCTGCAGGCAAATAATTTTACTTCTTTAGATTGACTTATCTGCCAGCTTTCATCTGTGTAGACATCACAGGCAGCTGAGGTTTGGCACATTGGCAGGCTGATGAATTAAGGATTTGAATTTGCAATATTGAAGTTAACTGGCATTTTTCCATTGTCTTGGTCAGAAGCCTTAGAAACCTGTGTTCCTCTGTTAGGTGGAGAACATTAAGAATCCTCCCTTCTACAGTACTTCCAGATTAATGGAAAGGGGTTCTAAATCTTGCAGCCTCTTAAACTTCTTATCACTGGTTTCTCTAGTCTGCTTTCTCTTCAAATTGAGCACAATTGAGTCATCTGAGAGGATACTAACTGGCATACTGTTTCTATGGCAATGTGAAACCAGCTGAGCCAGTACAGTGCCATGTCTGCCAGGTCATGTGGCTTCATCAACTGGAGCTAACCACCCTGGATTAACCACTGTACTACTGGTACAACTAACAGGAGATGAGGTTTGCCCCATCTCCCGTGTAGTTAAATCACTGATGATTCTTTCTGTACAGGGCTCTATAAAATGAAATACATTCATGTTAGTAATCACAATGTAGAAAAAAGTACTTTGGATTGTCAATGATGTAAATATTTACATCTCAACCAGCACGTGCAAGTAAGGATTTGCAGTGAGGTAGATACTTCAGAAATACTGAAGTTAAAAAGATTTGGGCCTGGTTAGAACTTCAGTTCCTCCTGCTCACTTCTCTGCACTGCGCTTCAGTTACTCTGGAGATACTATAGCATGTGCATAATGTATGCAATGCTGCTTTGCCTTTGCAAGTCTAGGGCAGCACACAATTGTGAGTCTTGGCTCAGCTCCTGGATCTTTAATCATCTTCTGTGGCTGTGGGAAGGCTTGCCTGAAAAGAGCTACGTTTGCTCTGAAAAAACGAAGTTGCATTGTGTTTAAGTGATTTAATTCTATATTAACTTTGTGTTTCCTGACATCCACAATTTTTTTATGTCTCATCGAAGGTCATCAGAGTTTTTTCCATAGGGACCCTTTTCAGACAAAAGGCTTTCAGAGCAGCTTCTCTGTAAGTGCATTCTACACCATATGAATTCTGTAAAAATAAGTCCTGAAAATGATTTTCCGATCTGTTTAGTAAAATCTGAGCTTAGTTTCAAAAGCCCTGAGCTCTGAAGTGCCTCCTCCTTGGTGAGTGTTCTTCTGCAGTAACATTTCTGCTTTTATGTTTACAGACAGACATCCTAATTATCTGGATGATAATGAATGTGTTGCTTATAACCTATTATATGAGGGTTGAAAAAGCTGGAGGGTGATTGTAGATCCTGCTCTTGTCTTAAATGATGAGTAACTAAAATATAAGAGAAGAATGCAGAAAATAGAGCATAAAAAATTAATGGTTTACTAATGAAAATCTTCCAGTTTAAGCACAAAAAGGAGATGGAAAAGGAAAAGAAACTCCCCCAGTAAACAAGTGGTACTAAAACAAGTGAGAGATTTGAATCCAACTCTGAATGCTCTATATATAATTGATGATTAGCATTTATTTTGATTGTGCTGCTCTTTTCTTTGTACTACCAAAGCTTAATTATGTCAGAAAGGAAACAGATGGCTTTTGGGTTTCTTCTATTCAGTCCATATAAATACAAAATTGTTAACGGTTTTTGTCACCTGGAGAGGTGGGTTTTTTTACTGTTAGTTAACATGAGTCGGCTACAGCCTTTGAGATCAGCTCTAAATAATTTGTTACACTGATATTTAAATTGTCAGCCTTAAAGATCAATTTTAGCAGCACCTTGAAATCAATTAGTACAGAAATCATAGTACATAAATATTGGTTTAGATTCTCAGCAGACTCAGGCAGGTGGCATGTGTGAGTTGATTTTTCCTTCACTTTTTTTGTCCTTCACATTTTTAGTGCTGCAGTGTGACTGGAAGGATTAGGAGTGTAAACTTCAGACTTCAGTGTAGGGTCTAATAACTAGTAGTGAATCCCCCAGAAGAGAGTGGGGGTGATTCCCAGAAGCCACCTTTAAATTTCAACATTTTTTGCAATTGTATGGTGGACAAAATTAGGATCTTCTGAAGTCATTCTATGGGAAGACAGAAAGGAGGAGAGATCCCTTCCAACCTCAATTCCATGGCCATTATGATAGTCAGGGGACCACAGCACTGGCGAATAAGGAGAGGTCGAGTAAGCTGAATATGTTCAGCCTGCCCAGAAGAAAGAGAAGGTTGTAGTACAGGATGGGAACTCATTGTGTTCTATAGCTTTCTTATGGAGGGCTGTAGAGAAAAGAGACAAACTTCTCTCTGATATGTCTAACAAAAGAACAGTGGGTGCTGCACTTGCAGCAAGGGCAATTTCTGCAGGGTATGGGAGTGGTCAGGCACTGCAGCACATTTTCCAGAGAGGGTGTTGGATCTCCATCCCTATAGAGACCTTCAAACTCGACTAGCTGTGGCCCTAAGCAGACTTTGAATTCAGCCTGTTCTTTGCTGGCCTATAATGAAATATTATTTTCTGTCGTAGTAGAGGCAGACAAAACCGACACTGACAGGTTTCTTCTTACGGTGAAGCTGCAAGTTAAGTCTCTTTAGTAGCTACAAGTGTCTTATATACTTTTGTCTAGCACGTGTGTCCTTTTGCTACTGGTTACATATAACAATAATAATGCACTATTGGTTAACATTTGCATGTTGTCAAGTCATCCTTACATTGCTAAACTCCTGCTCTATGGTTAGTCCTCCCTTTGCTCTATGGTACACTTCGGTGTCTTCAAGGTCATTTGCTGACTCCATGCCCGCTGCAATTTTCCTCTTAAAATTACTGCAAATTATATGTAATGTTTTTCAATGTCACAGATCTCTTTATGAACATAAACCACTGTTCCTACTGGAATTAGTGGGTTTTGTTTGGATTTATCGCTCAACAGCCTTTGACATTTAATAGCAAAGCAATGTTGTTTTGGTAGCACATGTGCTCCCAAATGTTGGAAATACGGTGGCATATGTTCTTTTAGTGCATGTTTTAAGGATTAGTATTAACTTTTAAAAGGCAATATTTTGGAGTTGTGAGAAATCATGCACAAAATGTCATCAGTCTTTTGTATTCCTTTAAGATGCAATATATAGATTGTTTGGAAATGGTGCTGTTATTTGATAATTGTATCATTTGGTTGTTACTTAAACAGAGACCTATTTTTTTTTCCAAAATAGTTACTCTGAGCTTTGGGCAATCAACATATGGCTTGTCAAATAGGTATTCAGAAATGTTTAGCGTGTGCTCTCTAATGCAGTCTGATGTGCACTTAATACTGGGTGAAAAAGTAAATTTGTAATGTATTCAGTCAATCTATCCAGTATGGAGATCTCCAAGAGCTGCTGCTGAACATGTCTGTGGAGTGGACTGCAAGGCAGTGCATGTAGTAAAGCTGTAATGGGAAGTGAGAGAAATCTCTACAATGCTTTGCCCTTAAATTCATGCTCTGAAATGATAGAAGCAGGGAGCTTGTAAAATACTTGGCAGCCTGCCCATTATAAGTCAGGCAGTATTTTAGAAGTCAGTTGAAACAGGGAGGTTTTATATAGCTGTTTTCTACTTTTAGCTGTTTAATGCTCAAAATTGCTCTATTTTAGTTATGTAGATGTGGATTCAAAAAAAACAAATTGTCCTAAAATATAACATCAAAAGGAAATGACTTACAAAATTGAGCTCAGGAAATGAGAGTGCTTTCAGTTTATTGTATCTGTTGGTCACTCAGATAAAGCCTCAGAACATTTTTTGGTTTGTAGCACACAACAGTTACATGTGAAGACATTGTTACTAAAAAGTTCCATGGGAGAGGAGCTAGCAGTATTTGCAGTTCCATGTGTTGATTAGTCTGCCTGCTTTTAGTTACTTTCTTTTCAGTTGTGACAGTTAATACAAGGCTTTTAGCAGCACAGTTAATTTACTTGTGCTTTTTTGCCCGTGTTTGTGATGCAAGCATCAGTTTTATTAAGATCACTTTGGACCTGGCTTGAAAGAATTCTGCTTGATCCTTGTGCCTTGTGTTGGCCGTGGGGCCTCTTGCAGAGAAATGTCCTGACTGGTGGTGGTTGAAGCATTTGCAGGTATCCAGGGTTATGCAGAGGCATAAGTAGCCTTGAGGAAGAGAAAAGGTCACAAGCTTACTCTACAAAACAAGAAAAAAAATTTTCTTGTTAAAATTGTAGAAATTCTTCTTTACATTCGGGGTTTTTTTGGATAGTGGATGATATATCTTCTATGTTTATCAGAAAATTAATATTTTCTCTGTCAAGCAACACTGTCAATACAAGCATGAGTATAATGGGTAATTTACATAATGGAAGAAAATCTCAGAAATAGAGAAGAAAAAAGGTGGTTGTCTCGTGTTATGAGTGTCTGAGGCGTTCAGAAGGGTTGAAAAATACCTGTGTTTTGTCTTAACAACATTTGTGAAGCAGAGCCCTGCAGGTCAGGGATTGTGCAGAGTCTTGGGACATGGCCATGCACAGAAAGGATTCTGTGATCTGCATCCATTTAGAACAGGCAGCATACAGACTTCATTGCCAGTGTAGATGGAACACTGCACAAATTGCCCAAAGGCAGAGCATGATAAAATATCATGAGCAAGTAAATGCTGTGTAGTAGGGGGAAATGGGGAAGGGAAATTCTGGTCAAAAGGAGGAAAATACTTTGGTTTTGCTACCCTTACTGATTGTCTGGGGTTCCCTCCTTGGAGGAACAGTGGTGTTACAAAGATGCATCAGTCCAAGTCACTAGTAGGTCTGTTTGTCTCTGACTGGACTGTCCAGAAAAAGATACAAAGATCCTACATAGCAAAACAGTTCATCTCACCCTGCTGACAGGAGATGTATTAATTATCTATACAAAGTCCAAGAGTTTCTCCTAATCTCTTGACCTTTGTGATAAACTATGGCAATGAATTCTGCCAGCTGTTTCGCTTCTGGTTTCACTTCTCTCCTATATGCTAGATGACCTCCAGAGGTCCCTTCCAACCCTAACCATTCTATGATTCTATGATTCTAGTGTCAGTGTTCCTTCTTCCTCCTCTCCTACCTTGCTTTTCCTGCCCTCCATCTGTGTACAGAATGCCAGAGTCATTTCATCCTGGTCAGCCTTTCTTAAGGAGTCTATGTATTTAAAGAACAAGACTGCCTGTACCTGGAGCCCAGAGTAGGTGAGACCTGTCTCTAAATTAATTCAGAGAAAAAGCCTGCTTACCAGTTTGGGGTTTTTTTTGTTGTTGTGGGGTTTGGTTTTTTTTTTTGGTATGTGACAGCATCTTCTCAAAAATGTCTTCTGCACAAAATTAGAAGCTAAGAGGAGTGGTGTTATATGCCAAGGGAGCATGGAATGAAGGACTCAGAAATCCAGGCATCTGTTAATAGCTTCGACCAGATTGTTACATGGCTTTCTGAAAGGCTTATAACCTGTCTCTTTCTCCCTTTCTGCTGCTGGAAAACGTGTAAATAATACTTTTCTCACCATGGCTTCTGTGGCTTTATTGAGGCTTAATTAGTAGATGCCCACAAAGCATGGGAAAAAAATTGCTGTGTTTTTCAGAGTTAATTGTAGTGATGTGCTTAGCGATGCCAGAAGCCCATAAGCTTGCCCTTCTGAGAATGGTCTGTATTGGCTGCTGCCAAGTGATTTCTTCAGGTTGCAAATTTATGAAAACTCACAGCTGAGTTTCTTATGTTGAATACTGTGAAAGATTTAAACAAACTGCTTATCATGTCTGTATATCTTGGAAGATTAATGGTTAATCCAGGATCTAGCAGAGGGCAGTCTCATTTCTTCCATCTAGTAATACCAATTATCAAAGTTAACTTTAATCTCATTCTAAAAGGACAATGATCATATCACCAACTTACATGGAACCCCTTAAACTGTTGTTAGCTTGTTGCACCTGTGTGTGTGCAGGTAAGATAACTGATTTCATCAGCTTTGTTCATTAAATTTCCATTTTGAGAATGTTGTTTTGAGCACATCTGTTGGTTGTTAGAAACGTGTCAGAGCTTTTCGTACTCATTGGTCTATAAATGTGTGTTTGGATCATGTACATTGCCTCAGGAGGTTTTGGCTGTGAGTGTCTGGATTCTGTCTTGGCAGTAGTGTACAGCAGGCAAGTAGAGACTCTCAATGGCTATGGCTGAGGGGATAGCATGATGAGTGGCATCGACTTCTGCTTCTGGGTCAAGTCAATTGTATGTGCAGGAAGAAATGTGCCTTTTTTTCTAAACATTCCCTTTGCTCTTGTTGAAAGTTGTTCATCCCAATTGCTCTTCACCTTGGTACCACACCTTTCACATCACTTTCTGTTTCCAAATATTTGGATCCCTGCAAGTATTCAGGGATCAGCAGTTACCCCCTGTATGAAGCAGAGAAAGTGCCTATGTAAATAATTGACATGGATGTTTGCTAACTATCTGTTTCCAAGTGTCTCCTCTTCGCTCTGCTTATAGACAGCATTGGAATGCATTGAGGTGTGCCTATTTCCATTCCCGCTGAAGCTACTTTGAAGGAATGGGAGGTTTCTTGAATAGGCAAATAAAATAAAAAGAGGAGGATGGGGGCTTGTCAAGTGTTCCAGGATGCTCTTGAATATAGAAGTCAAGAAAGACACAAATTATACAGTGAAGAAACCTGTGAAGCTTGCTTTAATCCTTGTCAAGTAATTTAAGAATAGTCCTTTCAGTTTCAATCTCACGATTTTGTCACTAGGAACAAAGGTTTGCCACCTGAGGAGACCAGTGTGGTGATCACTGCTAACTACAACCTGCTATCTGAGCTGTGATGTGTATGAGATTGTTCTTGCTTTCCATACTCAAAGGGGAAGGAAGAATGGCATTGCTGATATTGCACATGTACTAACAGAGGTGGAAGTAGTATCCTTTTATGGGAACCACTATATAGAATTTCTCCATACTAAAAAAAAAATGTAATAAGGGCTGTGCTAGGTCAAATTAAGCCCAGTATCCTGTCTCAAACAGTAACCATATGTCTAAACCATTTGATATCAAATCAGACATACTTATTTTAAATTCAGTATGAGCATTCTGAGGAAATGGAAACTTCCTTCCTCTTTATGAAACCATTCCTCTAATTCCTTCTGTGTTCTTTCTTTTAGCACATTCAGAGGCTCTCTGATGTTCAAGATTAAATTAACAGGATTCCCCCTGCTGTTTCTATTGAATTCAGTTAATATAATGAGTTTATTGTTAAATTGAACAAAATAAAGCCTGCCATGTGGCAGAAATACCACTGAGATCCTGTAATTTTCATCAAATAACTTGTGCCTGTACTATGGAGTTATAACTTAAATGGTGGAGGGTATGTGTCTGTCAGACATGTTAAATACTTTTCATTAAAACTTCATTTGGCCACATAGTGATAAAAACAATGTGCCTGTGACACAGAAGCCAACAATATTATCTCTAGTACAGTAAATTAATTTCCGTGTGGCTTTCTTACTTTACCTGTGTATGCTTAAAAATTGTCAAGGTGTTTCTATGACTTTGGATAGTATGTATTGTCTTACCTGTTGCTAAACCCAAATTACCATTCAATGTCTGTTATTCCACCACTTCTAACACTCACTACCCATAACACCTCTCTTACAGTTTTTATGTTGTGTCTGCATGTCTCCTTTTGTGACCATACACAAAAAATGCTAGCTACAAAAGAAATGTTTGTGTGCTCACATATTACTTCAGGTATCAGAGCCCTGAAACCCTAGGATGATATCTATCACTGGCTGCATTATTTCTACCAAGTCAGTGTCACCATGGAGCATTATACTTGGTTGTTTCTTAATTTAATTCTACACTCTCTTGTATGGTGTGGTGTTTGTTTTGTTTGTGATGTGACTGTAAGAACTGCAAAGATTTTTAGCCTTGAGGCTTGTCCAGACCTGAAAAAATGGAACATTTAATTTTGCTGTTTGCTTTAGTTTGTTCTAATCTCAAAATGAGATGGGCCTACTTGTGGGTTTGTAGGCTTGTTTGTATTTGGAGAGGATTGTAGGGCTTGGGTTTTGGTCCATCACTAATGGAAATCTCATTAAACATAATGCTGGCTTTTGATAAAATTAAACTGTTGTTTGCTTGGTAACTTAACTCCAGGACATGGGGCTTTGGCACTTCAATGCTTGCAAGGCATGTTCATGGATCAAAACCCAAGATGATTGCATAAGCCCCTATGAAACAAAATTGCTGAGGTACTGCTGATGCCTGCTCTCAGGTGAGAGTTCATTTAGTGCTTGGAAACCAATGGGTAGCAAATGACATTACCTTTCTTTCAGGCTTTATTGTTATAAAATATATTAAAAAAAAACAACTTGTGACACCAAACCACTACATCTGGAAAGTTATTTTTCTTTCCAGTAAAAGACCTCTAAAGGTTAAAAATGTTTTACAATTTTCCATCAGTTGAGTGTCACAAACTATTAAATGTTAACACTAGATGGTTGCTATTCCAGCTGCTAAACCGTTTGGAACATAAAATGTGATACAGGAAGTTGCTTTTCCAGTCTCTTAAGTATTTCTGAATGTTCAATAGATTTTTTAAATTCTTACCTCCCTTACCCTCCTTAGAAATCCATCTGCAGCTCAGCTGCTCACAACAGTCTTTGCAATCGAGGCCTGTTTAGATTTTGCTCATGAAACCAAGTGTGAAATCTGTGGCCACAAGCCAATCCCTGTCCCATAAGGCTGAGACTGCTGAAGTCTTCTCAGAAGCTGAAAGAAAGTGAAAGAGGAGAATAAGCCTGTATATTTATAAAAGCAATGCTCTGCAAGAGTCATCTCTGTTTAAGCATGGATTAGTTGCAGGTCATCTCCAAGTGATTCACATCCTCCTGTGAGGTCCTCTTCTCTTGACAGGTTCAGTGCTGCTGAGAAGAGTGTGCAGTCAGGGCACCAAGGCTTGCTTCTATTGCTGACTTGGTCACTGATCTGCTGGGTGGCCATGGGTGAATTATCTTACCTCCATTTGTCTCAGCTGCCACATGTAATTGGGGGAGTATTTTGTAACCTGAGTATGTGAAGACCGCTTGTTGGGAGAAGTAGTTAGGAGTTGGCTTGCCTTATGGTGATCTGGAGGGTAAGGTTAATACCACAAGTGCCTGATAAATCTTGTTAAATCTTGATAATCACAAGTGCCTTGAAAAATCTTGTTAAAATTTGTTATGTGGCATCCTCGAAGGAGCTTGGGCTCCCTTTGAAATACTAAATTTTTTGTCTGTAAAGTAGTATTGTACATTCTTTGAGGCAGGCATTTGTTCACCTTACACTGATACAGTGACTAGCTCAAGCACAGCCTCAGCATGTTACTGTGAATAAGTAACTTTCTCTGGTGCAAGTCTCTGAATAAGAAGAGGCTCCTGAGCTTGCTGGTAAACAGAATACGTAATATGGAGAATGGAGAATTTTACACTGTATTAGTGCTGAGAGATGTCAGAGTCTTTCCTTTCAGGATTTAAGGAGTTTTATTATGCCTTTTTTGATCTTGGTCCTTATTCATTCCTTCCCTATTTTATGTCTCTCTTTCAAGGCTTCTTCCTCAGCCTTTGACAAGGATTGCTCTATGTTGCTCCTTTTACTGTGGAATTAGGAAAGGAGTCAAAGACATTCTTAATTTGTCTGGCTGTTGTTTTCTCTTTCTATTTTCTTTGTAGGTTTTGAATGTTTAAGTAGTAGCTGGAGCAGCATTAGCAGTTGAGGTATTTGAGAGAAAAGACAGCCTCAGTAAATGTGGTAACTGGAAAGGGAAGTAGGCACACAGTATGCATGGACTCTTCTCTGCATGCTGTTCCGTGATAAGAGGCTGTTAGCTCAAATGAGGATAGATAGATGAGAGCTTCTGAGCCAAACTGGGACTCCTGGCAAACATCAGATCAGGCTGAAAATACCACTTCGAGTTAGAGACAGTGATACAGTTGGAGGTGTGACAACCCACACAGATCAGTTTGAGCAACTGTGCTGGGGAAAGTGTTGGTTTTATCTGCTGTTAAATAAGACAACATATCTTAGAGCTTATTAGAGCTAGCTCTAAGACAGGAGGAAGGATGGAGTTGGCATGAGGAGCAGAGGGCATGGAGAAGAAGAAAATGCTGCTCCAAGGTCACCTTTTTAGCACAGAGATGGGAGATTGAAGAGAACTTTTTCTTGCTGCTTTTGATGGCTGAGGACTGCTGCAATCCTGGCAAGTCTCTCAGGAATGGTTTGGGAAGACCTGCTGCCATACCTGAGGCAGACACTCATTTATCTGAGACGCTGTGCTCCGACTGCTAACAACCACCTCAAATTAGCTTATTTTTTTTCACATTTTTCACAGAGCCAGCTGCATTGTCTCAGCTGTGCCTCTATGAACAGGGTAGTAGAGACCCCAAAAAGTTTGGAAATCATTATTCTTATGAATTTTTTTCTCTCCCCCTCCCCCCCCCCAGCTATGTTTATATCCCTTCTTCCCTTTGTTACCTTGAAATCCTGGAATTTTTCCAATCTCTTCTCCTGCAGGTAGATGCTCTGTTCTGGCAGTATTTTTTTTTTTATAATATTCACTGATGAAAAGCTGAAATTATCTAACTCTTACATACTCTAAATCCCACTGCAGTGTCTATCCTTGTTAAAGTCTAATATCCTCACAGCCCCAAAGAGGGCTCTCTGCTGGAGTTAGAGGGGGGGAATGAGGTCAAATGGCTGATGAATCGTTCCCTGTTGGGGTGGTGATGTTTGAGTTTTAAGTCTTATGAGCTTCTAGCCCTCTTCTTCCCACAAAGGGATTTTTGTCTGGGCCTCCACAAGGAAAATTTCTATCAGAAGTATTGATGAAACCCCTGCTTGAGCTGTGTGGGAATAATATCAGTAAGGACCAACACTGCTGCTGTGATCTGACACCCTCTGTTGCCAAGCAGTGTTGTCTCCTAGGTCTGGGACTGGTATAACAACTGGCTTTGTTTGCACCAGAAGAGTACTTTCATCATGGGAAGGCCATGTAAGCAGCACATGATATTTCCAAGTAGAACAGTTGTAGGTGTTTGCATATCACTTCATGATGGGTGCAAGGTGTACTCAAAGACGTTTGCAAGTTAGATGACATCACAGGGCATCCAGCAGGTTAGTGAAAAAGCCAGGGATGCTACAGAAACCTCCCTGGGTGTTATCTAAAGATTAGAATATGCCAAGTCTCTTTTGCAGCTCATTTTTCAAGGATCAGCAAGTAGCAGTCACGAGAGTTAATAGAGAACAGAAATGTTAATTATTGTATCCTAGGTACCACTTAGGTAGATACAATTCCTCTAGTGGTGGTACAGATAGGAGTGCATTGTTTTTTCATCTCCTTAGTAGTTTGTTAGGATTTAACTTACCTCTCCTTGGATTGTTGAATAATTTCTCCTGTGAGTATAGTCTCTTTGAGACCTTAAATGTCCATTGATGTCTTAAGTGGTTTTTATTGATGGTAGTTGACTTCTTTCAACCATGGGGAAAATTAACCATGTTGGTTGTCCATAAGATCATTGTGGAGCAAACCACGGAATGTGTCTGTATTTGTAGTATCAATAATCATTTCTCGGGGAAAAATTTTAAATGCAAAATCTGTATCACTTTGTGTTCTGGTTGTACTTGCAGCCCCTATATAAGTAGGGTCAATTGGGTTGCTGCTGGAGTTGAAGACATTTTCCATATTGTGCTTTCTCCTCTTTTCCCCTCTCCAATAAATTTGTGTATCTGTGCCCTTGTCATGAGAAAAGAGCCACTACATTGCTGCAGAGCCCCTTTTCAGGGGAAAAGTCAAAAGAAAAATTCTCATAGGAAAAAATTGTGAATTGCGTCTGTCAGTAACAGACAAAAATCCCTTCACTTCTAGACAAGATTTGCTCATTTTGTGATGATGAAAGAGGTGCAGATACCTCTCCCTAGTTTGCAGCAGTTGCTCCAAAATGGGGAACTAACCCTTTGGAGTTTGATGCTAAAAAGAAAGTTCCTACTTGCCTCTGTGGCTGTAGTCAGAAATTTCCAACACATCTTTTGGAAACAAATGTAATCCTGCTTTAAAGCAGTAAGCTGTCCTGTGCTTTAATAGCTGGGGAGTGAGGTAGCAGTAGAAGTGACAGAATGATCATGCTGGTCTAGTTTAGAGACAGCAGCTGTACAACTGGAAGAGCTGCTAAAGCAAAACAACTAAATCATTTGTAGAAGCAGATCCATTCACATGCTTAGGAGCATTTGCCATGGAAGATACATGCTACATGTAGTATTTACTTACAGATGCTGTGACTCAAATGTCACTCAGTCACACTGTCAAGCCCCAGTTTTGACATTATGTTGAATGGTCTTTAGAAAGGTGTGTTATAGTGACAGTTGATAACAGGAGTTCCTCCATGTGGAAAGCACTGTAAATGTAGGTACTTAGAGCTCAAGATTTTTTGGGGAAGTGAATCTAACTATAAAGAAACAGTAATAAGAGATTCTATTGTGTTTCTTCTCAGATTATTTCCATCACAGTTGTGCCTCAACAGCACTGATCTGCTTCAAATGCCACTCTTCTGTCCTTGAAAGCGCCTAACTCTTTTCGTTGACAGTTTCTAGTGGCTCTTTTCTTTCTTGGTAAACTCAGACCAAGCACAAATGAAACATGTCATGTTGAAATTAGGTAACTGAAATATAAGCACACACTCTCTCACTGTGTCTGCTGGGTAATAAACTATTGCATTTCGTGTCACAGATGTTCTAATTCAGTAGCAGGTACGTAGAGAGATGGTTCCCAGGTGATGATTTTTAGTGACAAAACAGCTCAGTATTGTTGGATGCACTCACTAGCCAGTAGTCCTCTAGTAAAGAACTCTGTCAAGTAATGGGATTTTTTTAATGTTTTTGTGTGGTTTTGTTCATGAGATGATCCTTCTAGGACTTCACGTATTTACAGCTAAAAATTGAACTATTGTACACAAAATTGGTAATGAATGCTTACATTCAAATAGGAAAAAAAACATTGAGTTCTTCAGTAGTGACATTTTTCTTTGAGATTGTATTTTAAACATTCTAATTAAGGTGACCCTGAAAGTTGTTAATTTTCTGAGTGAGAATGCCTTAGCCGGTAAGGATCTCATTCTGGAGTTATTCCCACTCCTAAGTATATACTTGGCAATCTGTAACTTGTGTTTCAGTTTCTTTGCTTATTTTGTATCTTGTTACTGGAATCCTGTGCTGGTGGAAAATCACTCTTTTACTGGCTTTTAGTGATTAAATTATTAGCTTTATGAATATAGTATGGCTTGAAAGCAGTAAACAGAAATGATGAAATGTAACAGCTGTTAACTGAAGGGTTGATGGTTCAAGCCCACCTAGGGATGGATTCCCCTTTCCCTGCCTGTCGCAGTGGATTTGGAACTGGATGATCTTTAAGATCCTTTCCAACCTGAACCATTCTATGGTTCTGTATTGTAATACCAAGGTAACAAAGGAATCTGCTGTATCACATAAGTAAATGAAAGTAGACTCAAAATGTAAATGAACAATGGTTTGGAATGTATATAGCACAACATATGCCTGTGGAGTTTTGATATGTTTAAGGGAAGGTCTTGACAGTAGTGTTTGCAGAGTTGCAGTGAGCTGCAGTGATCTCTGTTGCCACTTCTTCATTTCCCTTTGAGATCCTGCTGTCTGATTGGCAGCAGAGTGGGACGAGGCAAACAAAGTCCTTTGGTTAGGTCCTGGCATGGGGTGAAGGGACACACACCTAGGTTTGCATCAGGCCTTCCGAAGGCAAGCACTTGGGTTTTGACAGATCCGTGAAGGGAACACCCTGGTCTTACTACAGCCCTAATTGTTGACAGGGATTTGTACTAGGTGTCAGAGGAATTACTTGTCTAAATCCTTTTGAAAAGTCAATTTAAGTCCATTCACAGTAAAGACTGATTCTGTTGTTGTCTCTGTTATAATTTCTGATGAAGGAAATCAGTGCAATTTAAGGTTCAGTACAGAAATATGACAGAGATTAAAAAGATGCAAAGTGTTAGTGAGGTGGAAATGTGGAACAGCTAGTGCAGGCAAGTACTATGTACAAGCAGTATTGCTCATACACATATTGTAAGGAGAAAAATGCTATGGAAACAGAACTTCAGGAACTCCTTACCAGTTGACTTATTTCCAAACTTTTCATAATCTTTTGTTCCAACTGACCTTATGAGAGATTGGTAGAGAAAAGCATAATTACCAGAACTCTATAATGATTCTGCATATTGCATACTGAATGCATATGGGAGAAGCATGACCCTTGTGTTAACTGCTATTCGGCAGGATGTGGTGCCTTAGATGTTGTTGCTAGGTGTGTACATATAGCCTGGAGTAGATGGGGTCAATGGACTGTGGCAGAACATAACCAAAACACAGGGCTCATAATGAGGTGGCTGCATGCTAGGGTAGAGAACTTCTTCAGGCCGAACTCTTGCTCACTATGCGACCTGTGACTCTAAGGTGGTCAATAAAATTCATTTGTTAAGCCTATGCTTTCACCAAATACATGGGAAATGAACATTTGCCAGAGAAGGGAATATTCTTCTTCCCCTTTTCTTTTAGAAAATAGATTCTGCCCAACAGCATGTATCTCTGAATAATCCCCATGTTCTGTGGACAGGACACGAGCTGGAACAGTGGCAGAAGCTGTTTGTGTCAGTGGTTTCTAAAAGATATGTTTACACACACTTGCTGCACACTGTTTTCAAACCTCTTTCATGATGATGTTCAGAGCAAAAGGTAAATCTTGCCTGCAGTTTGGAGCAGTTGTGCATTACAACCCTGATCTGCCATTGCAGATGCTATCATGGAGGAACAGATGAGTCTCCAGACCATCTCTGAAGTTCAAGACTGATGTTAGAGGTACCTGCTGAACTAAGAACTACAAAATGTATTTGAATTGAACATTGATTTAGGTGATTGCACAGGATGCCTTTAAAAATCACCTTTGATAAGAAAGGGTGAAGGAAATGGTAAGAGATCCTTACTCTGTTTCCAACAGTAAGAATATTTTAGCAAATTCGAGCCTGAGTTAATGTTGATTGCTGACACAGGGGAGCACCATGAAGTTTCTGTAATACAAAAGGAATACAAGCCGCATAGCTTCTATACAGATGAAAAAGAAGGTGCATATAACCCCTATCTTGAGAATAATCTGCAGCCATTAAAAACAGAAAAGTCCCATGATTCTCAGCCCATGTGAAATCAGAGCAGATTAAGGGGCTATAGAGCTAAAAGGGATGGGCTATAAGGAATCAGGGAGATCAGTTATTACAAGAGGAGGAGCAGTGAAAGGAAAGATAGAGAGCATCATAGTATCCACATGTGCTGGTAGCCCGCAGAGCTGCTGAGTATCACAGGCTTTTTCATTTTGGTTTTTGTTTTTAGTTTGGGTTTTCTTGGTGGTTTTGGGTTTGTTTGTTTTTTTTTCAGATAATCCATGAGCTTCAGAACTGAAAATATCCTCATTATGAATGACAAAGCTAGCTTAGATCAGATGCAGAGATTTCTCAAGTAGATTTGAACTGTTTTAGTTAAAATGTTTCTTTTTCAACTGAATGGAAATGTGGTTACTAATCAGACTTTATAATTTTGCGATATTTATTAAGTAAAATACTATTTTGAAATAGCATTAAATAACCAAGATACAGCTTCACATTGCATGTTTATAACAATACTGCTTTATCCTCGTGTGACTGCCTAAGCTGCTACCCTTAGTGAAGATGGGGGTGCTTTGAAGACATTTAATGCTATTACATTGAAATCTGTAGTGTGACCACTACTATATTGACGAAAGCATGGGTGATCACTTGGGACTGAATCCAATTGTACTCTGAAATATATACTAGGAATATGAAGCCATTAGCAAGCTGATTCTTTTCTTGGCTAACACTCGGGCATAAGTGCTTGTTTACTTCTTGGTTTATATTTAATTGATGTTACAACATTTGCAATGTGTAAAAGTATCATGCTATTTTTTTTCCATTTTCCCCTTTTGGTTACTCATGGTAGATGGACAATTGGACTGTGGAAAAACATGCCTTTAAAGCTTATGATGGTGTAATTGGATCATATGCACTTAATGAAGGACGGTGTAAAATGGCTGTGTAGCTGGGATGTCCTGTCTCCCTCCTTCCCTCTTGCCAGCCCTGGGCTAGTGCAGTGCCAGCAGATAGCCAGCCTGCAGCTGCAGCAGGAGAGGTAGTTCCTGAAGGCCTCCCCCTTGCTACATTCACCCCCCTGCAATCCCCCTCCCTGGTTAATCCAGCCATGTGCCTGCATGCTCAGCAAGGGGGATTACTTTAAGTCTGCATATTTTCATCTTTCCTGGGTCCAGGTCAATTTACTGGCTTGGCACAGTGAGCCAGAAAGAGATTGGGGTGTGTGGTGTGGTGCAGAAGAAGCCAGCTGTACTTTCATGAAAGGCAAGGCATCGATTTGAGATGTTACTTATGTTTATAGGTTCTCCAGCTGAATAAATCACAGGAAACCCAGGCAAAATAAACAGCCAATTTTTCTCCTTCTTCCGTCTCCCCCATTCTCTGTGGCAAGGTGATTATATTTAAGAGAAATGTAGGAATTTCCATCTTTGCAGTGACACCATATGAGAACCCGCTTAGCAGTGAATAGTGACAGCAAATGCTGAAGTGGAAAAAATATTTTCATCCATCTGCACTAATCTTCTTTTACTCCAAGATTTAAGGGGAAGGGGGAGGGGAATGAGAAAGAGGAATCAGAAAAATCTTAAAAGCTTGACTTAAGCTTTTAGCTTTGCTAGCTCATTCCCTAGTAATGAAGAAAGTGCCAGACTTCTGCATTTGTGTTGGGGATATTGGGATTTTAGTAATTTGAACAGTGATGCCTGTAGACTTTATTTCCAAAAATAAATAACTAAATAATGGCATCCAAATGTAAGCAGAGGAAGGAAAAAGTAGTAGCTGAAGAGAACAGATTCCTTTTTTAGAAACAAACTGGAATACACAGTGTGCAACTGGAAAAAAAAAAACAAATTAGTAACCTGCTGTTGACAAATGGTGAAGTTATCCTGGTTATTTCTGCTGCTACATAACTTAGGTGGTCTTATGCCATCAAATGTGTGATTGCCCATGTTAGTCTGAACTGCACAGATCTCTGCCTTCAGAGCCCTGTTGAAATGTTAACAAATACAGAAGGATTTGAGTGTTGTGACTTTCTCTGTCTTTGCTTTTCCCTTGTTAGATGTCATGTTTTCAAGGACTTTTGCAAATAGGAAAACCTGGACTCTTTTGCCTCTTTTCAGCACTGAATTGGATCTGAAAGTCACATGCTTGCTTACTTGGTAATAGTCTTTCCTACCCCATTGTGAGGCCGTTCTTCAGGCAATGGGAAGTGATACATTTTGCAGTGGCGGGAGCAAATCTGCTCTCAAAGCTGCTGCTTCCCGTTCAGAATCTTCAGCAAAGCAGCAAAAAATCAAAAAAATTCTTAGAAAATCTGCTGATCCCTAAGGAAGATCTTGTTGCTAAGATATAAAATAAATGGATACCGAAGTTGCTGAGACAAAACAAAAAACAAACTGAGAATGGACAACTTTGCAGAAGTCAGCCTCTCTTCTCCCTCAGGGTGGGTCAGCTCAGAATATCACCATGTTTTTCTACTTAAAGGCAGGCCCAGACAAAGAAACATAGGTAGGACAACAGGAACAAAAGCATCCTTTTGAATTAATCTTTGGTAAAATAAGCCACAAGTCCATATAATGTATTTTAAATGTTGTTTTAGTTTTGATTTTTTTTCCTCATTCCATATCTTAGCTCCTTTATTAATGTTAGCTGTGGGGGATTTTTCTGCATTCTGTTCTTGGTCACTTGTACTTCATTGGATATTTCTGCCTCCTCTTTCCTTCTGGGGAGAAACACAAAAAGACTTAACCTTGAAATTCAGCTTTGAGTTTTTCCTGAGTTTTGTTATTTGGTTGTTGGGGTGTTTTTTTGTGTGTGTGTGTTTGTTTGTTTTATATTTTCATCATTCCCACTAAGAAGTGAAATAATGGCTTTAGGTTTAATGGACCAAAATAGCATAATATATACATCAGTGTGACACATTCAGACAGAGGTAATAAAGCAGCAAGGCAGTGTAACAGCTAGTCATATTTTAGACATGAAACTTGGATTACATGAATGTGTAATTAGTACTGATTGATTGTTGTGATGATTTGTTTTTAAAAGTAATACTGAAGTAGATGTGAAACGAATTCTGTGTTTTCCCATATGTGGTAAATATTTGAGCTTGAGGATTTTGGTAACTAAAGCCACTGCAGATTGTGTGTGTAGACTGTCATATTTGAAAAATCTGTTACGTCATGTTGCTCAGGTTAGTTGCAATCTTTAAGTAAAATAAGATCATTATTCTATCAACATCATTAATATAATGTGTTTTAACTCAGGCAGCTTTGATACAAGACACAACATACTTTAAAATATATTATGTACTAACAAGGTGGGCTGATCTTAGCTCCTCCTAAATTGCCAGGAGTGTGAGACTTTGCTATGTGATGACAACCCCATGGAAAAATGGACACTTCTGTGCTGCAATGTCTGTTGGCAAAACAGAGCCCTGGGACCTGCTCAGTTTTACTGTTCTGGCTCCTGGTTTGAAAATTTGCATTGCATCACTACTAAGATAAATAGTTTCAGGGCACAAAGGAGATTTTTTTTTTTTCTGGTTCATTCTATGCAATTGGAGATAGATAGGAAAACATCTCTCACTTTGATGCAACAATACCTGCTGTTTAATTTTCTTTGGCTTTTTAAGTGTCAATATTTAAAGTGCTGTTAGCATTGTGACCCACAGTTGGTGGGCTGCATTTTCTTACCATGTATTTTCATATTTGGTGTAGTAAAAATCATATCTAACATAGGATATACAATTACCCAGTGTTTCCCTTCAACTGCTTAGTCAATCAGCTGGTCCTACTGACTCTTGTTTTTTCAAGAAAGTTAGAAATAAAATGTTTTTCTTTGAGTGTTTGAAATTGTAATTTTCTATTTTATGTTTTTTTCTCTCTGAAGAGAAATGGAAAGAAAATTGTCTTGAAATTCAGTTGTGAGGTTCCTGTGGTCTACCACTAAGAGTTGAATCATTCACTTAAGTGCAGCAAGGGGAATATTAAGCAAGACACTTAGTGTTGTCCTGAGTCCTATATTTCTCAGAACTATAGGAACAGATAGCTTGGAGAGGCTCTGGAATCCTCATTGTTAGAAGCTGATAAAGGCAAGGCAGGCATCTCTATGAAGTACGCAGGTACTGTGGATTCCAGCGTGGGGCTGGATGCAGATTACGTGACCTTTTAAGATCCCTTCCAGTCCTGTTTGTCTGATTCTACACCAGCAAGTAAAGGCTTTTGCTCACCTACCTTTGGGGAGGCTATTGGCTCCTTGGGACAGGGGTGTTGATTTTTCTGTGTGTTTTTGTTGCCCAGACAGTGTAGTGCAAATACCTACAGTAGAAGTTTATTTGGTCATTTAGAGACTACATCTTACTGCTTCTTCAACTGTTACTTCAAACATCACTTATGCATACCCTTCAAGATCTGGCCCTGTAGTAATAAATACAATTGTGGTTGGCAGAATTCATATTTGGAACATAAACAGTGGGGAATATTTGGGTTGTTGATTTTTTGTTGTTGTTTTGCTTTTATTCCAAACCTATAGCAGGTGAAATAATTATTTGGGGGAGTATGTGATTTCAGCCAGGGAAAACAAACTTGGTAGTAATTGCCATGTTGTCTTTGATTAAATCACTGTTTTCAATATTTGTTTGCTTTTTCTAACAGCTTTGTCAAGCTCTATTCTTATTTCTTTTGGTGCTAATATGATTATTTGTGCTTTTGGGACAAACACTCTGATGGCTGATGTTTTGCCAAAACGAACACTAGAGCACTTCCAAACGGAATGAAAACGAGAACTAACGAAAGCCACTTTGCTTTTGAATGGGGGTCTTTCAAATAATTTAATGATCTTCAATGCATAATAATTTTCACTTTAGTTAATGTGATTTAACTTGACTTGAATGAGGCTATGCAAACAAGCACCAAGTCCTATTGATTTTATGTGGGACTCGAGCTCTTAAAAAAAAAAAAAGTGAACATAATAAGGATGCATTTGAAAATGTTGACTACCCTAGTCCTTGGCCTAAGAAGCACTTCAAAAATATCATATTTAGCTTTCATAGCACCTGTGACAGTTAAGGAGAATTTAACAGATCCACTTCAATTTTAAGATTATCTTTCTCATCATTATGGGACATGTCATGGTCACTCAGAAGTTGGTGATGCCACTAGCTTGGAATTCAGCTCCAAAAGCTGTAGACTCCGCATATCCAAGGAAGGTATCCTCATGTGCCTAACATAATTAAGTTGCTGGAAGAAAGAACATATGAGAGTCTTAGTACATTTTCATTCCTTGTGCTTGTAAAAATGTTTTTGTTTATTTGCACCATGATTGGAGATGCTTCTCATCTGAAAAATGAATTCTGTATCTATACCTAGATGTCCTGTCTGCTCTATATTTGCATGGTTTGTAGTTTCCTGGAAGCATTTTTCACTGTTAAAAATTGTTTTAGTGTTTATAATAGTCTTTGCAGTGAATTGCTCTAGAGTAGAAATTTACAGAGCTACAACTGCTGCATGGTAGAGTAAGGAGGAAACAATGAAGTAGTAGCAAATGAAGTTTGTGGTACTGTGTGTAATAAAACAGGAAATACAGTTAGCTAACAGTTGGCCAAAGATAACTGAATAATTGGTCCTGCACATGGCGGGAAGGCCATCCTGCTATTGCTAGTTTCTTTCCAATGTACAGAGCATCTGCTTGCTTTGTTTAGTTTTAATAGGTAGTGGTTGACAGACCACCTTCTGGGTTGTTTGTTTTGATCCCCGAAATACTTATCAAAGTCATTTCTATTCTGATAAGACATGTATTTGGATGTAGTGACTTGAGGGTTATTTATAGGTTACTACTCTCTCTAGTGTTGTTTTATGTGGCAAACACAATAGGTAATAGTGAATAGGCTTGGGAGGTACTTTGAGAGGTCATCTTAGACATTACTGTGCCTGAAGGTAGGAGCTTTGTCTGGAAAACATTCCTGACTNAGGAGCGTGGATGGAGCCCTCCCTGGATCTTCGTTCACAAAGCCTAGGCATGACGATGATTCCTGACTGGCAGGCATGCCTGCCTTAGCTCCAAAGATGGAGTTTCTATAATGGCTCACCTTGACTCCAAAGATGGACGTTCTGTAATGGCTCAGGTAATCCGTGTCAGGTGACATCTGGTCTAAATCTCCTTTGTTGCAGTTTAAGCTCAAACCTGTAATACCAGTTCAGTCTTCTCCTATCTATAGCATAAATCAAATCATTTTTGTCAAGGTTTTCTTACATGAATATTATCCACTCCTCTGAGCTTTTTCCAGCCAAGCAGCATCTTTCCTTGAGATGCTTAGAATTATCAGATCCTCCCCTGAGTTCCTACTCAGTTCTTTCCTCCTGTTTTGTGGAATTGCTTATACCACTCACGCTGAGTGGTTTGCCTTGGTCCTTGCTCAATTACCATTTCTTTCATATCAGTCTTGAATTTGAGGTCACTGGAATTCTCATCTTCATTCATGCTGCTTGTGACCCCTGTCACCTTTAGACTTTTGCAAAGTGTTTTCCTTATTGTGAAATACTGCTATTAAATACGGCTTTTAAGTGGCTGTTTCCTGAAACAATAACAATAGAAGACTTGGTCCAGCTGGCAAAAACACAGCTTCCTAGCATGGCAAAGTTTCTTTCTTCCCCAGAGAGTTGTTGTCCTTGTAATGTGTTCTGCCTTAGATAGCTGGAATCCAATCCTTCCAACCTTTCCATAGGTTTACCTGTTTATGTTTGTTGGTGGTCTAACCGGAACCGGTGGTAGTTTCTCTTTGCTTTAATAGGCCTTTAAGCCAATATAGGAGTGGGACATAATTAATATGCAAGGGAATTATATGTCTGGTGTTGGTATATCTTTACTTATTTCTGCTGATAATGTTAGGATTGATCAGGTGTATTGATCTGTCCAGGGCTAAGATAGGTTAATCATTTGACCTCAGTCTGCCTCCTCAAAATAAAATAAGGCCTGTCAGCCCATTTTTGCCCATTCTCTTCAAGGGACTTTTCAGTCTTCAGTTCTGGGAATTACAGCACAGCTTTCTACAGTAGCTGTAATTTACAGATGGGGCTTGTGAATATGGGAATGGACATAGTCTCCACTGTAATACTGTAGTTAGGCTTCAGAAGCAAACATTGTGATGCAGCATAGCCCAAATCAGTGCTTTTTGCCTGTCTTTCTTCTTTTGTCTTCCTAGTGATCAAAGGAAGTAAAGTGATGTAGAATGTACAGCATACTGTATATACTTAGTATATAGCACATATCTAGATTGTTACAACACTAAAGTAAGCATCAAGCCCAACTCTCTGGCCTTTCTGTCACAAACAGACATTGATGGTAGGGCACTGGGCAACTTCCTTGATTACTAGAATATTATAATTTTGCAGAAACACACATTCATCTTTTTTGTGAAGGTGGCTGACATATTTGGAAAAAAAGACATATTTGAAACTTGCAACTGACAGTTTCTGTGTTCAAGAAGTAATTAGTGTAGCAGCTGATAGGTCTTCCCACAGCTTTGTATAGGTTACTGTCCACTGATGTTTGGATATTGATAGCATGTTGAATGGATCCTATCTGCCACCAAACTTAGGATGGGGTCAGTAGTATTCTGAAGAAAAAGAACCTACGTGTTGTAAAGTAGTAATTCTACTAGTAATCAGATGGAAATTAATTTGTTAAACAGTTACTGAAAAACTGTAGAAATATCTGCCAGCTCTACTAGCATCATGGATGGGAAATCAGGCCTCCAGTACTGCAAGGAATAATTTGTGATCTCCTGCATATGTATCATCTCAGTTTCAATATAGTAACTTCCCTTACTCAATTTAGTAAGCCCCTTTATAATACTACATACCAGTTTAGTGTTCTCTCAAGGCCTTTTTGGATATAGCAGCCATACAAAGTGCATGCTCTAAGAACAGAGAGGGTTTCCTTCCAGCTTGGAGGAAGGGCTGTCTTCTTCAGACTGCACAAAGTTGATCTAGGAGTAGAAATGCTAGAGAGAAAATCTATAGGGCAATTTAAGGGTAAGTACTGACTTCAAGAAGTATCAACATTATCACTTAGAACTGAAGGATGATCTCCAGAAAATCTTCCATCCTGCAGTTATAAATTCATCTTAATGAACAGCAAACAAAAGGTTGCAAAGGATGGTTGTGACTGATTGCTGACAAACTTGTGGTGTACTGCAGCTGGCAAGGCTCCTGCTGGCAAAAGACATAATAAGTATTGCTACAGGTCATATAATGGTAAATGAACACTTACTGCTTCTGTGGCAAGTCGATTGATTGTTGTGTCCATCTCTGGTTTTGTTTTACAAGTAAATGTATTTGCCCCTGCTGTTCTGAAGTCAGAAGACGAGTTCAGATACACAGAGCTCAAAGCAAAGATGATAGTGATTTGTACAGGAGCCAGTTTCAGCTTTTACAAGATTACTTATAATCTTTTATAAGATTATATATACAAGGTGTGTATATATAAAATGGCTGTGTATAAATACACATTTTTTTTCTTGCAAATGTGATTTTGTTTTTCACAGATCAATGTACCTAGAATGTTATTCTTAAAAAACAGACAGTATTGGATCGCCAGGCACTGACTTCACATCATAACCTGTGGAGTAATGAAAAGGTCACTGTTGCTAAATACCATTTAGGTTTCTTAGTACATTCTTAATACATTTTGGGTTTCTTAGTAAATTTGAGAAAATTACAGGTGCTAGGAAACCCACTTTAAAAGTATTTCAGTTTGGAGCCCAAGGCACAGATCTTGGCTTAACTAAAATGCAACATCCTTTGCCTAAAATGGGAATTTGAGTATTTTCCACAGTATTTCACTGCTGTGCAACCAGAAGGGAAAGGAAAGATCCTGTCACCTGAGAAGAATGACCAGTGAGGTTTCTGCAGTATGAGAGAAAGAGATGTGCTTAAATCGGCACAAGCTGTGACACCTCTCAGTCTCATATTGGGATTTTCCATTTGAAATAATGATTAATTGTTCATTGGGCCAAGTATGTGTGGTGACTGACTCTGACTTTCACCCATGAGAGAACTCTTTTAGGATGCAGGATGGTGAAGTTCCAGTTCTAGTTCTGCCTGATTTGGCACCCCTGTCTCAGGTAGCTCCTTAAGCTACTACAGTGTTAACTGTTCTAAGATAGAGCTTTTGCAAAGTTCTTGAGGCTTTCATCTTTCTTCCAGTACAGAATGGAAAGTATTTTCCAGCTCTTCATGAATTACAGTTCTTGTGTTTGTGCCAGCCACAACTGTAACTTCTGGCAAGAATCAGTTTGGGCTCCAGTCAGCACCACAATCAGGGAAAACAGAGAAGTGGCTTAAAGCTAGTTCTAACACCCACCTCCAGAACTGTGTCAAGCATGCTGAGACCTAAGCTCTGCATATGTTGTGCATGTGCTCCCCTTAATTATGTTTGATAGGGGGCTGAGAGATACCATATTTTGATAGAAAAGATTTTCTTAGAACATTGGGGTTGTTTTCCATTTGAAGGCATTCATGCACATCCTTCACATATTTATTCATAAGTGTATGTACATATAATTAATATGTAACCTGAAAATCCAGATATATTTGCAGGGATTGGGTTTGAGTTATTTGCATTGGATTTTTTCTCCTTCTTTCTTTAGACCTCCTTGCTCAGGATCCTGTATCATGTACTTATATGCTAGCATGGGGCATATTTGTCACATGCAAATATTGCTTGGACTGAGGTGCAAACAGCCTAGCACTGAATTATCAGGAGTGTATAAGCAGCTGATGCTCGTTGTGTCACTGGAAAGCAATTTTTCCCCAGAAACTGTCTGCCAAGTGATTTTATTTTTTTTTTAATTGTGTTGCGTAAGAACCACAAGCTGCATCCAAACATCTGAAAGTGTTTCTAACGTGGAACAACTCCTGCAGTATCTGTCTTTGTGGGAAACTGGTAGTAAATGATGTGAGGGAGTCGAGAGTCGGAACAGACTGGGGCAACCTTTAGAACAAAGCAAAACAAATGCTTGGCTGGATCTGTGCCAGCAGGAGGCCACTGTGACCCTATAGGCGTTAATTTGTTTAGCATGTTGCTGCTGGTATGCTAAAATGAACCAAGAGACTGTCGGTTAGTTCCAAGTTTCAAAAATTCTTTTTCTTAAAAAGAACAAAAAAAGGCAGATGAAAGTTTCTTAAAAGGGTAAATTTCTAGGCTGCCTGTGCCTTTCACTGTGCTTGGCTTTTACAGCCACTACAAAGCTCCTTTTCTTTTTTTCTAGGAAAAACCCTGTGGTAGCACTAGGTCAACCTCAAAAGCAAAAAAATTAACAGAACTGTATTAAATAATAAGGTTTTCAATGCTTAAAAGAAATGGACGGTTTTGATGGGCCTCTGCTTGCAAGCTGCATGCTCTAAAGAGACCCTTCAGAGAAGTGGAAGGTTGGAGGGAATGGTGGAGCCCACTGACTTTTAAAACCTGTAGGATAATAGGTTAGGTTGATGAAGTCCTAAACTGATTCTGGTATTAGCATGACTTTTGGGATTGGCAAGGATTTGCTTTAAAAGCCAGAAATGTGTCTGTTAAAAAAGCAGAGTGGTATTTGTGGATCTATATAGCAGACTTGTTTACTAGTTACTGATAGTCAGCATTTAGTACACATAGAAACTGTAATCTTTAACTTTTCTGTTTTAACAGGTGGGGGAAGTCACTTATTCAGAGTAATTGCTAAAATCTGTGTGATCCATCCTTAGCAATTAATTTTCCAGAGACCAAATAATTATCTCTGTGCTCAGAAATAATCTCAAGAAATAAAATGGCTGTCAAGTTTGTCTTAAATAGTTTCTCTCTCCTTGGCAAAACATTATTTGGTCAGTCCAAAGACCAAGGACTAAAATGCTTTGGTCTTGTTTTTTCTTTTCAGCAGATAATTCTTTTCTATAATTTTTGGTTTGTTTTTTTGGGGGGAGGGGGGTGTATTTTTGTTGGATTTTTGTTTGTTTATGTTCTACTGTTGAGCTTTCTGCTTCTGTATCACTTAGAGAACTGTCAGGCATGTATCACTCCAATGTGACAGTTTGGAAGGTTTTTTTTAATTAGTGCTCTAATATGGAATTACTTTCAAACTACCCGCAGTCTCACTGTTGCTAGAACTGGGCTAGTTTGCATTCAGTATGTCAAATGGTCCTTGCTGGCAATAATAAATTCTGATGACTGGTTTGGACTGTTACAGGCAGCATGCCCCTTTGCAGACATCAAATACAGGTGCAGGCTGAATTTGCCCTCATTTTTGCATGCTGAAGATGTCCAGTTTGGACCTGTGAGTCTCTTTTTCAGGCCTGTAAATGTTGCACCTTGAGTTTGTCAAGAAAGACACTGATCTATAGTTATGCTTTGATGTGTAATGCCATAGTGGTGTAAATCTGGAGCAATGCATAGGCTTTAGCTTTTTACCCCAGCATAGCCTCTGTTTGCTCCCTGAATTCTGTTGTTTTAGAGAACTTTCTTTTATTCAGTGTACTGTCTTACAGAGCTGCCTCATCAATCCAAAAATGGTTTTAGTAGCTTCGTATCCAGTTGGGCTTTGTAAGAAGAGCCTTTGAGATGCTGAATCTTAATTTAAATAAAGGACTTGGCTGTGAGAAAAGTTCACTCAATAAAATATACTAGCAGCCATCAACTGCCTTACCTATTGGAGGCAAGTGTGAGGTGAAAATGAAGCTAAGTAAGACAACAGCAGTAGTAATTACTTAGGTGCTTGTTTAACCATGCAGCAAGTAATGAAGTCAGGGACTGTAATATCACATCAACTACATTACCTCATTTTCTTCTCTTGCAGACACAGGGAGGTTAAAAATAATGAGCCTGTCTGCCTCTCCCCATACCCCTGAGCACATAGAATCACAAGCACCTTTTTTCTAAAACAAATTTATATCTTGCTGCCTTCTTCCTAGCAAAGAGTTGCCTGTGATGAATACCAGGCTTCACAGCGTATTTGTCAAAGTGGTGCACCTGTGAGGGTTCCAGCACAAGATAAATTTTGGCAGGCCGAGGGAGTAGAGGGAGGTACTAGGTGAGGAATAAATCTTTGTGTGTTACACCAGACTGCGAATGAGCATTCTCCTCCTAAGAATCACCCCTCTGACAAGTTATGATAAATTACACTCTTTGTTGACACCTTCATCGTGTTATTTATGGCTCATTAATTGAACCGAAAAGGAGACTTGTAGCGCAGCAGGGGTATTGTACAATACTTTTCCAGTAGGCTGGAACTCAAACCAAAGAACAAAAACAGTAAGAAAAAGGTAAAGCAATATATGCATGTGTGTTCTCTTTGCTAAAATTGGTATCTGCTGTGAGATACCAGTCCAGAACTGTACCAAGTTCTCTCAGTCCCCTTAGAAGCATTCATTTTGGTCCTTCTGGATGTCCTTCGTAGGAGTGAATATGTTTGTCTTTTGCTTTCATCTTTAACTCATATCTATGCTGTTCTGTGTGTTGCTGCAGTATGGGATTATCAGTCCCATATGAAGACAAGCATCCAGCTTGTCTTTCTGAACTTCACTATCCTTCACTTCCCTAACACCATTCTTCCCTGCTTTTTGGTAGTACCCTATTGCCCAGAGCAAGTCTGGGCAAAATAGTGGGCAAAAACTAAGGATGCTGATTAGAGACTGTAGTAGTATAGCACTTCTATACCAACACAAAATGCTACTCTGTTAGGGCAACATAAGCCTAATTCAGAAATGCATTCATTTGGGGAACCTTTGTGGATCCTGGCTGCTTGCCACTGTTAAAGGTCTTTAGACCAAGCATCCTATTGTGGCAGTATCGGCAGGCATTTTGTCTGAGTAGTAGTAGCGTAAAGAGAGAGGTACAGGATCTGAGCGGGTGGCTGTCTACACTTGTTACACGAGAAATGTCTGCGGGAAACGTAGCTGAAATTCATTGTGGGTGACGGTAAAAGAACAAAATTTTCTTCAGCAGATAAATACTGAGGCAGATGAGCTTGCTTCTATGAGGAATTGTATATTTGATGCTGAGCTGTTTAGAACACTTGCTCAAACAGGCTCTGTTCCTAAAAGGAAATTAAGTAAACTGACTCTTTAGGAGTACCTGCAAAGCCTGGGGAAGAAAGTAAGGAGCATGTTTTCCTATCAGAGGGTTATGAGATTACCATTCAAATCCTTGCTGGAGAATATCTTCTGAAATCCTCACCTTTTCTTGGCAGTATGAGCCACATCACTCATGTGCTTGATGTTTGGCCTTCTGTCTTGCAAAAGAAGTCAGGCCATTCAGTAGTGGCAAGATTGGGAGATTTTTGAATCAGTCAGTGAGTGACAGGACCCTAGGTAGTATGATACAGAAGAGGGATTGGTCAGGCTTGGTGTCAAGATATCTGAGATTTACTCTGACATATTTGCTTAATCAGCTTTGTAGGCGAAATCAAACTTTTTGAATTCTACAGCTTTGGTGTGTCTCTTGTTTTCGGATGTTAAATAAAGCTTTACTTTTCCCTTAGCTAGAGATTGAGCAAGTGGTTCTGCAGAAACAGAATCTAATCACGTAGCACTGGCCATGAAAATGAATTCCTCTTCTGACAACTTTCTAGCCTCCCAGGGGAAATACATGTGCAGTTACTTTATGTTCCCTGTGAAGGATTTCCTGGGTATAGGGGCCACTTCTCATGTGTGTCATTCTATCAGTGGGGAAGACATCATGTTCTGGCAAACTCTTGGTAGGTGATATGTGGTTCCTATGTATGCAGCTCCCCGCTGCTGCTCGTTGTAAGACTGGTAATGTCTGTGAATTGAAAAGTGACCTTTGTGACTGAAGTTGTGGTAGCAGTCTCCATCATTCCTTTAACTGCTGTATGTGGTGTGCAGCCTATCAGGAGGGGTAGTTAGTGAATGGTGACTGTTTGCAACCACAGCTGCTGATCAGAAGGCTTTGCTGAAACAGAGGTGCTGTAAATGTGCAGCGCAGAGGGGTGCTGGAACCTTGGGGCTAGTATGGAAAGCAGGCTGCAGAGGTACAGGGCCCCAAATCCCACTCCCAGCTGGCCCTTTTGTTATTCCCCATGGAGCCAATTCTCCTCGCAAAGGCTGCACCATTCCTTGTGCTCCCACAAAGAGCAACACTAGCATTGCCCCTCTCAGTTATTTCCTCCTCTCTTTTGTTGCATTAATAAAAGATTTAATGCAGCGTAGTAGCACCATGAGGATGGAGACAGTGGGGAATAGGCTGTATTTATAGCGCTGCTTTCGGTTATCTCCCAGGGAGTTTTCACCTGCATACAGCAGAAGAAAATCTAGAAGTAGCAGGCCGGTGTGGGAGGCCATGCGTGCCCTCCTGCTGGGACTCTGCATGCCTCAGGGCCGGGGACAGGGCGGAGATCCTCCGCGGAACAATGGCCGTTTGCTGACCTTGCAGCGGCCAGCCCCATTCCGCCCGGCAGACCAGCGCGAGCTGCCCTTCCCGCCATCGAGAGGGCCAGCCAATGAGCGGCGGCGCCTGCCCGCAGGGTCCGCTGAGGCGAGGCCCTGACGGACAGGTGGTGACAGCGCTGTGTTCCCGGCCCGGCCCTGCGCGGCATTTCCGCAGCGGCTGCCCGTGTACGTGAGGGACTTGCCTCTTGCCACGCCACATTGTGTCGTGTGGTTTGTGGAGCCCCTTCAGTTTACCCACCCCGGCAGCAGCGCAGCCAGGAAGTGGTGGTGCCTGCGGTGCAGCTTCTCTAAGTGGTAATGCCTACAAGTCTGCCCGGTAATGGATGCTGTTGTTTCATTTTGCTGTAGGTTTTTAATTCCTTTCTACTCCAGTTTATGTTAAAATATATATATATATAACTGGTGTTGTAATCATAACAAAGATGAGCTTCTAGGGTTATTTGTTGTTTTTGTGATGTAGAGACTAGAGTCATTAAAGAGTAAGGAAGAATCAGATCTAAAATACAAGGTTCTTTGCTCTGTTTCAAATAGCAGCTCAATCCCATGCTAAGCAGCAGCAATCAGTTTTGCTTACTTTTCTGTGCCCCGGTCCTCAGTTAGGGAACATAGTGCTGCTGATAAGGATGGACTAGTCAGCATAGCACCCAGACTAAGAGGGCTTCAGTTGGTCAGTTACATCAGGGTCCTCCCCCCACCCCAATCTGCAAACCACTCCACAGTAAGTTAAAACCCTGAAGGAAAACCTGCAGACACCAGTTTGCTTGGGCTTGCCAACTTCTAAAGCAGTAGTTCCACGCTGGATAAGTTTAATAAATATTAAAGTATGTTTTACATTCTGTTCTGAGCTGAAATGTAATCTGTAGGCCTGGTAAACTGGTTGCTCAAGGATCTGTACAGTGCTGGAAAGCACCCTGCCACCTTCTTGCTTACCCTCCTGCTTTCCTTCTTCCTTTATGCAGTTACTTGAGTGTTGCCTATAGGCCTTTTTTTCTCCTTCACACTCTAGGCTGTATTGCCAAAATTTAGCAGCTACTTCTGGAGCCAGGAAGTGGAACCTTGAAGGTTGAGTATGAGGAAGGAGGAGGAAACCACAAAGGTAGGAAAAGTCTAAGAGAAGTAAAGGAAGTAAGGAAAAAGTCTGATGTGGGTAACTTTCAACCCTCAGTTTTGAAACTAGCAGTAACTAGCATCCAGATATTGAAGCTGCATTTTTCCACAGGCTTACACAGCTGTGGCTGTGTTCTTATGTCTGTGATACAATTAGAAACCGTATACTGTATAGTAATTAATATACAAGAAAGAAAGGTAGTAGCACTGGTTTCTGTCTTCATATTGAACAATTAAAGTTTAAAGTAAAAATAATACTGTTTCATGCATGAAAATTCTTTGGTGGAGGGGGTAGCATTTCAAAAGTTTTCACCCTCGATAACAAACAGGAGAGGGTAGAATCAGCAACTGTAATCAGCTCATGGGGAGGTAAGTGCCACCCACACTAAAAAATGTTGACTGCAGTCTCTGGCTTTCTGCAGTTTTGTTCTTTGTTGATTATTACAAAGCTAAAGGAGGAGGGAAAAAACAACCTACAGGTCATTCTTACATAATACTTTGTTTTGCAAGGGTTATACTAATCATGTCAATACTGAGCCTCTAGTTCTTGATAATTATGTTGGAAATGCTCAGTTTGTACATAGTAATTCCAACTATAATTACCATGAAATTATATAGCTACAAATTACCCTGTCATGTGGATGGCCTAAATAAGCATGTACAGTACCTGCTCTGCGATAACAAATTAGAATTACATGGTTGGTTAACTAGCAGTAATATGAGATTTTTGAAGTGGCCAGCCAAGCTGGCTAGTTATGTGGGAAGAACGTCTGTGTGTGTAGGGATCCTGATGCTTGGTTTAGATTTTCAATTCATAGATGATTTCTTTCCTGATACTTCCTTATAGGGAAATAAACACTCTGACTTGAGGCTTGTTTTTAATGAATATCTGTGCTGTATTGAATCATCTGCTTGGTCATGGCCAGCTGCTGTGTTTGTTCGTCTTGGTGCCTGCTACTGCTTGTGGGACATTGCCTGTTTGATTAATTTTTTATGTAGTGATGTTTAATGGAATGTGTTGGAAAAATATGGCTTTGCCTTTTTTTCTTTTTTTTTTTTTCCCCCAAAAGGCATTATGTCCACTTGCAGCAAAAAGAGTTGATGGTGAGAACAGCTGGAAAGGTTATATATGGGTACAACCTTCTTTCCTTAGTTTTTATTTGAGGAAGGGAAAAAAATCATGTCTGGAAGTCATATGTGACATTCAGTGAATCAGAATCCCCTTTCAAAATATTCATACTAAAATTCTTTCTTACAGACAAAACTAATTAAATTGATTTTCCTCACTTGTGTTTAGTCTCTAGCATGACACAGTGGGGACAGAAGGCACACCTGAAAACCAGAAACGATAATACCAGGTCATTTGAAAGCCTAGCTAGTCTAGAACTGCAGCACCTCAAAAGACAACCAGACTGTGAGAGTGGACTCATGCGTCATGTATGGACAATGCTAGTGTGGAGAAGGGAAGTGCGGGAACAAAACCTCCAGGTTAGCGTGGAACTCTCTAGTAGGGAAAATGGGATAGAAAATTCATATCCTCAGTTTCCTTTGTGGCTGCATGTGGATGGTGCTGACACTAATGCCCAGCAGGTGGCAGCAGGAAGGAGCTGTAGTTACATGCCGGGCTGTCGGTTTTGAGGCTGTGTTTGGGGAAAAAAAATGAATTACTGCAGTCAAAACACGTTGAATATGGATTTTATTGTCTGACTGGACCTGTTTTTTGAAACTGATGTGGGAGAAGACTTAATTCGTCTAATATGCATGTTTCGTTTTTATGTCACTGTTTTTAATCTCAGAGTTTATATTAATCTGACCATGGAAAAGACTATGTTATTCAGGATCTCAAATTCTTCTATTAAAGCTTAGAGCTTTCTCCTCCTCCAGTCATAATTGAATCTTCACACAGACATCCTGGCAACTGTTCCTTTCATCTATAAGAGTCACAACAGAGAAATGTGTAATTGAGAATCAAATGTTTGTTGCTTTTCACACTAAGTCGTATTACTTGCAGAAGCTGGGCTTTCTCCAATTGACATTACATTAATTTTCATGCCTTGATTTGTGGTTTCTTTGGTCTACCCCTAAGTAAATAAACCTCTCGTTTGTTGGTCAGTAGCAGTGGGAGATGAAAACTATTAGTTAAAGCATTAGCCAGTATTCCCACAGATGAGTAGTGGGCCACAGGTGGTTCTGTAGAAATGGTCATCTTTGCTGTCTGAATCCAAAGTTTGCTTCAGTGTTTCAATTTCTTATGCACTTTTTTTTTCAAGCAGACATGATTTTTGCTATATGCAAAAATATATCTGGGTTTGAAAATGGAACATGAGAATTCATAGACTGGAAATGATTCAGGTTTTGGTCCTTTGGTTGTTGGTTTGGTTTTTTTTTATTTGGGGTTTTTTTGTGTGTTCCTTGTCTATGTTCTGCTTTTCACATAGGTAGATCCACCGTGTCTTTTTTTGTCAGTCATTCAATTAAATACTATGCAAACAAGTGGAAAGTCCTCAGAGATTTGTGCTGGGGAATATATTATAAACAAATATCCTTTAAGATGTGAATAAACATGATGATTGAGTATATTCAAAATTGCATAAGGTCTCTGGCTAGTATGCAGTGTTTATGAACATGAATAATTGTAATAAGATTTTCTTTCTCCACTTCTCGGTTTGTTGTTCTTTGTGTCATCTCTAAAGGTTCCATCTTTCAGAAGATCCTGAATGGGAACTCACTAGCAGAGCATTTTCTCATGACTGTTGTGTGGTAACTGGAACATCTCAGAAAGGTTCTGTGAGAGTTTGTGGTAATTTTGGTTGCTGGCCAGGTGCTTAGACTCTTGATAAAGACAAGGACTGAATTTAGGTAGTTTCAACTTTAAAAAAAGAATTGCATAATTATTTGTATTATTTAAGGTATCGGAAAAATGTTTACAGGTAGTTTTATTGGAGAGAACTTGTTTGATTATCTGAGCTATACTCAAAGCTCTTAAGAGATGTGGTAAGAGTAACTGATCAATGGCTTTTAATCTGGAAGAGGGTGAGATTTATTCATCACTTTGTTTTGAATTTTTTTGTTCAAAAATAGGAGTTATCTGCTGATGTGATGTTTATATAAAAAGCACACAATTTTTTTCTTCTACAAAACCAGTTACATTCCTCTTAAAAGTGAAAGATTTCTGTGCAAACATTTTTGTTCACTGAATATGTTTTTAGGACACATGCCTTTAGTCATGTTTGCTCGAACTTGAAGACTTTGCTATTAGTGCTCCTGAATTTAAGAAAAGTTATTCTGAGAGAACTAAGTTACTTGTTTTAGAGTACAGGACTTTGCATGATTGTTGTCTGAAGAGGAGTTTTAGAACTCTCTGTTCAGTCTTCATTACTCTTTCAATCTGGTAGCACAGAGTTTCACCTCCACAGAGTTTAATGTTCTAGTATATTATGTTTACTTGCTATGCCTAAACTTTATACCCATACAGATTTAATAGAAAGCTTCTTATGTTATTGGACTATGTAAATAACTTCACAAAACATTCATGGTTTAATAATCCCAAAGTAACCTGAGGACACAAAATGTATTTCCCACTGATGCAGCAGTTTCATGTTCCAGATGTATTCACTGTGGTCTACTAGTTCTTTCCATAACTTTAGTGCATCAGCAATGCCATTAACATAAATATGTCTATTTAAGTATCACCAAAGCTAGAAAGATACCTGGTCCGTTTGAAATTCAGTAAACTGAGATAATAAAATTGTAGGTTAAATATGAACAGGTTACCTAGTAAATAAGAACAAAAATAGACACTACTTCAGAACACTTCCAATTAATCTGTATCAGAGGACTGATTCTGTCCAGCCTCCTGTGGAATGGGATGGTTTGTCTGATAGAAGTATTTGTGTTCCTTGAGAATTTTGCACTGTATACTGTGCCAAAACCATGAATCATTCACTTACTGTCATGCTGGAAGAGAGAACTATAAAAAGCAAGTAACTGGCATTCTTTATTCACTCTGGAAATTGGTGTAGGGTCTGAAGGTTACTATCTGACACAACTCTTGTATACAGCTTGAAAAAGAGCAGAATATGTGTATCTATCACAGGAATTGTAACCAGTATCTGGAAATACTTGTGTTGTCCCTACTGTAGTAATATTTCTTATGCGCTTTTGTTTCTCTTTTACACCAACAATGATACTCTGTACTTGTTTTTCTAACAGTGAAATTTTTCTGCTTGCTGTGGAGACTCAGCATTTTGATATTCCACTCAGTTTTCAAATGTTGATGAAATAGTTAAGAATATCTACAAATACCAGTCTGCTGATAGCTGCTTGCAACCAGATCTAACTACAACTACCAGTATCCTGAGCTAGTCTGCTGAGGGAGTTAGAGAAGAAATGCCACTTTTATTCCTACAAGTAACTAGACCACTTTCCAAGGCACTTGCAGACAAGCACATTGCTTAAGCTAGTGAGAAAGACTCAGAACGGTCTCAGCTTGCTGTAACACCATGAGATGTACTCTTGGGAGTCATAGCATGACAAAAGTCTTGGGGCAGCTCCTCTAGAAAGAGACACAGCAGCCTGGGGTAGTTTTCTGAGGTGACTGCTGTACCTAATCCAAGGTAGCTCTGTGCTTAGGGAAAGGTACTAATTATCTACGCTGAGTCTGTAATGAAGGTATACTTTAGAGAGGCTGGAAACCAAATAGCTGCCTGCTGATGAAAGCAAGATTGTATGCGTTTAAAGCCTGACTGTGCCTCACTAACCCACTGTATATATCATGAGATGCTTCATTTAAAAACTGTCCAAGTGGATTTTTTCCCTCTTTAAAGTCTGTTAGGGAAGACATAACTATTAATGCTTCAGAAAATTATTTATAAAATATTCTGAAATGTATGTTAACTTTGTGATGAATCAGAAAAATATCTGAAGTTCATTTTGTTTTCTGCATACTTAGAATCAGCTTATGGCCTTATGTGAAGGTGAATTCTCTGTTGGTTTTGTGGTGTTCTTAAGGTAGTTTTAAAATAACAAAGGAATTGTTACTGCTTCAAGGAATACTAATGAGACTTTTACAGTTCAGATAAGTCAAGCAACCAGCTGCCTTTAGGGCTGCATGTTGTCATGGCAAATGTGCAAAATGAGGTTTTAAAGTATATGATATTTTGAAGTAGCAATTCAAGGAATCGTGCTTCAAACTAACTCTAATTTTTGAATCTGAAGTTAGGCAACTGATACAGTTCCTCAGTGAATTACTTTATTAGCAGAGATTTTGAAGAGAAAATGTCTGAACAGTTAGAACTTGGAACTTCTAACTGGCTAAGAAGTATGTTGTCAATATCGCTAACCAGTAATGTAAGCAATTTAAGTTGATTTCACTTAGGAATGCCTGAAGGAAGAAAAAACAAAACATTTTAGTATGGAGTAGCATATAACACTTCAAATGTACAATATGAATGGAAGTAGCTAGGGAATCTGCATTGCTTCTAGTGGGATTCTTCTGAGGCTTGTCATTCAGCTCTACAATTAGAACAAAACTTATGATGTTGTAGTTGACAGTTTTTCATTCCTGTTGATTACCCTTGAATAGAGAAGGATGCTTATAGCTCATTGGCTTAGAATTTACTAGTTCATTTTTTTGCATCTGTTGGAAGATCCTCAGGAAGTTTAAGGATTACAGTTGTAGAATTTTGGCTTCAAAAAGAATTAGCCTGTAACAATATATATTGAATTTTTTTCCTCTCCAAAAAGTTCCATTGGTTTCTTAATGAAAAATACCTTATAAAACATAAATGGAAGAGTTCATGCAAAATCTTTATAATTTGCATTAGAATAAATGCTTAGGCAGTAGTACAAGAAGTTCTTTAAAATATGCAGATTAAGACAGTAACTTTTGCAAATTCATCAGAGTTCTGATTTTTCTTTTCCAGTAGGTGTTCAAGCGTATGGGTTGGTGGAGCAGCCAAGATTCCGAAGAGATGTCTGTTTCCATTTTAGATACTCCTTAAAAATATTGCAAGTGCCAATGCTTCTGGTAGCTGCATTAGACTGTATGTAGATTTTTGTATGTATAGGCTGTCAGGCAGCAGGAATAGGTTTATGTGGTATGAGATGTTTCTGATTCTGTCATACTTATGTAGCAGTGATGCTGATCATTTTGGAGACTCTTGTTTTGCTGACAGTCTCTCATCAGTCAGTAGCCAGTTGAGCTTGTCTTTCTAAGATCTCCAGAAGCAAGTTATTTCCAAGGGAGGGCATCTGTGTTTCATGTTCATACAAGCTGTTAAAAACCAGAAGCCACAAGGTCTGAAGTTTTGAATTTGGTTCTTCCTGCTGACCAGATTTTGGCATTGTATGCATCAGTATTTGCACCAGAACAAATTTTTTATGTGGTTTATGTGTTCTTGAATTGCTAAGCAAGCTAACTAATCACCAGTGCTGAGCTTGGGAGAGCTGCTAATGATTAACCCATAGATTTTTTTTTTTCATAACAGAAATAAATAGCAACAGGTTACTTTTGTTAAATTAGTTGGAAGGTATTTATTTCTATATTGAGCTGTCCATTTGAAAGGTTCTGCATTGCAGTGTGGAGTCCTGAGTATTCTGAGATGTTCCTGATTAAAAGTAGGTTGCATTATATGCTTAAGGCAAAAAACCTGCATAAACTTAACGATTGGATCATGAATTCAGTCAGCTAAATCTTAGACTCATGTATGTCTGATTTGCTGAATGAAGGTATGACAGCATCTGCAAGTTTATGGTTTTTCAAGTGGCTGAAGATTGGTGTAAAAACAAAGGGACAATGCAAGGAGTTCTGTGGCTACTTTATATGGTACACTGCTTCACAAGTAAGTGATACAGTTCAACAATGCACTGGTAGGGTGGCTGCCTGCAGTGGGTGGAGACTTTCCATGTACAGTAGCTAGCCTTAAAACATTTCAAGATGGGATTTCTTTTTCTGCACAGGATACTGCCAGTTCTGTGACAAAGATAAAGGCTCTAATTCAGTGAACAGCCACATCTTTTTTTTTTCCCCTTAATGGCCCACTTGTGAAGTAGAAACAAAACCAATGTTTGCTTTTAGGTTGCAATTCTTATTCGTTAATAGTCGTGGTGGTACTTAATTTGCCACCCTAAACCTTTTCTATATTTAGTTCAGGAAAGGAATCGCTCTGATGAATAGAAAATTGAATGCTGGAAACTGTTTGCACAGTATATGAAAAACATAAACACTGATGAATAAGGGGATCCATTCATAAGCTAAACATGAAAGTGATTTTTTGTCTTGCTATTGATTAGTGCTAAGGGCATACAATTCCAACAAGTTTTGTAAGTTTCAATCAGAAAAGTGCTGGAGAAAAGCACACTTATTGTTCCACTCCAGGAGGTGAATGTCAATGTGATCATGCTGGCACATACCACTGGTCCATTCTCTGTGTATGGAGAAAATCCTCTATTGTTTCTAATGCTTATTGATTGCAGTTATTTACTTCACAGTAGCTGAGAGTGAAACAGATGCTGCATTCTGTTACTGATGTAAGTTCAAGTGACAGGTCAAACTAAAAGACTTACTTGTCCAAATAACTTTAGGGCAATAAATATGATCGCTCCTCATTGACAACATGTTAAATACTAATTTCTCAAACTGTGAGATTGAAAGGCTTTGATGTGTGTCATGATTCTGACTATTTAAACCCAAACTTTCACAAAAATTTCTTATAGACTGAAAGAGCAAATATAACTCTTGTATGACAAGCAAATAGGACTCTGTAGTCTGTATTTAAAAAAAAATAATAAACTCTAACTCTCATTGTAAGCCCCATACATTTTGGGCTATTACTTGAGAACACGTAGCTAGCTTAGAGCTTGTTTACTGCCTTTCATTCATGCTAGGCAAATGTTCCTGAAGGCACTCTCCTAGCCAATAATAATACTAGTGAAGTGAGAAAGGAATCAATATCTTTTGCTTTAAGAATTGCTAAATGATGTATTTGCTGTGAAAGGTAAAGCTTGTATGAAAACAAAAGGGAGGAAATAGAATCTGAGCTTCTGAAGAAGGCAGCGCTATTCAGATAACCCTTCTGAGAGGGAAGGAAGTATATTTTCTAAGATCTTCTGATACTAGAATGCTTTTACTGCTATTGAGAAAAATCTCTCTGACAGAGGATTTAGCTTCTGCTAATCCTTAAGGGACTTGTTTTGACAGAGTCTTTATAGAAGATTTTCTCAGTAACTTCTGATTTATTATAAAAGAGCAATTACTGATTTGTCCTCAAGCACCTTTTTGATGCCTGTCTGTTAATGAAATTCATGTGCGTACAGGAACGAGGAATAAAAGCCAGTCAGAATTGCTCACTGTGGAAAGTAGAAAGATTTGGATTTTCTTGGATCTCTAGTTCTTAGAGTCTGGATTTCATTTAGTGTGTTATATGGCCTGCTCAGCAGTTTGTGGAAATGGATCCTGCCTTCTCTTTACAGAGCTCTACGTGGACTATGTATTTTTATTGCTTTTTCTAAGCATGAGAACATTCCTGTATGTTCAGAGTAATGCCCACTATTAGACTTCAGTCCATTTTCAATAAATTTGCCCAGGTAACTAGAAAGCCCTGGTTTTACACTGGTTGTGCTACTTAAGGAGAATAAACAAGCTTTCTTGAAATGCCCTTGTTTTGCTTGCTCAAATATCCCACTCTATGTCCCTTTTCAAAATCAAAGATAGTACTGAGAATTTACAGAGAACACTTCAGCTCTTGTCAGTTTTACCAGTTCTTAAAGCCTCTGTGGCTATGCACATGTGCTCAGCTTAGGGAATAATCTAGGAAATAGGGCTGCATTACCAGTATTGTCTGGGTCTAATAAAAAGGTGTCGTGCTGTTTAGCTAAAAAAAAAATGTTGGATCACATTCACATGATTTCCCGTTGTTCTCCTGCCAAACTATCTCATCCCTGATCCAGAGGAACTCTCCATGTAGTTGATAGTTGTAGTTAACTCGTCTGTTGGCTTTGCTTCAGAAAACAAGTATGGCTGTTAACCAATGTTAATAGCAATAGAGTAAATTCTTCTAATCTGAATAAAACAAAAAATTACAGAGCATACTGGAGTGATATGAAAACCATTTCAAGGGCAAGTCTGGCCTCTAAACCTCTTCAATTAATTCCAAACTATTTGTTTTTAAATATTTTTTCTAAATTCTAATGAACGTACTTAATCTAAATCAATATAGTTTGTCCTTGCTGCACAGACTATATAAACCATTTTAGTGGTAAATTACACTACTTTCTATCAAACACAATGATGTCTGTAGCCTGGAGTGTGGTGTAATTTTTGCCGTAATGGTAGAGACGTGCTGAAGAAGTGCATACCTCTCTACAGTTAAATCACTCTAAAATTTAAGAAAAAAATACCCAGTTGAGGGGCAGTTCAGAATGACTGCCATTGAATACCCCTAATCTCACTCACAACTTGGATTTGTCAGTGAGTGAATAGATGATCACTGTAACAAATACTGTCCTGTTTGAACTTAAGTTCTGGAGAGGAAATAATTCTGTTTCTTTTGGCAAAGAATGTGGGGTTTTTGGAACAGAATATGGTAATTTATTTATAATGAAGGGTAGTTTCAGTGATAAAGACTTCTTGACATAGCAATGTAAGGTCGAAGAAACAATAAAGGAACTATTCTGCTCTTTGTTAACATTATTTTCATGCTGCCCTAACTTTCTAGTTTTGGAGGAATACTAGTTTCATTACATAGAGTAACAAGCCTTACAAGAAACAGCTTGCAGAACTCAATCTGGTGAAGTTGTCTGGAAATCTCTTGAGGAAATGAGCTTCTGGTAAAATACCAGGTATTTATCACTTCTGGCAGTTCTGGAAACGTTCTGAAAAAAACTGTTCCTAAGCTAGTATGAGAAATTACTACGGTGGAGCCGGAACATAGATATGCAAATACCTGCTTTTGAGTAAAAAGTAACTATGAAGAAAAGCTGGTATTTTAGAATCTTCAGGAAAGATACCTGTAATTCTTATGAGGAAGTTAATAATGTCAGGGGGAGGGGAAGAAGCAGCCTCTCTTTTTCTTTCCAGATATACTTGCTTTTAAAATGAAGAAAGCTTGCACCAAACAACTTCACCAGATTGGGTCGATTAGAGTGCCCACAAGTGGATTTAGTGGAAATGGAAAAGAGCTAGAACATTGTACATGCATGCTGTACACTAAGTTCATCCAGAGACAGATGATGAGAGCTTGCTCTGTTAGCTGTGCTTTCCATATCTATAATTTAAAAAAAGCAACTGCTGAATAGAAATGACGAGAAGAAATTTGTAGCCTCACCCTACTGGATGAAGTCTATCATTTTAGGAAAACACCAGGGCCCCAGTTCCACAAGGTGTGGGTTATACTGTCTCTCAGCCCCACTTGACAAGAATTAGGTTGAAATGTAGGAATAGCTGCAGATGTGTTAACCAGCTGTTTCTGTCAAATAAGCTGTGGTGTGAATAATGAAGTAGACTCCAACTTAACCATGATAACTTCCAGTGATACTAATTAATCTTGCCCCATTTGTTTTAATTTTTATGTCCAGATCACATATTAAGGAAGGAAGAGGTGAAGAGAATGAAACCTACCTCTGTTGAGTTACATTGGTAAAATGGGAAATTTTATTTTTAAATAAAAGAAAAATTGGGGAAATTTGTAAGGAAAAGATATATGATGTGTGGCCTCTGCAAACAGAGCTATGTAGTGTTTTGGTGAGCTGATTGCAGCATCAGAGTTGGAATGTATCTGTTCCTTGTGCAGTAAGGATAGTCTAACAGGGAATACTGGGCGTGTAATTGAGAGCTGTAATGGATAATGATGAGCATTGGCTCTACTACTCGCAGAATCCTTGCAAAGAAACAGTGGAATATGGTTTTGCTCCAAATTACGTGACTCTCAGTACTCCTGGAGTCAGAGTTAGTCTGTTAGAATCCTGTGCTCTTGGTTCTACCCCTAAAACTAAAACTCATTTTGCTCCACTAGCATAGGATGGTGGGCTATACAGCAAGTCTGCGCTTTATGGGCCGTCACCAAGTCACAGATGCTCACAGCACCAATAGAAGTCTTGAGGGTTCTGATGAAAATTTCTAGTATAGGCATATTGTGCTTTGGGAAGTGTTGAAACATATCAACAGGTTCTTAATAAGCTTTACATATAACTAAAATCAGTAGTACTGAGAATGAGGAGTGCTTTATGGGTATATTAACCCACTTAAACTCAGATCTGCTAGTGAACTTGGGCTTAGTGCTTTGCACCCTTTTTACTTTCAATCCCTTTCTATCTCTTGCTTCAATCATCTCCCACTGGTCTGCTCTGCTGAGAATGCTTAATGGTATAGTTCAGTTCACAGAGGTCTTCCCTGTCTATGACTCCCTTCAGATTGCCTGAAATTCTCCCTGTCATGCCATCTATTTAATCTACCAATGTACTCTTTATCTTTTGTCTACTCAATTACAGCTTTTCAATCTAAAACCTTTTGTTATTTTCTCTTTGGTGAATAACAGTGTTGTTATAAATTCAGGATATATATTACATATACATATTATATACAGGATAACTACTGAAAAGCATATCAAAGTATTTTTGCAAAGCATAATCTTAATCTAAAACTCAGAGTAGTTTGGGAGATTAACAAAGAAGCAATGGACTAAACACAAAGCTTTATGCAGGTGGCTGATATACACTGCAGCTTCTGTTACAAGGGGATAACTTTGTGTTCATCAGGTGGTACCTGTAAGCAGCAGGAGGCAGTGAAGACTACTAAAACCAAAGGCTTTAAAATGCCAAAGGTTTGATTAGCCTAAGAAGAAAGCTGGAGTTTTGGAACAATAGAATACTTCCAAACTCTTCATTAGCTTCTCTTTGAAGAGTTCCTTTGGGAAGTAAAGCTTAGTGTTTCTACAGCTAGTTTTCAATCCCCTGTGTTGGCCACGTGAAAATGGCAAGATCCTATTACCAAAGTATAAATTGTTTCTGAGCTGTCTCTTAAAACTGTTTTCAGGAGACATTGTGAAATTTCTTCATTTTTTAATATAATATACAGAGTATTGGACTCATTTGCACACATCCTGTTTGGCCTTAGTTTGTACTACCTACAGTTGAACTGGTGAAGATCACTCCCACAGATGAATGACTGAGAGAAGAGATCCTTGAAGCAGGTTTTCCAGTTGGCTCTGTTGAGCTTTGGATTAGTCAAACTTCACTTTAAAAAAATCTGTGTTTTCCACCAAGTAATTTCATCTCACCATGCAGCCAAGCAACGTAAAGCTTGCATCTGTAGATTCTGATTTAATAATATTTTCTTGTTTCTTAAAGTTGGGCCAATGACAGGTGATCACATATGTTTTTATTGAAGAGTAAGAGAAAAAACAGTATTTAGGGCACTGCAAAAGTAATGCATTCCTCTTAATTTCATAGGTCCCCATAGCCCTTAGAAAGAAAGGGAAGCAGTCCATTAATATAGTATTGGTAATAGTGCACTCGAAGGACCATGATGTGAAACACACAACATAAATCTAAGAATGAAGAGAGACCTATTTTACGGGTTGAAAGGATTAATGTGTAAATTGAGAAGTTTTCAAAATAAAATACAAAAGTAATGTTCAAAGGCAGACTTTATCTCTCTTGAACAGACCTCCTGAAAGAGTACAAATAGTCTAAATAGGCTTCCCCTCAAAAGACCTCAAATCTGTTCTTAGCAGTGATTTAAAAGGCCAAATTTCGGATGCTATGCTCCCTGACAGCTGACAGGGTGTATGATGGGTTCTCACTATACTAGTTCATATAGCATATAGATCTATGCTAGATCATTTAGGTTTGATTTGTTTTTCATTTCTTGTGTTGACATAGTTGATAGTAGTTAAGGACACCTGTACACATGGTTGTGTACGTTCATGAAAAAGTCTGCAAGCAAGAAAAGTTGTATAATGAACTCCTGCCTACCTACAGTACTTTTTGTTGGGAAAAATTCTTTCCTGTGCAGTGCTTGGTAACATAAAGCTGACATCTGAAATGTGACTTGCCTGCTAAATTTGAGGTACATTTTTCATATCAAGTATGAAGCGAAATTCCAAGAGTGTTCTTAGTTTATACATTGCTTAGGTGGAACAGGCACACTTCTGTAACTTGCTTTAGTATGAAATTATTGTGACCTCATATTACGAAAATATTTCTCATACTGGAAAAGATGTCCTTGCCCAGAAGGGAGAGCTATCAGACATCACTAGACAAAATGAAGGTATTTGGGATTATGTAGTTTTAGTCTCAAAACTTGCTTAGACATCTGAGTGTTAAGCAACTCACTGTAATGAGAGGAATACTTGTGTTCTTAGTGCTTGATACAAAAGGAGTTCCCAGTAAGGAATAAATGAATGAAAACATGAAGGTACATTCAGAATGGCTGTTTTAGTTCATATCCCATTGTTCAGCATTGAGACTACTAGTTGGATGTTACTTTATGTATCAGTTTATGTATCAAAATATATAAAAACTAGAATTGTGGAAAAAATCTTTCAAAAGAGTGCTTCAAACAGTCTTGTTTTCAGAACTGAGCAGACCAATTCTATTAGTAGTCTTCTTGTTCCTTTCTTTGCCCTTCTCATTCAGAAATTCCCTTACCTGGACTAGAGCAATGCAAGAAAAAAAATTACTTTTGCAGTCTTTGTGAACATTGCCTCCCAAGTCATAAAAATGAACTTCTAAAATGCCTACTTTCATATAATACTCCCTTCCATATGTATCTATTTTAGTTCTGTAAACTCACTGTCAAAGGCTCAGGTGTTTATTTGGACAGAACCACTATAGGATACCAGTGTCAAGAAAGGGCGTTTTTAAAATTCAAGAATAATTATTTGAATTTTTTTTTCTGTTTTGAGAAGGCCTCAAATATTCAGTCATCAGATGTAAAATCAAAATCTAACCTTAATCTCTAAAGTAACAGACAGTTAATTCATTTTGTTAGATATAAGGGTATGTGAGATCAAAGCAAGAAGCACTGGAGACAAACTGTAATGTTACATTTGTTTAGAGATAATTTCTCACTTTATGAGCAATTACTTTCCAGTTCATTGAGTCAGTCCATAAACTATTAATTACACAGGGCATAGAAAGGCTGATAACATTGGACAGAGATTGTAATTGGGTCCTATTGAGGAAGTAATGAGACTTAAGGGGAAAGTCTTTAATGACAGAAAACACTGTAGGTTTGTATCTTGCACATTTTGCTTATTTTTTTTTTTTTTACCTTGTTCTCTGCCTAAGAAACGTAGCTAGGTAAAAAAGATGTGGAAGACTTGAAAAATGTCTTTGTGAGGTGTAGTTGATAAATGGTGTTGTGCATATTTGGATGGCTGTGCTCTCTTAAAGAAAGTAGTGTTCATAAAGCATTTAATATATCATGTAGATCCAGCCTTCAAGTACTATGGACTTTGTATTGTGAAGTGAATAATAGCTACAGCTTGCTAGGGCAGCGGTTCAATGCAGGTCATGTATTTAGAGCATACTGCACTTGAGAGCTGAACTCAAAAGCTTAGCAGCAGACTTCTTGAAATTTGCCTGAGTGGCCTTGAACAATATTGAATCAAAACTCAGAGCTCTTAGTTTTGAAAAAGTTTTTTACCCTACAAGAGCTCTATGCTTCTGAAAACAGAATGGAGCCAAAATTGTCAAGATACTTACTGAATTCCCAGACATCTCGTATTGTTCCATCCCTACAAGTTACTGCTCCGGGGAACATCATTAGAAGGATAGTCAGCTGATGTATTCTGGAGAAGTCATAAAACTACATAAAAACATAAAACTAAACAGGAATAGTTGCTTCTATAGGTAGATTATTATAAATTCTACCCATGGAACATGAGAGGTCTGAAACTGCCACATCTTTTTTTTTTATTTTTGAAGTATTAGTTTATGCCAAAGTCCCAGTCATTCTAGCTTTGCTTTGGTTAATGTAACCTAAGTTACAAGAAGTGACTGCTTCTACAGAGTTAATTTGACAGGAAATGTCTAGTCTTGTATTTTTTTGTTAAAGTTTCAAGATTGAAATGAGTGTCTACATGCTTATAATTTTCCTTGTCTAATCACATAATTACCTTTGTCTGTATTTGAAGGTGGCGAAATGTAGTGGGAGAAATTCAGAGTGCATATTGCTAGTTCTGAGAACAGTGCTGCTGTTTTGATTTTACAGACTAAAATACATACAATATCTGAATCTGTATGACTGCACTTAGTTTTGATAATGTGATATTATTTGGCACTGATAAAGTTCAGTTAGTAAAGCTGCTAAATTAAAAGAATTTAACAGAAATGTTGTGTTCCCATATCTTTGTCATATAGCCCTGAAAATCAGGAACAAAACTCAAGAAAATCCAAACAAAACCTAATAATACTCACCCTTGCTTTTTCAGTATAATATAATTTATGTACTTTAAATAGTAACAACAGATACATTACCTTGATAATGAATTTGGTGTTCTCTGTCTTACTCTTTCAGTATAACTAACTTTATAATTTCTCAGGACTGAAGGTTGCATCTGAGTAGATTTTATAAGAAAAGGTAATTTCATGGTAGCTCAGAATAAAAATGTATTTCTCCCTGAACAAATAAACCCCACTTTTCTAAAAGATAAAAATAATACAACTACCTGAAAAAGATATGAATCAAAGCAAGGAATAACTTGATGTTCACTGAACACTTGAAATGCACTTCTAAAATGAGTCTGGAAAGCGTTCATGAGTAATTAGCCAAAGTAACAAGTTTGCACAAACAAGGGACAACATATTGCAAATAGGATATAATTTTATTGCACAAGAATATAATTTACATCATGGCTAAATTTTGATGTCCTTCTGCAAACTGTCTGTTGGGTGCCACACTTGACATGCTACAAATAATGCAAAAATATATGTTCATAAAAGGGACATGTGTGTCATGACTGGGGGAAAGGGTTCATAGTTTGTAGTGAAGATGATCTTCTATGATGCTCCAGGTGGAATGTTTTCTAGCTTGTTAAAAAAATCTGTGTTGACATGTCTGTAGTCCTTTCATCCAAGGAATACAATATGACCAGATTTCAGCTGAAGATCTTTAAAAAAATACTGGTTAGCTATGCCTTGCAGTATCTTTTTAACCTCATTTGTGTACTTCAGAGAAATGCTACACAGTGCAGCACTGTGAAGTGGAGCCTGGTAGCTGAAATTTGCACACGTGCATTTGGACTTTTCAGACAAAGACTATTCCTGTTTTAATAAATTAGACAGCAGCAATGCCATTGGGAATGCTTTGCTTGAGTAATCCAGGTAGTAATAACTGGGCTTGAGAGGAAGAAAGATTATGCATGAGGCATGTGTAGTAGTTAATTTCTTTATGTACATGTGATGCAATAAATTAAACAGCTGAAAAGCCAGGAAATTATGTGGAAACTTATCTATTGTTCTGTGTTTTCACTAGCAGTTGATTATAATTACTGTTGTTAGCAAGTTACCTGCTGAGAATGAATCCAAATAAGAGCTTGCTACTATTGTCACTTGCAGAGCAGGTTTCCGATCCTGTATTTGGTTGTGTCTAGACAGACTGCCTCAATCCTGAGCCCCACAGTCTTTTGCCTGAGATAAACTGCAATGTGCAGTCTTGGTATGCTTTTAAAATGTTCTATTCCAAAAGGCTGAATTTCATTAAATAGTAATAAAACTTGGCCTACTTAAATTAAAGGCATGTCTCCTTTTTTTCTAAAAGCAAATGCCTGCTTTCAGGAGGTTGTGTGATGAATATAAAATTGTTACTTTTAGCCTTTCCTTTTTTTGAATCATCTTACCTGCTATGGCTCAGGGCATACTGGCTCTTGTACTGGTTGACCCAGTAGTCAGCAGGACTAATACAGTTACAGAATGTAGGTTTGTTATATGGATGGTAACAAGAATCTATCTTAAAATTAGCTGACTTTATTAAAATAGGAGCTTTATAGACGATTGATACAAAACATTGAATACTACTCAGTAAGTACAGTTTGACTTGGGAGGGTTATTTCATTTGGAAAATAACTCACAGCAGCACATGTAGCATACTGTTAGTACTGTTTGGCTCCTGAGGGTGACAATGTAAAGTAGATGCCAAAGGACATCTCATTATTGTGAAGCAGTGGACTGCTGATTCTGGGCTGGCTGGCTTTTTCACTGCAAGCAGTAAGGAGAAGATGAGCCATCAGAAATCTTACTCAGTTGTAATGTGAAGTGATTAAATATTCCCTGCTGGTTGTTAGTTTCCTGGCTAAATAACTATGCTGGGCTCATTTCTTATTTCTTCTCAACTAGCCATACATCCATTTCCACCTTCCTGAAACCTTTTACAGGTCCAGGGACAAATAAATCACTTTTAGTATATTCCCAGGACAGTCTCAACTAAAAAAAGGATATCAACATGAAGGATAATTGCAGTGTTCAGCTGTCAACCAGTCCCCGCAGGTACAGTGAAAAATTACAGCCAATAAAATAACATTTTTCAAAATGTGACACTACTCTTAAATTTATCTTCTGCAATAAATGGATTCTAGAGAGAATTTCTGCCCACTTGAGTACAAACTATTCTTAAAGCATTCAATAATAGATTATAGATGAATTGTATTATTAATTTGTAATAGAGTAAGTGTTTTGCTTCAACAGTTACTTTCAGGAGCTCAGACAGTAATTTTCTCTGCTTTATTATCATCTTAAAGATACTTCTCATAATAAAAAAAAAAAAAAAGTTCAGGATTGAGATAAAGCTGTCCAAAGCTATAAAATCTGGTATTAAATCAGAAGTAAAAAATCTTAATTCAGCCTGTTAAGCTTTAGTGAATGGTCAGTGTATGCAAATCTCCCATTTTCTAAACGGTCCTTAGAGAGGACCACAGTACTTAACTTACTGTGATTGTGAGTATCAGCCTAATGATTGAGAGAACTTCATCTTTATTCCAATTTTCTAGATCTTGAGTATGATGTTATAACATATATTTAGTATGAGTTTTCTGTTGTGTTGCTTAAAACTGGCTCAGAACCAATGGAAGTAAAGTGTATATCTGCTGTTGCTGGAATGTGAACATAACTGTTATTTATACACTATTTATGCACGTGTATCCCTTGACAGTGCAAACCAAGAGCATCATTAAATTAAAGGGATTTGTATTCCCACATGAAGAGGTAAAAAGACTGTTCTGTGAGGATCTACTGTATAAATATGTTGACAGCAACTGAGGAGATTACTTTTTTTTTGTCCCACTACATATTATGTTTTTCTTAATGGGCTCCAGCAGACAGACTGTCAGTCATTTCTATCTTTGTATTTTAGACATAGTTGCAATCTGCTGCATAAATTAGATGCTAAAGACTTTCTTACAGAGGTTTTTGGAAAGAAACTGATGACTCCTGTGATAGTAGTACAACCCTTCTTGTTGAGGATGTTCCACCATTGTTTACTGAGGGCATTATTAACACAGCCAGTCACTGTATCTCTGAACACATTACTTTGCCAGTCTTACTGCTACGCAAATGCCCAGTTCTTAATACCAGAAATGGGCAGAAATTGGGACAGAGAAGAAGATTCTGAATCCTTGTTGTGCAGCTTAATGTCTTCATGTAATGGAGTAGCTTGCTCTATGTCCAGTATATTATGTCTGAGTTAAGAGGAAACACATTGGTGCTACTGGTGTGCTAAGTTAATGTAAACTGCTGTACTTCAGGTACAATTGTAACTACTAAATACATGCTGATGGTAACCCTTTGCAGCTAATATCTCCTTTATTGGTGAGGTGCTGTAATAACCAAAACAAAGCGTAGGAGAGCGAAGCCTGAAAGAATGAGATGTGACATTAAGCTGAGCACTAGAACATACTGCAGTGTTCAGCAAAAAGGGAATGTACCTTTGAATGGTTAATGTCTACAACCTAAGCAGTTCGAGCTCCTGTACAGAAAAAAACATTTACAGCATTTTAGAATACAACTATTTTTCAGTTGTTTTAAGGAATCTAGAGACTTTTTCTGTCTATTCTCTCCACTCTGATCTTTCATCTGTAGGTGGGGGTTTTTTTTAGTGTTTTTTCTACTCAGAAAATGCAGTGGTTGGTGTTTGGAGGTTTTTTTAATAGCCATTTTTATTATTTTAGCCATATAAACTAGTTACAGTGCTGTCACTAAACAGTTTGAGGTTTTCCTTATGTATTACTGCATGATAGTCACCCATTTGTAAAGGCGAATAGGAAAAGGGGGTCTTAGGATAATAGACTTCTATTATGATCAAAAGTAAAAACTGGTAAAAACCCTAACAGAACATGTTTGCTTCAGCTCTCGGTTGCCATTCATAGTGCAAACTAATTAAATACCATCAATAAGTTTATTGGTGTAGACATCCTCATCCATTTCCCTTGACGGGTGAAAGATAGGGCAGAAATGAATGCTGGTTGAGGATTTTGCAGTTAAATGCATCTGGATGAAAGCCAAATCATGCTGTGCATTTCTTGTAATGTTGTAAACAATCTGAACATAATGTTATCACCACTTATTTCAGTCAGTGTTATTTGGTGTGTGATGAAAATATTCTGGAGAACTCTCATTAAAGAATAAGAGGCATGTTGAGTTTACAAGGCAAGTGTACTAAGTGAATAAACTGTGAGGGAACCCAGATTATTGTTGAATAGAATAAGATTGCTTAAAACTTTGGAAATCTTTCCATGAATATTATTCCTGTTAAGTGACTGAATGGAAGTGCGTTGGGACATATGGTAGAAGGCTCTTTGAAATTACTTCAAGTTACATTGCAACCTGTTACTGTTTCCCAATACAGTAACTTAATGGAAAGGCTCATTGAAATAATGCTGAGTGACTTTTGCGAATTGACATATTCTACTTTGTGTTTATCTTGGTAAGATGTTTGCATATGACAGAGTTTTATCTAAAATGTGTAGATACACATATGTTTTAGTGCTCAGATTATTGGAGTTGAGTAATTTGAATAGCTGCAAAATTTTTAAAAATTAGGGTTTTTTCATTTTTTATTGGGAAAAAAAAGTAAAAAATTCAAATAAACCATTTGGGTTTATTTTCTTGTGATGTTTTCTGGTATGCACCTAAGTCAAATTTTCTGGATTTTCACTTGCAGCCATTTTGTGGTACAAATATGTATGCATGCATTAGAAACAGATACTGTGCCTGTGTGATAACTGTTGGCTTTGGGGAGCTGCTCTTTATCTCCTTGAACAACATAAAAGGAGAAAAGAGGAGTTGATAAAGTATCATTGCTTTCCTTTGATACAGCTTGCTCTAGGGAGCAGAGAGGTATGTCAAAGACAGGTGTCTCACAGATTCCACCAGACGTTCTCATTATATTCTTTTGGCTCAACAGATGAGTTCCAGATATCTATAAAGCTTATCTCTGTTCAGCTGTGATCTAGCTCAGAAAGACCATTGCACCAAATATGACAACATTCTATGCAGATTCAATCTGAATGTAATAGTATGAGATGATGTTTAAAAATACTGGTTTTCTTCTTGCTTTGTAAGTGTTAAATATTCCAGTCCTGAGTAGCTTTTTATTTACTAGTTTGTTATATGTGTAGCCTACTCTTAATGAAGTAAAATAGCTGTAATCTGTTGAGGAAACTATTGTGATAGTAGTCTGATTTTTAAGCTGCATTTTTTAGAAGTCAAGTCTTGTGTTGGTTTTTCATGCATGAAATTTTCGGTGGTGCCAGCAACAGGACAAGGGGCAACAGGCACAAACTGGAACAGAGGAAGTTCAGTCTGAACATCAGGAAAAAATTCTTTCCTATGGGGTTGATGGAGCACTGGACCAGGCCGCCCAGAGAGTTTCTGGAGTCTTCTTCTCTGGAGAGATTCCAAACCCACCTGGATGTATTCCTGCAGGGGAACCTGATTTAGCAGGGAGGAGCTAGGGGAGGTTGACTAGATTATCTTCAGAGGTCCCTTCCAACATCTACCATTATGTGGTTCTGTGACACAAAGAGAATGGAAGTAGTGGAGGAGAAGATGGACTCCTTTGAAAAAAAACAGTTTCTCTGAGAATTGATTCCTATATGGACCTTAAAGTTTCTTAAATCCTTAAATAGAATTACTTCAAGCAGTTCTCTTTCAGTAAAATAGTGTGGTCCCTTGAGGGCTGCAGTTTGGAGCACAGTAAACTGCTTATTGTCAGCATCCTCCTGAGGAGGAATCTGTTTTACACTTCCAGTCAGACCTGATGCAGCAGTTGTTCCCTATTTCCTTATGTGTGCCCTTTACCAAAGGGGATGTAAGCACAAACTTAAAAGCTGTAAGGATCTGCCACACTTATCAAAAATTCTGCCATGTCCATTACTGTGTAAAACACCATTATACAGCAACATGCTATTGATTAACATGCTACCACATGCAATGGAAAAACCAGCAAATCAGCATGGTCAGAATCCTGTGTATCTGTATTCAGTATTTGATTTTGTCCCAAATATAGTATATTTTTAATTTGGTTATTTAAAAGATTTTATTGGACTGCACTTCTAGTTGGTCTGATGTTTCATGTCAAAAGTTGCTGCTCCCTACATCACTGATTTTGGGTTATGCATTTAACAATTAAGCATTTATTTAATAGTATTTTTATATGTTCCATTAATTACTTTTGGGAGAAAGTGTTTGTGGGTGTGAGAAGTATGTGGGTGCTTCCATGTCTGAGGTCAAGATTGCTACTGAGATTACTTAGGTCTATTGCATGTGGATGTCGTGCATGCAAAGCTGAAATGTGGGGGTGTGTGACAGTTAAAAATCTGTCTGCTTTCAGAGGCTGATAGCTGCACTCAGCAAAAATCACTGATTGCTGGTTCTCTGGGCAGTGTGGAAATTGCATCTGAGTTTAGTTTTCCACAGGTTTATTCGGGACTTAGATCAATTCCAAAATTCTAATGTACCCCAAGGCAGCCATAGTTTTGTTCATGCAGTACTCAAAGCTTTGTGTGATTTCTGTAAAGCAGCTCAAAATCATAAAAGGCTTGACTCTAGTTAGTTGAGGTTGGTACGTGTCTGTGACGTCAGCTTTATGATGATACATGCAAACAAGAAAAGTAGTACAGTTATAGCTGCTGTAGAGTATCACTAAATTCCAGTTTTGAGTCCGTTTAAATTAATTGCCATTCTATACACGTAGCACAATTTTATCCTGTACCTAATGTGCTTGATTCTCATTAGGGCTTTATATCCTTCAAAGGGGGAGCTTTGAAGCTTACCAGAGGTTAAGAACTAGAGTCCAACAGATTGATTCACACTGAAAACACACATTCATCTCCTGAAACTGGAATACCACAGAGGCAACTGCAAATCATTGCACAATACCACCAAGATGCCCGCTCAACACTAACAGTTAAGGAAACTAATGGTTAGTGTCCTTAAGTGTCTTAACAGATTCCCATTTCTTCTTCCAGTTACTTCAAACATGATTATAATTTTATTTTTGTTTTTTATTACTGAGCACCTGGTGTAAATTTTAGAGGGGAGTTGTTGTAGCTGGTTGTAATTCATCTAGTTAGATGTATTTTGTAGAGCATGGAAATGTCTCATTTTGTATTGTGTGACTTTGCTGCATGGAAACTAAAGAAACTTAAGTGAAGAAGTTGGAGTTGTGCTATATCTTAAGATTATTAATTTTACATTGAATGTGCCTAGACTGCTTTAGGTGTCAGAGCTTCAGTAAGTTCTGCATGTGGCTGAAAGCACCTGACCTTTGTTGCTGAAGTTAACGGCCAAGGTTGTGGCATAGTGCCCTCTTGGTCTTAAGTGGGTCACAGTTGTTCATTCTGAATGAATGATTCGGGCTTCTTATTCTTTGCCACGTTTGTTGTTTTGGGTTTTAGGGTTTTTTTAAATGGCAGGAGTATAGTTTGGGAATTGCTTTCACTCCCAACTTCAGTTACTGTGTTAGTAAAGTGAGAATGTCTGAGAGCATTGATGTTATGAATGAGCTTGCTGCCAAGATGGTTGCAGACTTTTATACCTCTCCTTGTCACAGGTATATGGAAATAAATACCTGGCTTAATCATCATCAGATACTATATCAAATGCACCCAAGTTGTTTTGTGACTCTTATACTTTTTCTCAGATTTAAGCTGAAGTGAAAAGTGGATTGGTTTCATTATGAGTTATGGTGCTTACTCAAATGATCATTTGCTTTTGGTTTTTTTTTTGAGGTTCTAGTCTTCTCTACAGTTTTTCGTATTTTGTAGCACGTCTGAATTTTTAAACCCACAGGTTTTCCACTATTCATCATTTTTTGTTACTTTGACATGAGTCTCTGCTCCACATTTCTCCCCACCTCAAGAAAAAAAAAAACAACAAAACACAGTAGTCTGGTTTTGTTCCAGTGATTAGTTTCAGGCTTATAGATAAATGTATGCAGTAAGAAGAATAATGAATAGGAGGTCACTGATTTTTTTTTTAAAGTGCTTTTTCATGCTTTATGGAGTAAATAATGACCAGATCTGTAAGAAAGCCAGAGTTGGTATGACATAGAATTGCAAATCTGGGCATGGCTGGAGGAAGAGAATTCATTTTCCTCTGAGGCATTTGATGCAAACCTCTGTAAGACATGACACCGGACTACAGTTATCCTGTCATTTTACAGTAGAGTAGATAACCTACTATTTTCAAATAATTTTTTTTTTTTTTAGAATTGCTTATAGAAGCATACTCTTTCTTTTTTTTAACTCTCTCTTTCTACTGAAAGGAAGGTCAAATCCTATCTGATGTGGTTAAGAGCCATGTTTTTTGCTACTAGATCATCACATACTATTCTGTGTCCCTGCTTCTCTTTTACCTTGCTGACTGCTAACTTCTAATGACAGCTTTTTCCTAGATGTTCATACCAGTTTATTGCATCACAAAAGAATCTGAAAACTTTCTGAAGAATGAGAACTTTGGAAATTCTGGCAAAGACTGCTTTAGTGGGTTTTTTTTCCACAGTGTTTCTTCCAGTCTGTAAATTTCTTCAGCCAAACGGCAGAATGATCTAAATAGCTGATTCTAGTGTTCATGTAGCAGATTGTGATTCCACAGCTAGCTTTTTGAAGGCTCATAGTGCTTGAGGTGTAAGAGAACACTGAAGTATCTTTTATAAGGAGTAAGAGAAAGAAATACCTCTTATAATGCGTCTATATTGTAATTTGCATGTTTCCATCATGTCATGATGTGAGAGCTGTAAAAATACGGAGCAGGCACATGTGGGGGGATTAATCTTGTGGACCTTTAGATGCCAGCATTGAAAACTGTTACATTTACATTTTAACTACTTAGATTTTCTTTGTAGTCAGCAGAAGCAAGTAGGCATCTTGTTTCTAGACCACAATTAATTTCTTCCACTGGTAGATGTTTCAAATAAGTCATTTTATCATATTCTAGAAGCCTCAATATTTCTGGAGCTAGCTCAGGTTAAGCCTTGAAGACTGGTAAATGAAAGCATTGTAAATTTCAAACCTGCTTTTACTTTTGCAAGATAGTTTTCGTAGAATTATGGAACGGTTTGGGTTGGAGGGGAC
>VWZO01005604.1:151301-162511 GCA_013396975.1 Bucco capensis | reverse complement strand
ATTTAGGGTTTCTTCTAGAAACCTCAGCACTACCCTCATCATATCCTCTTCCTATACAGTTCCACAGAATTTATCCAGCAGACACAAGCCATATGCAGAATTAGCTCTAAACCTAATCACAGGGTTGGAAGAAACCTTAAGTCCCAACCCCTGTGCCTGCCATGGGCAGAGACACCTGGCGCTAGAGCAGCTTGCTCCCAGCCCCAGCCAGCCTGGCCTGCAACACTGCCAGGGCTGGGGCTGCCACCACCTCCCTGGGCAACCTGGCACAGTGGCTCAGCACCCTCACAGGGAAGAATTTCCTCCCAACATCCAACCTAAATCTCCCTTCCTCTACTTTGGATCCATTCCCCTAGTCCTAGCACTACCTGACAGCTGGATGCAGTACTCCAGGTGAGGTCTCACCAGAGTGGAGTAGAGGGGGAGAATCACCTCCCTGCCCCTGCTGGCCATGCTTCTCCTGCAAGTGAACACTGTTAACTCATGCTAATACTAACTCACAGACAACCATAACTCATGCCTCCTGACCTGTACTAAACCTCTGAGTTACACCTAAGATGTGAGCCTATACTTTTCTACTGTGTTTCCATGCTCATCCTATTTGTGGGTCACAATAGCCCCAGCATGCTGTGACTCCCCAGTCTCTGTGCAGGCCACACTGCACAAAAGGCATTAAACAGGAAGGAAAAGAATAACGCCAGCCTGTAGTAATCCATGGAAACCAACATCACTTCTCTAAACAATGAGGGTGACATGCACAACCCAATGATACAATGATACACACTGAACACATCTGCAAAACATTTGAGCTGAAAAGTGTCAGAGAATTGAGCAGTAGAAGCACTGGATGGCAGGAGGGAACTTGTCAGAAGGTCTTGTTTGCCCCGTGGAACCCAACCTATATATAATAGATCCCCACAGACACTTGAACAATCTGTTCTCAAAGCCCTGCAGAGGTGGGTGGATGTGTTACATCCTTTCCAGACAACATTTCTGATACTGAATTTGTTTTAGCTTTGTGCAATTTAGGCCTAGAGTGCCTTGTTCTAGAAAATGTGCATACAGAGACTACATGATTCCTGTACTATAGCTCAGTTTTCTCTTGTTAAGGCTCATTCATTCAGACTTCCTTTATGGGGAATATGTTCTATTTTTCTGAAACTCCTTATTTCCTTCTGCATATTCCTTATCACTCCTGAGTATGAGAGGACAAATTCTTGTATATCTTACCATCAATGCCCATCCTGATGTGACTTTTGTACAGAAATAGAACACTGTCCACTCTTTTTTCCTTTAGTCTTGTTCTAATCCCCCTTGCAGAACTGCAATCTTGATCATTTTCAATTCCAATACAAACTTGGTTGATTATTTCTGCTTTAGTTGGAACCTTACACTTCTTCATTTCTAAATTGTTATATTTCTTTTTACAGAAATAATTTCTCATTTGTCCACCAATTCAACATGCTCTCTATTTCATCTTAAGGGTCATCAATGAATATAGGGATTGGGATAACCCCCTGCTCACCCACTCATTCCATCCCTCAGATTCATTCATCCTGTTTGACCAAGTTCTGGTGGCAACTACTCAGTGTGGTTTCCTTAAACAATTTTGAGTGACAGTTTATGAAACAGAAATGCAGAATCATTAAGGTTGGAAGAGACCTCTAAGCTCATCAAGTCCAACCATCTACCTATCAGCCCCATGCCACTAAACCATGTCTCTAAGTTTTTGAACCCCTCCAGGGATGGTGACTCCAGCACCTCCCTGGGCAGCCTGGGCCAATGCCTAACAACTTCCTTCAGAGAAGAAACATTTCCTAATATTCAGTCTAAACCTCTCCTGGTGCAATCTGAAGCCATTTCCTCTTGTCCTCTCACTGGTAACCTGGGAGAAGAGACTGACTCCCACCTCTCTCCAACCTTCTTTCTGGTAGTTGCAGAGAGAGAAAAGGTCTCCCCTGAGCCTCTTCTTCTCCAGACTGAACAACCCCAGTTCCCTCAGCCACTCCTGCTTCACACAAACCTTACAAAATTCAAGCTACATGATTTGCACTTCTTTTCCCCAGCATACAGAGCTTGCTATCCAGTCATAAAAATCATTTTGTTATGAGAAGAGTTGTGTAAAATAAATCTTGGAAGGCTGCTGCTCAGGTCTAAGTTTTCTTCTTGGTGCTTGCAAGCAGAATGTTCTATTATTTTCTTCAGGCTCCTCCTTGGTGTGCAAAAATAGAGATTTCTTTTATTTGAAAAAGACTAGAGAATGGAAAGGAAAGGTCAAAGGAATTGATAACAGTTTCCAAATAGAATCAGATGAAAACATATTTGATTTGATAGATTTGGGACATGCATTTCTTGAGTGTGACTGATGGCAAAAGGCTCCAGTACTTCATTTGATGAGAAGCTCACCATGAGTCTCCAGTGTGTCCTGGGCTGCAGCAAGAGCAGTNCTAGTGCCAGCTGTCCCTGCCCATGGCAGGCACAGGGCTTGGGATAGAGGAGCTTTAAAGTCCCTTCCAACCCTAACAAATCTATAATGTTATGATTTTATTTATTGCTCTTTTTTTTTTCCCATTCTTTTTTCTCCTTCCTGTACCTCTGGGAGCTATTCCAGAATACTGTCTGTGCATGAAAGTGGTCATTATCAATTGTCAATGATTTCCTGTGTGCACTATTAGTAGATGGAGATGCCCTCCTGTCAGTCAATGTCAATAGCTTGAGCAAGGGTGGGAAATGACTTAAAAGCAGAGACTCAATGAAAGACTGTCAGGATATTCTGAATTTGTTTCCCACTCTGAAACTCATACCTGCTCTCTCACCATATACCATAAGAAGAATTCTGAGCATTGCTTGAGAGCTCAGGATGAAAACTTAGAAGCAGGCAATGTTTTTGTTGTGGTTTTTTTTTTTTTCCCACTCAGTGACAGTGAAAGGAGAAAGTGAAAATGGTTTGGGGAAAAAAATGAGAGCTAATAAAGAAAAAAAAATCTTACTATGGAAATGATTAAAGAAGTGTAATTATTTCTGTCACATCATCNTAAACTGGAGAGGAGGAGATTTAAACTGGACATTAGGAAGAAGTTCCTCACCACAAGGGTGGTGGAACACTGGAACAGGTTGCCCAGGGAGGTGGTTGAGTTCCCATCCCTGAAGGCATTCCAGGTGAGGCTTGCCAGGACTCTGGGCAAGCTGCTCTAGTTGGGGATGTCCCTGCCCACTGCAGGGGGGGTTGGACTAGATGAGCTCCAGAGGTCCCTTCCAACCCTAACCATTCTAGGATTCTATGATCATAAAGCTCATAGAAGCCTCTCTCAGAATTTGCATGATGAACCAAGCCAATAATGGAACTTCCTGCATGTTCAGTGTAGACCTAAGCTGAGGTCTTTCCAGCTGAATTTTGTTAAATGGAGGAATAGATTCTCTTCTCAAAGGCAAAATCATATTAGTGAAGTTTGTGTCTGACATTCCATTAACTGAGAACCCATTTGTCTAGCCTGATTAGAAAAAATGCGGAGAAGCTCTTGCTTTTCCACTTTTTTTGCCTTCTCCCAGAATGGCTCCAGTAATTAGCTGGGAGGCAGGAGGAAATCAGCTTGCTTCTTCAGTGAGGTCTTCAGAGAAATGTTAGAGTTCTTAGCATCTGAGCTGAATCCTTTGTTTTTCCCTGAATTTCATGGATCTAGAAATAAGAAAAAGGAATTCCATTGGCTAAGGAATGAGAAAGGTGGTTTGTGAAAAGAGCTTTTGAAGGAAGAAAAAGAGCAGATTGGTGGCCTCTCTAGGTAACAAAAGTTTAGGAGATAGAACTTTCTCTGGTCGGTCCAGAAGCTGCCAGCTCATCTCCTAAGAACCCTAAAAAAAAAACAACAAAAGAAAAAAGATTTATCCCTAGAGGTGTTAAAAAAATGTACAGATGTGGCACTTTGTGTCATAGTTTAGTAGCACAGGGGTGATAGGTTGATGGTTGGACTTGATGGTCTTGGAGGTCTCTTCCCACCTTAATGATTCTGTGATTCTATATCAGCCTCCTAGAGGAACAGGTAGGAATTAGCTAAACTTTTTAATCAACTTTACAGTTGATTGCAGTTATTTAGCATTGTGAAGTGATTTGAGAGATCTTCACAGCTGGGAAGTAAATTTTGTGTCTGAGAAAATTAAAAGAGTTATGCTCTCAAGGAAGAAGAGGGAATCAGGGAAATTGACAGAACACTTAAAGGAAAAATGTGTTATCTACTTTCAAAATATGATGAGACAATAATAACAAAGACTATGGCAGGGACATAGGAACCCCATTGATCTGCAGAGATTGCAGGAAAATGTGGAAGTAAACTCTAAGTATGTTATTCAGTGGTTTCGTATTTAGAGCAGCTCTAGCTGTTGAACCATACTATAAGTTTTCCAGATACTACAGATGCAAACCAGGAGTTGGGCTGTCACAAATCATATGAAACCTAACAAGGCCAAGTACCAGGTTCTCCACTTGGGAAGGGGCAACCTGGAAACAGCCTACTGACTGGGGAATGAGAGACTGGAAAGTAGCACTGCAGAGAGGGATCTGGGAGTTTTGATAGATAGTAAGTTAAAGATGAGTCAGCAGTGTGCCTCAGCAGCCAAGAGAGCCAACTGGATCCTGGGGTGCATCAAGCACTCCATCACTAGCTGATTGAGAGAGGTGATAGTCCCGCTCTACTGGGCACTGCTGCAGCCTCACCTGGAGTATTGTGTGCAGTTTTGGGCACCACAATCCAAGAGGGACATGAAGTTGTTGGAGAGTGTCCAGAGAAGGGCCACAAAGATGGTGAAGGGCTTGGAGGGGAAGTCATATGAGGAAAGGCTGAAATAACTTGGTCTGTTCAGTCTGGAGAAGAGGAGACTGAGGGGAGACCTCATTGTGGTTTATAAGTTCCTCAGCAGAGAGGGAGGGGTGGGGGCTGAGCTCTCCTCTCTGGTGACCAGCAACAGGACCTGGGGGAATGGCATGAAGCTGTGCTGAGGGAAGTTAAGGTTGGATGTTAGTTAGGAAGAGGTTCTTTACCCAGAGAGTTCTCCCCAAGGAGGCAGTCACGGCACCAACTCTCATGGAGTTTAAGAAGCACTTGGACAGTGTTCTTAGACACATAGTGTGACTTTAGGGTTGTCCTGTGCCTAAATAGGAGTTAGACTTGATGATCCCTGTAGGTTCCTTCCAACTTGGGATATTCTGTGATTCTGTGTTGTTTCTGAAGCAGAAAGAGGAGACCAAGGCTCGTGCAACTACACTAGGATATGCTCGGTGTGCTGCATGGAAGTTACTTTGAGAGGCAAAGGACTGAGCATTGAATTAGAATTCAATTACAGGTTAATGATATTCTCAGCTGTGTTCAATTCCTTAATGACAGACACTTTAAGATCATCCCTGCATACAAGTATCAACTGAACACACTACTACTCCTATGCACTGAGAGACTAGGAGTGGAATGGTTACTTAGAGGTATTTAAGGCTAGATTTCTAGAAACTGGTGCCAAGGACTGCTTCAAATCCTTTAATCCCAGGAGTTCTTATTTCAGGTTAGTCTTCTCTTGGTGTTGTGTTCCTCTTGAGCTTACTGATTGAATACAGGTGGTGATCTCTGCACATCTTATACGTGTGTGTCTCCTAAGAATCAATGGGTAAAGAGGTATTCTGAATGTCCTTTAGGATAGGGAAAGTCTTGTCTTTGAGCTTAAGTAAGTATATTTTTGCTCAGCCCAGTAACTGTGGTTTAAATAGGCAGGGAAGAAGCATTTCATTTTATTTTCATTTCAGCTGACATCGTAAAGCTAGTTGGTAGCAAATAAAATGGTGACAGACTTTTCTGCCACTGTTCAGCAGGAGATAATATGAAATGTGAGGCTCTGAGGGTAGATATTGCAAGTGTCCTCTTTTTTTTTTCTGCAANTTCGCCAAGCCTAGCCACGACGACAACCAACCCTCAGTAATATTTCAGTAGCTGAATGGAAAGGGGAAACAATTTTGCCTCCTGACAGTCTGGGGTGAAGAAGTGGAAGATATGGATCCTGGCACTGTCATGAAAGACAATTAAAACACTTCTGTTGGCACAATAGGTGATGTGCAACAGCTGGTAACCTGACAAGCTAAGTTGGCAGTCTCCTATGAGAAGTTAGCCTCTGTGATCTTCATGGATCTTCATGATCCCATGAAGTCCATGGTCTTCATGGACACTTCCAGTCTCTCCATTGTGACTCTTGGATTTGCTGGGCTGTTTCAGCCCCATGGCTTGTAGATGTGATAGTGTTGGGTGGATGATTGGACTCAGTGGTCTCAGAGGTCTTTTCCAGTCATCATGATTCTGTGGTTCTATTGTATGCTAGCAGGAAGGAATACTAGAGATACAAAATTCCTGCAAGTTTCCTAAAAGAGATGGATGATTGAGATCTGAAGGAAATTCTGGAGTATGAGCTCAACTATATCACTGGATACTAGAGAACTCATTCAAAAAGAGGGTATTAGGGGTGTTTCAGCTTCTTAAAAAGCTTTGATTTACATTTGTAACATTAAAATCAGAGGAAATTTAATAATGATGTATACAGCTGGGTGGAAATCAGATTTCATCAACTTCACTGTTCAGAGAACAATTTGACAAGGGATGCCCTATGACAAGAGCAAAGTTGATGGTGGATTGTTGAGGGCCATACATGAGCAAGCTTCTAGACAGTGGCATCTCTGGTTTTCCTCTTTCATAGACTTTCCCCATGGGCTGAAGGTTTGGAAAGCCATTCCTTTGAAAGACTGTTGGGTGTGATTGCACATTTGACTCTCAAAGACTAACGTTCACTTGGAAGACTTGAATTTGAAAGACTTTTTTCCTTGTGTACAACATTCCAGAGGTATCTCCACAGGCAAGTTCCTCAGATGACTGCACTTCAGCTCAGTGGCACACAGACAAGGAAGATGGCTCTTTGAAATAAATTTCAGCAGACCACTTTGCAGCATTGGATCACCTGGAAGTTTGTGTCCACCAGGAAGTGCTGTGCCTTTGAAACAGCTTCTTTCAGCATTCAAGATCTAGTCATCCTCTTCCTAAAAATCTTTCCTGGGTTTCTGCATTGGACATTGTCAGAGAGAGGATATGTTTTAGATGAACATACAGGATTGGATTTGCCTCCAGGTTTAAACATCTGACTATAGGCTCTATATGTGAATTAGGTTTTTAAGCTCCTGTTATACCCAGTACAAATCTAGGGCTTTTCTCAGTTGCTCTCATGTGGGTTCCTATTGATATTTCAGATACATCCAGGTGTCCTGTGTGACCTCCAGTCACCACTCCACACAGGCACAGGTCCTGTGTCATAACTGCCAGGCCCATACCTGTCTCACAGATATACCAGGAGGCCTCACATTTGACTTATCCACTGCATGTGAGCCTCTGAGCTGGAGCCCTGGCTGATGTAGTCAGTAGAGTCAAGAGAACTCTTTGTCTTAGCTTATGATGGATGCTTGCATTTGGTCAGCAGACCATCTAGCTCTTCACTGACCTTATTGGGAGCTCGGACACCTGGCTTATGTGTGATCACTAAAGGAGTGCTTCAGGTACCTATATATAGGCTTCTAGCACCCTTTAAGATATCCTAGAGAATCAGAGAGATCTACACAGATCTATCACCAGACCTACTGGAGGACAAGCAGGCTGCTCTGATGCAGGAGACTTCTCTGCACAGACCCCTGGCACTACCACTGCATTGCATTCAGCTTCAGGCATCTGAATTGGGAGCTGACTCCCACCCCTTACATATCTGTGTAGATGTGCTCATATCTTCTCAATCTGTCTTTTTTCCAAGGGTTAAATCATTACCTGTCCCCTGAGGGGCTGCCCTAGACAGAGAAGATACTGCCTTGTTTACATTGCTCCTTTCATGTTTATAGATGTGCTAACTTCTTCAGCCAAATGGCAAAGCCAAATTGAAAGATAATTGGCTATGAGGATTTCTAGACATTAGAAGACAATCAACGAAGGTTCTATTTGTTCAACCTTTTGGTTTGACTGGATTTACACAAGTGGCCTCAGAGCTGGTTCTGAATCTGTTTTCAAGCACTGAAAGGGTGTTAAAATCTTTAGTTGCAATTATCTCTCCAGTTGTTGAGTTATCAGGAGGCAAAAGCAGATAGGGTTGGCAAAAAGGATTCCAGGCATGGAGGCTTATGCAGATGACAGTACAGGCATGTCCAGAGAAGGGTGAGGATGCTAGGGAGGGCTCTGGAGCACAAGTCTTGTGAGGAGCAGCTGAGGGCACTGGGGTTGGTTAGTCTGGAGAAGAGGAGGCTCAGGGGACACATTAGCGCTCTCTATAGCTACCTGAGAGGAGGTTGGAGTGAGATGGGGATCAGTCTCTTCTCCAGGGCTAACAGTGAGAGGACAAGAGGAAATGGCTTCAAGTTGCACCAGGGGAGGGTTAGATTAGATATAAGGAGAAATTTCTTTCCTGAAAGGGTTGTTAAGTCTTGGTCCAGGCTGCCCAGGGAGGTGCTGGAGTCACCATCCCTGCAGGGGTTTAAGAAACATTGAGCTGCTCTCCTTAGGGCTATGGGTTAGTGGTATGGGAGTGCTAGGGATGGTTGGACTTGATGATCCTAAAAGTCCTCCAAACTGGAGTGTGTCTCTGGACACACTTTAATGCTTCAATGTCCTTCTTGCACTGAGGGGCCCAAAACTGGCCCCAGGACTCTAGGTGTGGCCTCCCCAGTGCTGAGTACAGGAGGATGATCATTTCTCTGCTCCTACTGCTCATGTTATTTTTGATACAGAAAAATAACACCACTTGCCAGGAAACTATCTGTAAGAATTCTGCTAGTGATATTCTATTTTTTTTTTTAGTGTTGCAAATAAAAAAAAAAAAAAGCTCTTTTTTTTTTTGTGGAGGTGATGAAACTATCATGTTTCCCTGAATTTCAGCATGCTTCTTTTGGCCACTGCTTCAACTTTGAAATATGATGATCTAGCATTTGTTACAAGGTGCTGGGTGCACATTGTGGAACTCACCATTGAAATCCCCAGCAGCTCTGTGTGATGGCACCAGCCTACCAGCTTCTGGAGTCTTTGTTTAGTAATTGTCACAGGTTTTTCCACACAGCCACCCACCCTGCCTCCAATGCATATAAACACAGACACTTTGGGTTTATTGCCAAGATGTAACAACACGTGCAGCTTTTTTCTCAACTTGAAAATAGCATCCCTCAATACCTTCCTAAATCCCCCTCTCCATCTCATGTGCAAGCAGGAAATCTCCACTATTATGGTAGAGCTCTCTTGAAAAGCTGTATGTTATTTTCATGTCTTTCATATGAAAGACTGACCATGGAGATAGGCTACTAGCTCTGTTCCATCAGTGAAATGAACTATCCCCTACACAGCCTCTCCCATTCATCTCTGCCTGTCAGGATGTTAAAATCTGTCAGAAAATTCCAATAAGTCAGATGCCACTGGGAAAAAAAGCAACCAATGCTGAGCTGCCCACTCAGGCAGCTAGGAGTGGGAAGAACAAACTTCATGTCCTCACATTCCACTTTAAGGCTGTGTACTTCAAGCCCAACAAAATAGCTTTGCATTGCCTCCTCCATACTCATTACTAGCTAGACTGTCATTAATCAGAGCACTCAAAAGAGGCACTTAGTTCATGAACTGGCAGTCTCAAAGCAAAAATGATGCTTGAATCTCAACAGATGAAGAGCATTACACAAGTGATTGTGACTGATATCTTCCAAAGTTACTGGAGAAAGAAATTTAGGTAAGAAAAACTACAAGGCATCATGCTCATAAAATCTTTTTCTTTCTGCCCCTGCTTCACCAGGAGATGTTCCAGTTCTGTAACTATGTTCAAAGTTTGACATAACATCTGAAAACAACAGGTCTTTGTAGTTAAGGTCCATTGCAGGTGTGCTGGGCCTACAACCTGCATACATTCCCTGGACTTCTCTAGGATGACCCACAATACTACCAAGAAAAGGTACAACCCTGGCATAACAACTTCCCCATGTACATCACTGGGTTATGGGGCAATGCAGGGCTGGGAAAATTATGTTATCCCACGAGGCTTGAAAGGAAAAAAAGCCATGGGCTGAAGCTGGCTAAATGCTCTGCACTGTGGCATCTGAAAGCCTGGGGCAGGCAGACTGCTGCATCAGGGCCTCACCTGTTAATGTGGGAGGCATGGCACTAAGGGAAGCCTGCTGAGTATGAAGCTGGGCTGTGAGTGCAAGGCCAGAGAAGAGCACTGCTTTCATCTCAGCACCCTGGGACTCCTCTAAGGGTAATTTCAAGAAGTTCAAAGATACTAAGAGACACAAGAAGCACAGAGTGGATGATGAGGCCACACGTGGAGAACTTCCTAGGAGACAGGAGCTCTGTCAGAAGAGCAGAATCTCTGCTGCCAACATTCAGGAATAGGAAATGATTCTTCAGGCTCTGTGCTGCTTTCGTGCTGTTTCCTGACTTTTCCCCTTTAGACTTTTTATCTATTTCTGGGAATGCTGCCAGACTGAAGGCACTTTGCCTGCAAAGCTGTCTAGTCTTGCTGTCCGCATGTCTTCCCAGATAGCTTAGGTGAGTGCCTCAACATCCATACAGCAGCCTGTCCCAGTGGCCTAGAAACTATGCTGCACAACATCCTTGACACATCCTCACACAGACCCATGCCCTGCTCTTAGCTCTTCTCTTACAGCCTTTCATTCTCCCCAACATATATCTCTTGTCATTACAAATGAGCTCTGCTTTACTTTCTAGAAGAGAAGGCAGATGCACACCTTTGTACAAAGATCTACTGTCTCTTTCTTTCCATAACCAAAAAGAGCATAGAATTAATGTTATTTTATCAGCAAAAATTACACTCTTTACCTACTATCTGTAATTCTATCCATAGCAAGCACATTATACTGCAATTTAAAGTATATTGTGTGCATTATCTGTGAGAGGGCTGTAATCATTTCAACTTGCTATGCATTGAGATACATTTAAAAAGTAACTGTAATACAGGAAAATTGAAAGAGATGAAAATACAATACAATAGGGTAACTATTTTTAAGGCTTTTCTTCCTGGAAGAGTCCTAGGAATATCAGTTGATATTCCTGTCTCCATTAGTTTCTTAGAACGAGAAAGATGTACAAGAGGCTAGCTAACTCCCAGAGATGTCTCACAAGTGCCAAGTGGTGTCCCTCAGGGCTCTGTATTGGGGCCTGGAC
>VWZO01005604.1:132679-151284 GCA_013396975.1 Bucco capensis | reverse complement strand
CATTAGAAAGAAGTTCCTCCCCACGAGGTTGGTGAAACACTGGAACAGGTTGCCCAGAGAGGTGGTTGAGTTCCCATCCCTGGAGGCATTGCAGGTGAGGCTTGCCAGGGCTCTGGGCAAGCTGCTCTAGTTGGGGATGTCCCTGGCCACTGCAGGGGGGTTGGACTAGATGAGCTCCAGAGGTCCCTTCCAACCCAAACCATTCTAGGATTCTATGATAACAGTGGAAGGGGAAGCAGAGTAGGTATCACATTTATCATGAATGAACCCCTAGGTCCTTTGAGAGGATACAGGAAGAAAGGGAGAGGAGTTTACACCTTTTTAGCTGTACCTGATAGGATTGATGACTACTGGAGATAGGTCTGAAGTTCGGATTGATTGGGTCATGTAGGCCAGTGTTGCCTTGCTGAGTGTCTGGGTGGTGCCCTACACATGGATGGGTTGAGACCTTCAATTAAAGGGAGTTTCATAACTAATTCAAATGGACCAGTTGTTATCACTACTGCTCTATTTGGAGTGATTTGGATGTTTGAATGATTAAGGATTTCCCACTAATATCTGCAGGAATAATGTGACCATGTCAGAGGTCTCACAAGCAAAACCTAACTGTGCTATCAAGTTCCATATTATCCTCAGTGAGTTTCTAATGGACACAAAGATTTGACTTAAAGTTTTGGCTTTTCTTACTGCAAAGTCTTCCAAGAAGGAAGTTTTGAGTGTGGTCAGCTCAATGTGAGCCCAATTCTGTCTTTATGCAGAAGGACGTTAACAATTCACTGAGCTGTAAGTGGAAACCCTTGTTGTTTAGGATGGGGTAAGAAGGATGTAGAATGTTTTTACCCTTTCTTATTGGAAGCTAGATCTCATGACACTTAACTACATTAAAATGATAAGCCTTGTGGACCTGTGCAGATCTGATCAAATCATAGGGATGACCTTGACAGGCTTGAGAAGTGGACATCATGTGAACCTCATGAAGTTCAACAAGGCCAAGGGAGAAGCTCTATGCCTAGGTTGGGGCAATCTTGAATATCAATACAGACTTGGGGATGAAAGGAGTGAATGTAGCCCTGTGGAGTAGGACTTGGAGATAATGGTGGATGCAACCTTGGGCATGATCCAGTAGCATGTGCTTGTAGCTTAGAAAGCCAACTGTATCCTGGGCTGCATTAAAAGAAACATGAGCAGCAGATCAGAGAGGAGATTGTCGCCTTCTACTCTGCTCTGGTGAGACCTCACCTGAAACACTGCAGCCAGCTCAGGGTTCCCCAGCACAACAAAATATGGACCTGTTGAAATGAGTCCAAAAGAGGGACACAGAAATGATCAGAGGGCTGGAACACCTCTCCTATGAAGGAAGACTGAGAGAGTTTGGGGTGTTCAGTCTGGAGAAGAGAAGGCTCCAGAGAGACCTTATGGTAGCCTCTTATTATATAGAGAGTGCTTATGAGAAAGACAGAGACTTTTTACCAAGGTAGGGACAACAGTTTTAAACTGGAAAAGGGTAGATTTAGATTGGACAGAAGGAAGACATTTTTTGCAATGAGGGTGGTGAGGCACTGGAACTGTTGCCCAGAGAGGTTGTGGATGCTCCATCCCCAGCAGTGTTCCATGCAAGGCTTGACAGGTTTTGTGCAAGCTGGTCTAGTGAAAGATGTCCCTGCCCATGGCAAGGGGGTTGGACTAGATGATCTTTAAAGCTCCCTTCTGACCCAAATCATTCTACGATATCCAACCACAAATAAATAGACTGCCTACAGCACCAAAGCAATGAAGTAATTGATTTTCTGATTTTAAAGACTTGTGGGCAAGGGTGATAGCTGTATTTTTTTTCTCATAGAATCATTCAGGTTGGAAAAGACCCTTGGGATCATTGAGTCTACTCAACAAACATTAACCCTACTCAACAAAGCTCACCCCTAAACCATATCCCCCAACACCACAGCTAAATGACCTTAAACACATCCAGGGCAGTGACTGCACCACCTCCCTGGGCAGCCTATTCCAGTGTCTTTTTCCTTACTTCCTTCTGCACAATCCTCTTTCTATTAGATCAGACTAGAAACCTAGAGAAAATCCTACACCTACCTGTTTCTCCCCACTGGGCTTCTTGTGGTTCAAGAGCAGCTCCACAGCACCAACGACCTCCTTTCGTATGGCATGCAACAGAGCATCTCCCACGTAGACATTAAAGCTCAAGAGCAGCTCAATGAGCTCAAGGTTCTCATTCTCTATTGCAATAAGGAGTGCCGTCCTGCCCAGGGGATCAATGCAATTAATATTGATCTTGAAGTAAATCTCTGCTTCCTCCAAAGCTTTCTTTACACTGGCATAGTCTCCTTTCTCCACGGCATTCAGGTAGGCTTTCTCAGAGTGAGACAGTTCCGATTCCGCCCGGACGATGCGCAGAGGGATGCGATCTCTGTAGGGAGCACTGACACTTCTCTTGTAGTAGAACTGGGCCATATTTTATGCCATTCTCAGACTTTGTCTCTGCAATAGGAAAGGAAACATCAGGTCAGTGATCTGTTTTGGGAGTGTGGCGCAGTGGGTTGATGTTTGCAGTGAATAAGCAGTTAAAATCCATGCTAAAAGTGATGTTGAAACAAGTCCAAATGGATTCCATCACCAGTGAAACATGGAAACCAAAACATATAATCACCTTATTGCAAATTACCAAGTCAAAGGAGGTTGGAGAGAAGTAGTAGTCAGTCTCTTCTCTCGGGTTACCAGTGAGAGGACAAGAGGAAATGGTCTCAGGTTGCACCAGGGGAGGTTACCATTGGATATTAGGAAATATTGCTCCCCAGAAAGAGTTGTTAGGCATTGGCCCAGGCTGCCCAGGGCAGTGGGAAGTCACTATCCCTAGAAGTGTTCAAAATCATATAGATGTAGTACTTAGGGCTGTGGTTTAGTGGCATGGGGGTGATAGTTAGGTGATTGGACTTGATGAGCTTAGAGGTCTTGTCCAGCCTTAATGATTCTGTGATTCTCTGTCAGTATACCAATTGCTGGTAGGTATTCATTGAATCTGTGGCAAGCATAAGGTGATATGATAGTTTGCACCACATACAGCTCCACTTCATCCTTAATTTCCTCATTAAGTTCCACTATCTCACATTTCCTACAGTTTAAGAGTATACTCATACACAGTTGCTGCTTCTCAGTAGGCTACAGGACACTTACATCTCCTAAGCTTGCTCATTGTGGTGGTGATATCACTTAGAGATTGACTCTGTTGCCTATCTAAGATGCACTAGTTCTCTCATCTGCACTCCAGCATGGTTTGGGTCTTTCACAAGGCCTTTTGCACTTTTGGGACCTCCATACAAATGTCTCTGATCTTCTACCCAACCCAGGTGTCACTTGATGCTTGTGACTGGACAGCTAACTGCAGCCCTTCTTATGTGTTTAGCTTGGGCAGAAAGAACACGTTAGAGTTGGAGTCCTCATCAGCATTAACATCTTCCTAGGGCTGCTGAGAGACCCTGACTATATTGGCCAAGAGGCCAATGGCATCCTAGGATGCATTCAGAGGAGCGTGGCCAGCAGATCCAGAGAGGTTTTTCTCCCCTCTCCTGTGCCCTGGTTAGGTCTCACCTGGAATCCTGTGTCCAGTTCTGGGCCCCCTCAGCTCCAGAAGGCTAGGGAGCTGCTGGAGAGAGTCAAGCACAGGGCCAGCAAGATCCTGAAAGGAGTGGAGCATGTGCCCTAGGAGGACAGGCTGAGAGAGCTGGGTCTCTTCAGCCTGGACAAGAGGAGACTGAGAGGAGACCTCAGCAATGCTTAGAAATACATTAAGGGTGAGTGTGAGGAGGAGAGAGCCAGGCTCTGCTCAATGGCATCCAATGGTAGGACAAGAGGGAATGGGAGCAAGCTGGACCACAGGAGGTTTAGTATTAACACGAGGAGGAACTTCTTTGCAGTGCAGGTGCCAGAGCACTGGCCCAGGCTGCCCAGGAGGCTGTGGAGTCTCCTTGTCTGGAGCCATTGCAGAGCTGCCTGGACACATTGCTGTGTGAGCTGGTCTAGGTGATCCTGCTCTGGCAGGGGGGTTGCACTAGATGATCTTTCTAGGGCCCTCCCAACCCCTGACATACTGGGATACTGTGATCTGTGGCAGCCATAGATTGCACAGGTCAGTGCTGAGCTTTCCTACCAAGATTTTGATCTGATCTCGTGCTGTTAGAAAAACATTCCTATAAAATACTTTTCCAACCAGAACTTCCTAACCTATAAATTAGAATTCAGATTCTAACAGGAAAAACAAAATCCACATGAGTTATGTTCCCAAGGAGGGGGAGATACTAATCATGGGTTTGAACCTGAACTACTCAATTCTCAGCTGGAATTAAGACTGAAACATTGCAAATATAAAAACCTCTGAAGTATTACATAGAGGAAAGCATTTAATGCCTTTGCTTTTAATCTGTATACTTTGTGCAAGGACTTTGCACAAATAATTCCCTTTAAGAGGGCAATTTTCTCTGGCTCCTCTACCTGAAAGATAAATAAATAAAAAAAAACCCCAAAATTAAAAAGAAGGAAAAGATATAAGAGAAAAATTTGACTTCAAAGAACAAGGTATACACAAACTATTTCCTTCTGCAGTTCAATTAGTGGTTAACCAGTCCAAGAACTGTAGTTTCTTGTCATTTTCTCAGCTGACAATGCAAGTGGCAGGAACTCATTTTTCCTCCATCTCCTTCAGGCATGAAAAAAGAAAATGAAAGCTCTAGTTTGATTCTAGTTTGGAAGAGATAATATATATTTCTATTCTTGTGAGGTTTTGATGAATTAAAAACCACTGGGAGGTAGCTAGTAATTCATCTGCTGCAGTGTCCTTATGCAGAGTACAAAAGGCTGGTACCAAGTTGTTCTCTTTGTTTTCCAGAGCAGACCAACAGAGCTTGAGGAAGGCAGAGACAGCAAAGGAGACACACTAGAAAGAATTCCCCTCCAAACCCATACCCAGCAGCTGAGCAATCAGAATCCTTTGCAAGACAGGATTCTGTCTTGTCTTTATGATTTGCCTTCTCAGCACTGGCAAATGTGCTATTCATCACCAAGCTAGCTGTCGAAAGGAGAGAATAAACATTACCCAAAATATCAAGTAATGTTATATCCATGACTATCAAAAATATCCAATGACTTCTGTGTCATCAGTCTGACCACATTATAGCTTAGGGACTTGAAGATACACTTGAAGAACTTAAGGGAAGGTTTGGAACCTAGGAAACACTGCAGCATGGTATCTGCAAAATGTCTTTAGCTGTGAGCTGAGTAATTGTAGCACACAAAAACCAGTAGATCTATTGAACCCTAGAGTAAAGCCATTTGCAATGGCAGGAAAGCAGGCAGAATGCTTCAGTGTTTCTCCAATGGCATAAGATGTGTCCAAAATGGGGCCCAGAGCCAACCTGCTATGGAAGATTCACCTGGTTGGATTTTAGAAGCCTAGCTGGTTTATTTTAATATGAACATTGCTTACCATATTTTCACATTGCTTTAGGATATCTCAGTCCACTTTCCAGTGTTTCAAGCTTTCCTTGGCAGGTCTCATGGCACACCTGCCAATCCTGGGCCAGTACAAGCCCTGTGCCACTGTCTGGGACAGCTCAAATGGTCCAAACACCCAGAGGCTGCTTTAGCAACTGACTCCTGAGCTCAGGGTCCACTGCTGACAGTAAGGCACTTCTTGAGTGCCATTTCTCTGGCTCCATTAGGGTGAGAAAAGCCATACCCTTCCATTAACATGCTTAAAAACTAATTTGCTTTTGATTTCCCTCTCAAGGGCCTCCTCAGCTTGATTTATGGTTGCTCTCAGATGATTAGCCTCTGTGACCTGTAAAGCTAACTGACTGTCCTGCTCAGTCCTTTCTCCCTTATTTGCAGGCTTTCACTATGGCACAGTCTGACNGCTTCGTTCGCCAAGCCTAGCCACGACCGACTGACCGCAGGCTTTCACTTCCTCCTCATTTCCTTTCTAAACTGAAGACTCTTACAAGAAGGTTTAGAATTCTTTCCACAGAGCTGGAATAGCTTAGAGCTCAGAAGAGTAGCTTGAAAAGAGGGCGAATGCTAGTAAAATCTCTTCTTTGGATAGTCTAGTAATTACCAAGTGATTGGATTTTCCAGCAGCTCTCCCCCTCTCAGAAATCCAACATTAGAAGGAAAAAAATAACCATACTTGAGAACAAGATATTGACTGAGATTACACACACACGCACACACACACACACACACAAAATTGATATAGTGCTTCCTGCCCTCTGCAGATGGCAGGGAAATATCATTCAGCACTTGAAGGGGAGAAGTAAATACAAGAAGAAAAATATACTGCTTTGCCAGAAAACTGGTTCTTAGGAGAAAAGATTTCTTTCTTAACAGGCTGTTTCATATACACCTGCTACACATCACAGAATCAGTAAGGTTGGAAGAAACCTCTAAGATAATCAAGTCCAACCATCTACCTATCACCCCCATGCCACTAAGCCATGGCCTTAAGGAACACAGCTAGATGTTTTTATTATTTCAGATGGTATAGGACTGCATTTTCCACCCACAGTTTTACAAGGATGAATGGTCACATTCCACCTTCTTCACAAACCTTTAACTTCTCCACTCTATTTAACCTTTGATAAACCAATATTTCTGAAGGAAAGCTGTTTATTCTCCATTTTACTGATGCTAAAAGAAATCCTTGGAAATTGTCTTCTGCTGCAGCATCATGTGTATCTATAGAAGCATGTTACAACCACAGGTACACAGAGGCTTTCCCTTCAAAGCTGAAGCTAAAAAAATCAGGCAATCAGAATTCCTTGGCTTTTATTCAACCTCTGCTATTGCTTTATTTGCTTCCTCTACATATATGATCATATCACTGTTTTTCTAAGAGACACTGGCTCACATTTTCCTTACATGCTGTCCCTGACCCCAAAATGCTACCATAGCCAGGACTGATGGAGAAAGAGGTTGGAGTGAGCTGGGGGTAGGTCTCTTCTCCAGGGTTACCAGTGAGAGGACAAGAGGAAATGGAGTCAAGCTTCAGCAGGGGAGGTTTAGGTTAGATATAAGGATAAATTTCTTTGCTGAAGGGGTTGTTAAGTCTTGGAATAGGCTGCTCAGGGAGGTGGTGGAGTCACCATCCCTGGAGGGGTTTAAGAAACATTCAGATGTGGTACTTAGGGCCATGGGTTAGTGGTATGGGGGTGATAGGGATGGTTGGACTTGATGAGCTTAGAGGTCTCTTCCAACCTTAGTCATTCTGTGATTCTGTAATTAAGGCACTGTGCAAACACACAACTAATGCAGGTGTATGAGTGACTCTCCTGCAGGCACCAAGGGACAAGCCACTTCTACAGCCACAGTAACTGTGCTTACGTCTTGTAAGGCTGTCAGAGAGAGGAAAGATACTCAATGATAACACATCTCCTTTAGCAGGTGGACAGCTAGAAGGACACAGGTGTGCTCCCGAGCATCTACATGAGCAATATCTGAAATCCTCATTGACACTACTCTCCTAAACATTCTTTATTTCAATCACTGATCACAAAGCCAGACTTGTTACAGCATTACACTACTACACAGCTCCTTCTACAGTGTCATCAAGAGTGCACTTCTGATTTTGCTCATGGGTTTGCTTTTCAGGGTACTTGTGTGAAAAAAAAAAAGTGAAACTTCATTAGAAGTCATTAAACATCCTGCTTAGGAAACCAGAACATTGATGACAAGGGAATAACATGATAGTTTTTCTGTGATGTTCTGAAAGGCACTTTTCAGGGCCAAGGAAAGTTTCTTACATTTATTACATTCATGAAAGTATGACATTTTCTCTGTAGAATAGATCTGTGACATATCAGCTTGAATCTGACATAGAATCCTATTCTACACACAGTAAAAATGATGTTCAAAGGGAATTTTTTAAGCAAGACTCTAGCTCTGTTAAACTCCAGTCTAAAGAAGCATGAAGTTCCTTCACTTTCAATCATCAAGAGAGACTGTTTCATTTGAATAAGAACAAAAGAAATGCAGAGAAACTTTGGATTTCTGAGCCCAGCATCAGTCCAGATACTAGTGTGTAACCAAATGTCTAGACAAGTTACTTTCACATGCCTCTAGCACTGAGGTCAACTTGATAAGCCTGTCTTAAACTCTTCTGGTCCCAAAATAAGACAGCTGAATGAGAGCTCTCTACTGGGAATAAGATGGGCTCCATGCTAACTCTTACACATTGCCTGGAAAATTTTTTGTAGGAAGATGTTAATTGGCTGAGTCTCCATCTCTGGAGTGATTCCCAACCCAACTGGACACATCCTGTGCAAGCTGCTCTAGGTTCTCCTGCTCTGGCAGGGAGGTTGGACTAGATGATCTCCAGAGGTCCCTTCCTACCCCTAACAGTCTGTGATTCTGTGACTCTTCTAACTGAGTCATGCATGCAGGAGATCAGCTGAAGAGGGCAATGTGGTATAGGTTCCCTAGGAGGCTGTTGATGAAGTTGGAATAGAATCATAGAATCATTAGGGTTAGAAAAGACCTCTGACATCACCCAGTCCAACTGTCAACCTACCATGATCATGCCCACCACTAAACCATGTCCCCATGCACCATATCTACATGACTTTTTAACTCCTTCATGGATGGTGATTCCATCACCTCCCTGAGCAGCCTGGGCCAATGGCTGAGAACCCTCTCAGGGGAAGAAATTGAAGTGTGGCCTGAAATCAGATCACATATCACAAAAGACCAACAGATTATATAGGGGTAGGATGATTTGGGCTAGGCATGTAGCATTGTAAATCTGCATAAGAGTTCAACTCAGAGGTATTCAAGCATTTGCTTCTTCAAATACAGCTAAAATTGAGCCTAATTTCACTTACCTTATGGGTGAAAATCAGATAGCTCCCCACATGAAAAAAGAAATAGGCACCACAAGCTCACAGAAGTATTATTAGATATTTGCTCTCTAGTACANTTCATTCGCGAAGCCTAGCCACAATGATGACATCTTCCCAGTTTTAGTTAAACTAGAAAGAGGCACTCTTTGAAAAGAAACCAACAGGCATTGTTACCTCTAGCTGATGGGTAGCAGTATGCAAACGTTCTTGGAGAAGTGCAGGCATGACCCTGAAGCCTCAACTGGTTGTGCTTGCTCAGATGGCAACATTGAAGTGTTTAAGCCTGCTACCAGAGCAAAAGAGAGAAAGACTGCTTCCCACTGACTGACATGGACTTGCCTTTGCAAGGATGGAGCACAGACATGCGGCAGGGAGCCAGTGTGTGGGGGGAAGGACAGGGAAGGCAATAACACAGATAATGATCTTAATGAGTGACTGCCCCACCCAGCTGAGCTGACCTCCCTGTCTCCTTGGCTCATGTTGTTCTCCTGGCAGTATTCAAGGATCTCTCCAAAACAATTTTGAAGAGAAAATACTTCAGCATCATCTGCCTACAGAGAAGGCCTTCTTCCAGCATTTCCAACAGCAGTGATAAGGTTATGCTCTGTTAATGTGCTCCAGCAGCAGCATGTCACAGGAGATGTGGGCAGTGGCCTTGCCCACAGAAAGGGTGGGCAGTCTTTCTCCAAAGGAGAAAAGCATGTCAGAAGAAACAGTTGGTCCTACCCAAATGGTTGGGTAGAAAGGGCCTGGCTGAGGCCTCAGATTGCACCAGGGGGGTTCACATTAGACCTTCGGAGAAATTTCTTCCCTGAGAGAAGGGCAACAAAGTTAGTGAAAGGTTTAAAGCACGAGTCTTATGAGGAGCAGCTGAGGGAACTGGGGTTTGTTAGTCTGAAGAAGAGGAGGCTCGGCAGGGGACTTATTGCTTGGAGGTTGGAGTAAGGTTGAGCTTGGTCTCTTCTCCTGGATAATGAGTGATAGGACAAGAGGAAATGGTTTCAAGTTGCAGCAGGGGAGGTTCAAGTTGGATATTAGGAAGAATTTCTTCCCCCAGAGGGTTCTCAGGCATTGGCCCAGTCTGCCCAGAGAGCTGGTGGAATCACCAGCCCTGGAGGGGTTCAAAAAATGTGTAAATGTGGTGCTCAGAGCCATGGTTTAGTGGTGAGCATGGCAGTGCTGGGTGGATGGTTGGACTGGATGTTCTCAGAGGTCTCTTCCAACCATGATGATTCTATAATTCTATGAAGTGATGAAAGCAGAGGGCTCTCTTGTGAATTCCCTGCCTTACAAAGGCATTTCTATTGCACTCTAGAGAGCCCTGACCTAGCATTAATGATGGGAGCTTGGTAATAGCTGAAACACTTAAAGCATCCTTCAGGAAGTTTGTATTTTCTTGCTTGGGTGGAAAAAGGTCAGAAGAATGTACATCACTATGTTACAACACAAAAACTTTGAAAATCTTAAGAAATCTAGCTCCCCAACACTCCCTTCTGAAGTATTCTGGTACGTCTCTTCTCCTAATTAATGACTCCTCTTTCCAACACAGAATTCTTTCAGCCTGATATTCAAAGGAAAAATATATTTGACAGAGATGGAAAGAGAAAATAATTAATATAGACTTTCACTGTGGAAAATGCATCTTGTCATGATTTCCAACTGGCAGAGCATGAATTCTGCACTCTTTTAGGCCAAGCTTTCACTCATCTAGTTTAAAAGGTAATAATTCAGATCTACCTCTGGATCTAGAGAGTAAGCAACTTCATTTTGAAGCACCTAGAGCCAGAGCAGACAAGTCTGTCTAAACACAATCTAGCCTAAATTTGAGCTCAACCAGTTCTCAATTTGAGAATACTTCCTTGGCAAGACAATCAAATCAAGGCTGAAGAGAAGAGGGAGTGCTATTAAAATTCCAACAAAAATGCAACTTGGTTACCAGGAACTCTTTGAAACATTACTTTAGCTGTCAAGAAACTTGTGTGTTATGAGAGATTCACATAGTTAAGGATTACTACAAACACCTTCTCTGAACTCTGTCAGAATAAGCAAGTCAAGAGAAAATCTTCATGGTTTCTTGGTCCTGGGAAGCCAGATCTAGGAGAGGCTCCCTGGGTCACCAAACCCAGGCTTGTTATCACAAAGCAGCTCTCTCAGACACTGTTTCCTTTAACAGATTAGACTCCCTGTCAGAAGCAGTTAGGATCCCCTTACTTGACCCACCTTCCCCTCCACTCCTTCTTCAAGTAGTGGTGGACAAAGCCTCATTGCTCTTACAAGACAATTTCCTCAATTCCAAGCCAGGTTCAGCTATTGAGGACTGTTTAGGATTATCCTCTCTCCAGGCTACTTGGAGAAAAAAGTGTCCTCCCTTTAGACTTCATTTTGCCAGGCTGCACAAGCCTGGGATCTTTACATCTCCAGCCTGTTGCTGACACATTGATGCCACCTGAAATGCCCCAGGATGCCTTAGCTGTCATTCAGGTTTCCTTCAGGCCCGTGTCACATCCCATATCCCTGGTAGCCTCTTCAGTCATTCAGCTGCTCATAGGTGTCTACAAGTGGGCAGCTGAGTTGAATCTTCAGCCAGCTTCCACTTTTGCTCTGTGTCTTTGCCATATCATTTTTTCCAAGTGACCTGAAACGTACATCTAGTCCAAGGCACACTTCCTTGCCTCCTCATGCAGTCATTTCATCACCTCTCCATTTCATGCTTAGATAGTTTGCTTTATAAAAGCTCTAGACCCACAGTCTCCAACTCAAGGCTGTATCGTAACCATCAGCTTCAATCTGCTGATAACCCATGTTTTTTCCTCCTCAGCTATTTTCAGTCAAAAGCTTCCAGTGTAAATAATAATAATAATTAAAAAAACTCATTTTTTAATTGTTCTATAAATGCTTAATCACAGAATCATAGAATGGTCAGGTTGGAAGGGACCCTCAAGATCATCTAGTTCCAACCTCCCTGCACTGATAATCTTGTATTTTGCATTGCTAGATAGATGAACTTGTCATTCCTGCCAGAGTGAAATCACTGGTCTTAAGGACAAAGACATAGAAACCTCCTGATGCAGGTACTTCATACTGCAGTGATACATACAACAGAATCACAGAATCATTAAGGTTGGAAGAGATCTCTGAGATCATCAAGTCCAGCTATAGCTACCACTACCATACCACTCAACCATGGCCCTAAGTAGAACATCTATACGTATATACAGATAACAATTTTTTTCATATATATATATTCTTATATGTTCCTATATATAAAGAATTCTTATATATTCTTACATATAACAATTCTTTTCCTCCAGCCTTGCAGCTATCAGCTGTGCTTGAATTTGAGTCAGTTTTCTCTTTACTCTCATGTTGTCACACAGGTCTTTCTGAGTAAGTCTTTGACTCTGTAACCTCTTGTAGTTAGGAATGTCAAATGTTGTCTGTGAACAGCACGAACTTTATTCTTGAAAACTTTTTTTCTAAATTTACTTGACACCATTTTATTTTATGTAGTTTTTATTTTAGATATTACCTAGCAGCTGCAGCATGTTATATTTCATCTTCTCACTTATCAGATTGCCACTTTGACATGAGATCAGACCAATGCTTTGAGAAATCAGCATGTTGTTCCAAAGCATCATGGGGTTTAAACATTCCTTTAAGCACCTTTTAACATCATTTCAGTAAAAATAACATCAGGTTCCAGCCATTGCTTCCCTACAGTCCAACTGGTGACATTGGCAGACATCTCCTTTGGTCCCTGCTGGGCTGTCCTGCCCCACAGGACACACATCACCATCAGGCCAGACACAGGCAGCAATGCTGAATGCTGGACACCACTGGAGCAGGTTAGTACTCAGTACTCTGTGCTGGGGCCTGGACTGTTTAATATTTTTATAAATGATATGGACAGCAGCATTGAGTGCACCAGCAGCAAGTGTGCAGATGACACCAAGCTCTGGGGTGCTGGGGATAAGTTGGAGGGGCAAAATGTCATCCAGAAGGACCTGGACAAGCTGGACAGGTGGGCCCAGGAGAACCTCAGGAGCTTCAACAAGACCAAGTGCAGGGTCCTACACCTGGGTCAGAACAATCCCCACTAGCAATACAGGCTGGGGGATGAGATGATGGAGAGCAGCCCTGCAGAAAAGGCCTTGGGGTGCTGGTGGCTGAGAAGCTNATTCTATGATTCTATGATTCTATGTTCTGGCCATCACCAGTGGTTTCTCTTCAAAGAAATCTCAATGGCATTCTTTCCACCAAGAGCTGCAGCTCCAGACATGCAATAGCCCTTCACAAATGACCAGAAACCACTAACGTAACACCACTCATCAAAAGAGCTGCTCAGATGCCCAGGATAGCAAGTTCCTGAAGCATGCTTCCCTCAGTCCTCTACACTCCCTGACTGCAACATGGGGAAAAATGAAATTGCAATTGGTTCATGGTCTGTTTGAGTGTTGGAAGAGGTTTTAATGTCACAGTATCACAGTATCACAGCNTCTGGAGCTGAGGGGCCCAGAATTAGTCACTCACACTAACCATTCTCATGATAAAAATGACAGAATCAGAGAATGTGATGGGTTGGAAGGGACCTCTGGAAACCATCTAGTCCAGCCCTAAATGAGCAACTTTTGTTTATCAGAGGTTGAACTGTTTTGAGCCTGATCACACTTGGTTGCTTAGACAGTGAGACAAGTGGGACTAATTCAAGGGTAGTGCGATTCAGACATCGCTTCTGCAGAGTACTTCCACTGCTCATTGCACAGTGGCACATCAGGAAGAACTTAAGCTAATTGTCTGAAAATATAAGGTCAACCCCAAGGCAGAAAAAAAACAACCAACCCATCTGGATAAAATCCTCTTCTCAGAAACAATTACTGGGTTTGACTGAAGGAGAGGATCTGGATGCTGCAAATGGTGGGGATCAGCAAGAGCAAAAAATCTTCACCGTTTTTAGCAGTGGCTTAGCAACTGACAGGATTGGGCCAGAGAAGAAATACTAACAAAACAGCACCAAATGGGCAGTGGATCAAGCAACAGAATGTGTCCATCTGAATATGGTAAGTTACATCTCCTTAAGAATCACACCTAGTGGCAAGGGGACTCTAAAAGCACACTCCTATTTATTTCTGAAAAGCAATAAATCTGTCTGGATGAGAGCTGTGTCAAAGTGCTGCATAGATTTGAAAATCATTTACTAGCAAGTTCTTGGCATTTTGCTTCAGGCAGGCTCATGTCCTTAGACTACTTCTTTTAGGAGGATAAAACTGTGGGTGGCATTCAGTTCAGGGTTAAGACACCCACGTGAAATGTCTAAATGTAGACATCGACATTTGAGGTAAGTCCCTAAACTCCCTCTGTTGTCAGTGGATAGCCAGGATGGGATTAGATTGTCTAAACAGAGAGTCTAATGACCTTTAAGTATCCTAGGTTCCTGAGAGATCCCTGGGAACTGGCCAAAAAATATACTCCTCTTTGTTCACGGGTAGAAGGCAAGCAGGTTGCCATCTCAGCTATCATTAGACACTTACCTTTAGGCAAATTTGTCACAGCTGTACTCAGTAGAATTCAGGCACAGTCTGAAAATCACTTGGGGTCTGCTGTGGCCCCTGGTGCCATAACTGTGCCCACAGCAGAGGGAGCATTAAACTCATTGCCCACGGGAAAGGGTGGGGAGTGATACCCATGTTCCTAGAATCCTTGCATGGGTAGGATGAGCTCATTAGCCTTCTGGCAGTCATCCTAGGAGAAGGACAACTCTGATTCCAAACCCAGGCAGATGGAGCTTGTTTAGCCCTGTAAGGCCTTCCAGCTAAGAGGTTAAACCTCCATCCTAAGGACTTGGCTGCCAACGTCCAAGCTTGCTAGGCCCTGGCAGATGAACCTTAGGACTAAAGGGTGGGTCCAGCTCTGTGCATGCTGTGTCTCACCTAAAAAAAATCCCTAGTGCAGGCTCGAGGGTGCTATCCGCTATCCTCTTTTTATCAGCGCGCTTGGAAAAGGCACTGAGGAGGAGCATGGATGGAGCCCTCCCTGGAGCTTCGTTCACCAAGCCTAGCCATGACGACTCAGTAGAATTAGCAGCACTTGCAAAGTGACTCAACTCACCTTAGGTATCTACATGCCAGTCAGCAGTGGTTGTGTTCTCAACTACCATACTGGTGGAGACCTGCACACAGACCCTTGTGTGTGTCTGGAGGCAAATCCCACATGGTGAGCAGAATTCAGTTGCCTGAATGTTGGTGTGTAGGTGAATCAGATAATACAATTTGGGTATCAGTGATGTCCACAGGGCACTAATAATTATGATACAAACCCAGTGGAAGGCCCATGCCCTTTTAGAGAGACAGGCAAGATATGTTCTGCCCTAGATATATCCAGAGTGGCTCTGCCCAAGAACCAGTGANTCCCTTCCAACCTGCCCATTCTATGAATCTATGCTGATAAGCCATCCTGTGTCTTAAATCAGCAGTGTAAGCTCCAGCTCACAGACTCCATGTGGCTGTTCACAGACTCCGTGTGGCTGCCCACAGTCACCTCTAGTTAATGGTAGTTGGACACAAACCTCAGAAGGGAAAGAAGAGTTAATTCACCTCAACATCATGACAGGCAGGAAGCTGGCTCCCTCTACAGCAGGTATCCTCTGCCACGTGACTCCTTAGGGAGAACCAAAGAGCACACTGAATTGAGATGTCTGCTGGGGAAGGACGAATCCTCACAATGTATAGCAAGGCATCTTGCAATATCAGGGGTGTTGCTGTCAAACTGCTCCCTAGCTGTACACTCTCTCAGAAGCCACTCACTGGGTCAGAGGGATGGCAAGGAGCACATCTTGTCTCCCCATGGTGTCAGAAGGTTAACAAAGACTGAGACCTCAAAGAAGCCAGCAACCTACTGGGGTAGATGAGAGATGCCTGTGCTGTTGCACCTCCATTGCACGCGCGATCTGGAGTTTGCCATGCAGTGACTAAGAGTGAAGGCAAAAATGTCTTCCATTAACTCCACAGCTGATGAGAAAATGAAGATATTCTTCATTAGCAGTCATCACTTGGCATACATGAGGCTGTTGCAGGCACTGCTCCACTTTTGGGCAATTAAAGTTTTTTGGCTTGACACAAAGTGCTAGCAGGCAACCGAGTGTCATCATCCCACAGTTTGGTACTGTTACTCCACATTTGAGCAGACATCAGAGCCCTTCTGGGCTGCCATCTGGTTACTTCTGATCTATGACACTTGGCTCACTGTTTGCCCCACCAGAGAGATATACTGCTAGGATTAAATCAGAGGCACCAAGACTTCCCAATAATTTTCATAGATACATGATCATCATATCACATTAGAAAGGCAAAACAGCACAGAATATAAATGATGAACACATATGCAAGTATGTCAACACTAGGAGAGAAAGTTTCACAGCCCAAAACACTTTTCAAAATGCTTTCCAGATATTTAGCTGATAGTTTACTTTGCTAACTTTCACCCTATTACTTCTAATTATACTCACACTGACCTACTTAAGTGAATTTTACTAACAGCTTGCTTACTGACAGCCATTCATCCAAGTCGCTTTCATCTGTGGCATCCATTAACTAGAAAGATTTGGAGTCTACAGGCTAGATGTCTGCCTTTTGCTAGGGGCAATGGGCAAGGCTAGAAGTGGATTCACAACTTGCTGCTGTTCCATTTTCAGGTGTAAGATGTCTCCAGAGCCATGTGCTACCTCTGAAGCAAGACTCTTCATCCTTACCTTTACCTTCACACTTCTTCAATCAACTTTTCCAATGCCTCACAACACAAAACAACAAACCCCAAGCCAAACTGAACCAAAAATAGCAAGTGTAAAGGAAACCAAGCCAGCCTTCTTGAGAAAACTGTTAGCAGCCTATCAGCTGCCAAACTTCAGTTTGTGTCAGGTGAGAAGGCAGAAGTGAAGAGTTGAACTGGCTGATGACCAGCTCTACTTCTGATCCAAAATTCCAGTCTAATTTGATGAGAGCAGCTGAGTGACTACTAAAATAACTAGTCACTCCAACATTGCTTTTAGCTGTGCAAAGCAAACCTGAGCAAGAGCAATCACCAGAGTGGAAGCAGAAGGAGGTGTACCTGTGCCTGTCATGACAAGAGCCCCACTGGCTCAGCTATATTCAGAAAACCACCTGCTACTGCAGAACCAAGGCATAAGGCAGGCACCAGTTTGCTTATTGAGATTTGCTTTGTGCTGCTTGAAAGCATCTGCAAGCCTTCAGTGGGTCACCACAGTGCACTGGAGCTTGAGAGTCATTTTTGTTCTTGCTGTGATACCTAGAGGAATAGACACTCCAACACTGTGCCAGCATCAGGAAATATACAGTGCAATGAGAGCAGACCTCTGGAGTGTACAAGAATTGCAGACAGCCCTGTATTTCAGGAGATTTACCTCAGGTGAGATCTACCCTGGTCCTGTAAGCTGAATATTAGCAGCTGGAGAACAGTAGTCATGTTCCTGGAGTGTGTGTTCTGGCTTTGGGTCCTGTAGAGCAACCTAGTTCACGTGTTCCTGGCTGCTCTGCAGTGCATGCTTGAAGGAGGAAGATCAGGAGATTCACTTGGAGGGTGCTCTGCTGGTATGATACCACACTAGATGCAACTACAATAAACTGAGCCTGTTGTTTCCAGAGTTGAAACTCTAGGGCTGTCATTGCTCTGATCATTAAATACCCAAGAAAGCTCCTCCTGTCTCTTTGGTCCTTGAGAGCATTGCAGATCCTATCATGGGTTCTGGTGGCTGTTAAGTGGAGTTGGTTATTGTTTTAAGAAGCACATGGCTTGATCAAGGGAAGGGTTCAGTTACCTATGTGACAGAATGCTATTTAGTGCGTGAATAGGTCCTTCCTCTGTTGAAATGCTTAACTCTTCCAGGATGGAGTCTCAAAATGGCAGCATTTCAAAAAGATGCAGCCAAGGGAAGCACATAGACAGAAGGGCATGCAAGTTTGCTGGTGCTGCATGGGGTGCACCTTTCTCGAAGGAGCCTTTGCTCAGGAGAGACAGACACGAGGCTCTTTGCTCAAGGAGGCTCACAAGGCTGTGATGCCAAAGACAAGTGCTTATAGCTCATGGCTGGCAGAGTCAGTGCTCAGCTCTGCATTTAGGACTGGCTAGTGCTGAAGGGTCAGGAAACAAAAAACTTCAAGGAGGAGAGGATTTCAAGAGGTGCCTTTTACCAAGCATGGTGCCAGAATGACAGCAGGACTGGCATCAGAGTATACTCCAATGTATGACATGGTCTACCAACAGAGAAAATAAACTGGAAATGATGAAGTCGTTTTTGCCCTAGAAACTCTTGGCTTATAGCTGCCCATAGCAAAATGTTGCTTTGCCACATGTCTAATCCTGATTGGCACTTGTGGTCTCCTGTGGCCCCTGGTGCCATAACTGTGCCCATAGCAGAGGGAGCATTAAACTCATTGCCCACGGGAAAGTGTGGGCAGTGATAGCCATGTTCCTAGAATCCTTGGATGGGTAGCATGAGCTCATTAGCCTTCTGGCAGTCATCCTAGGAGAAGGACAACTCTGATTCCAAACCCGGGCAGATGGAGCTCGTTTAGCCCTGTAAGGCCTTCCAGCTAAGAGGTTAAACCTCTGTCCTAAGGTCTTGGCTGCGAGCGTCCAAGCTTGCTAGGCCCTGGCAGATGAACCTTAGGGCTAAAGGGTGAGTCCAGCTCTGCGCAT
>VWZO01005604.1:97786-131533 GCA_013396975.1 Bucco capensis | reverse complement strand
ATCTGCCCAGGTTTGGAATCAGAGTTGTCCTTCTCCTAGGATGACTGCCAGAAGGCTAATGAGCTCATGCTACCCATCCAAGGATTCTAGGAACATGGGTATCACTCCCCACACTTTCCCGTGGGCAATGAGTTTAATGCTCCCTCTGCTGTTGGCACAGTTAGTGGGCGNTAATGCTCCCTCTGCTGTGGGCACAGTTAGAGGGAGATTCATTGCTCTCTGTAACTACCTGAGGGGAGGTTGTAGGGAGGCAGGAATTGGTCTGTTCTCCCTGGTAGAGAGTGATAGGACAAGGGGAAATGGATTGAAACTGCACCAGGGGAGTTTCAGGTTAGATATTAGGAGGAATTTCTTTACTGAAAGGGTTGTCAGCCATTGGAACAGGCTGCCCAGGGAGGTGGTTGGGTCACTGTCCCTGGAGGTGTTTAAGAGACGGCTGGATGTTGTGTTGGGGAGCATCATTTAGTGGGGTGATAGGGCTAGGAAAAAGGCTGGGCCCATGATCTTCAAGGTCTCTTCCAGTTGTAAGTGTTCTATGATTCTATGATTCTATGATTCTATTCCTCTTACCTACTTGAGATATTTCCTTTAGGGTCAGGTTAATTCCTCCCAGAGATCTTGGGGACTACAAGGGAGGCTGACATTGATTTGCTTAGATTTAGACATGCCTAAATCAGGTAGGAAGACTCTTAACATGCCATCCAGAGAATGTCTTTAGCCCATGTAGGACACAGAAGGGTTATGAAAGGCAACAGGAGAAGCCTTAATAATATGTGGCAATGTGTTCTGGATAGATAGTTACTTACATCTGTAGTACATGTTTTTATAGATTTAGAGGTATTTTGCATAGTGGGATTAATATTAGCCTTTATAACAACTTCAACAATCATATTTCTAAAAAAAAAAAGTGTGATAAGCCTAATGTTAACACTTGATAAATTATTTGTAACTTAAACCTTAATTAAAAGAGGTCTTAGTTTAATTCATGTTTTGAAGCAGTTACTCTGAAGCTTGACGAGTTTGATCAGTTTGGGGAGATTGCACTATAGTATCTTCAAGGAAACTTTCTTCTAATTTTCATCTATTCTAGAATAAATTGATATTAACTTCTTTGACCTAGAACCCTGTAGCCATTTATACACTTGCTATGTAAAAGCAAGGAAGATTCTTTGGAAAAGACCTCATTTTTCCCTCTCTTGTCAGGTGAACACAATGTCCCTGGTACAACATGTAACTTACCATTACAGAGCCACCACGTGACACCACATCTAAAAGGGTACAATGCTTGGATTTTAAGTCTTTCATTCATGCCACTGTGTGAAGGTCAGATGTTGATGTTTGAGTTGGGTAAGGACTGTGGAATGTTTTGTTTCTCAGCTGAGAATATTCTTTCCAAGCAGCCACAGGGCTCGTTCCTGAGCCTAAATCAAGACTCAAAACATTCCATGACCCTTTGCCTTGTAAACTGAAACATCAACATCTGCCCCACATACCAACCCCTCCAGAAAGAGGACACGTGGGCTCAAAGAGAATCAAAGTGTTCTTGCACATTGTTTAGGAAGAGCCACCTTCAAGCCACAAGAGTGGTTGTAGAGAATTAATGGTCATTAAAAACCTCTGGCATTTCTTAACAGGGTTTTCAGCTGGTGTCCCTTTGAAAGAGCAAATTCCAGGAGATGTCAGCTTCTGCACATTTTGATTTTCTTTTTGTAAATACTTTGGTGCTGAGAGTGGCCAAAAGGAAAGATTCTGCAGGCTTTCTGCTGTAATGGAAGATGCACCACAGCATTTCCAACCTGCTGGTTGGAAACTAAATTGCTACCTTCAATTTCACATCTCTCCATAGAGTTTCTCCAGGACACTTCTCTTACTGGAGAAAGAACAAACAAGCTGTTACTAGAAATGAATACTCAGTAGCATCCCTACCATCATTTCCTATTTTTAATAATGACATCCATCATTAGGCTTTGTACTTCAGATGATTGCTTATGTTCAGAGTCATTTCTTTTCTATTTTTGGATCTGGTCCTTCAGCACTAAACATTTCATTCCCACACAACAGCCTTAAAGAGACACTAAGGCCACATGGGAAACTACAGAAGAAAAAATTGTTTAGAAACAACTACCCTTCCAGCATGTACACAAAGTGTAGCTGCCATGGAACAGAACCACAACATCTCTAACCTATCAGACTTTCTTCCTAGTGGTTCCAAAAAAAGATGATGGGCACCCAGATGACGTGTGCACCCTGAGAGTAAGCTATGGAAATCCTTATTACTCAAGCCATTGCATAGTTCCTGTTTGTTCTCAAGCACAGAGAGCTCTTCCACAAAGAGCTTCCACTCTAATGTGAGAAGGATCTGTCTTCTTAAACCAAGAGGCAACAACACATTTGATTTTATGATGCAGCTCTACCAAAGAGCTAGTCTAGATTACAGTCAATTCAGGAATGGATTGGGATCAGGCAACAATCAAGATGAGTCCAAACTGAGATAAAGGATGTATGCTCCTGTGGGAAGCTGTCATTATTTCAGTTCTACAAGGGGGTCAGGTCCAGGAGCCCTGCAGAGAGGGAAGCAGGCAATCCAGTACAATGTGTCTTGGGAAGTTCAGATGCCAGCACACAGAATCACACACGGAATCACACCGAATTATTAAGCTTGGAAGAGATCTCTACAATCACCAAGCCCAACCATACCTATCACTCCCATACCACTAACCCATGGCCATAAGGAGAGCATCTAAATGTTTCTTAAACCCCTGCAGGGATGGTGACTCCAGCACCTCCCTGGGTAGCCAGGACCAAGACTGAACAACAATTTCAGGAAAGAAATACCTCCTTATATCTAAAGAAATTTCGCCTTATATCTAAAGAAATGACTCCTTATATCTAAAGCACCTAGGAAAGTCAGCTGGAGAACACAGGCATTAAAAGGGTGCAATTCACTGCAGACTGCAGAAAGGTTTGGAGGAAGAAAGCCTTAACCATTGGGAAGGAGAAAGACAATAGTTTAGGGGGAGAGCACCAGAGCCATCACCAAATTCCCTTAGAAGACTGCACCCTGGGTAGAAGACTGGGATGTGGGGTAAGCCTCACATTTACAGGGCACTCTTAATCCAAAATCATTCCAGTACCTCCCTAAATGAACACAATCTCAGCCAATGAAAGCACTTGTCTGTTGCCATAGCATTTTTACAAGCAGAGCTGTGTTTTCTGGTGAGTATGGACTTTCTCAACCAGTTCAACAACATAAATATGCAAGGGAAATGTTTTAAAAGGAATCTCTCCAAAGTTAAGCAAGAAGTCTGTGGCATCAGGCAATCATTAAGGTAGGAAAAGACCTTTAAGAATATCAAGTCCAACTGTTAACTGAATACTGCCATGTTACAACTAAACCAAGAAGTTCACTAAAGCCAAATGCCAGGTGCTGTNGATAGGACAAGGGGAAATGGATGGGAATTGTGTCGGGGAGGTTCTAGGTTAGACATTAGGAGGAATTTCTTTGCAGCAAGGGTTGTGAGCCATTGGCACAGGCTGCCCAGGGAGGTGCTTGAGTCCCCATCCCTGGAGGGGTTTAAGAGACAGCTGGATGTTGCATTGGGAGGCATCATTTAGCAGGTTGCTAGGGCTAGGACAAAGGCTGGACTCAGGATCTTCAAGGTCTTTTCCAGCTGCAACTGTTCTATGATTCTGTGATTCTATATTCCTAAGTGCCACATCTACATGTTCTTTGAACACTTCTAGGGATGGTGACTCCACCACTGCCCTGGGCAGCCTGGGCCAATGCCTAACAACTCTTTATGGGAAGAAAATGTTCCTAATATCTAATGTGAACCTCCCCTGCTGCCACTTGAGGCCATTTCATCTCGTTTTGTCACTGAAGAAACTGACACCCACCTCGCTCCAACCTCCTTTCAGGTAGATGTAGAGAGTGAGAAGGTCTCCCCTGAGCCTCCTCCAGACTCAACAACCCCAGTTCCCTCATGCTGTTCCTCATAAGACTTGGATCAGTGACATTTACTCACTGAGTGGTTATTGTGCATCCTCTCCAAATGAACATTGCTGAATACAGTCTTGATAATAGTATCTTAAACTAAAAACATTGCCTGACTGTTACTGTCACCACCTCAGTTACTAAACAGGACACAAGTCTGAATTGATTACTGAATTGATTACTAAATGGTTACTAAATTTCTTTGTAAGCAGCCAAAATATATTGACAAAGAACACCAAATACAATACTATTATATACAGTTCTAATAGCTACTCGTTGGTGAAATTCTTGCTTTAGAAGAAAAAGAAATTAACTTCTGCCTTAAATTACTGATCATAAACCAAAAAGAAAAATAAATTAACTTTTGCCTTAAATTACTGATTATAAACTCTTGTTTTAAAAGGTGGGAATCAACTGGTGTTTCTTCTTTGCTACAGTAAGTTGTGGAAGATGTTGATTCACAAGTGCTCTGAAAGAGCAACATAGTTGAGTTGGAAATAAGAACCTTATCTTTTGAGCTGGGTTGGTTTTTGTCTCAGGTCAAACCTTGGGAAAACATCCCCATTTTCTCAAGTCCAATCAGAATTGTCCAAAGCAAATCATATGCATAGCTGAGTTTACTTCAGTAAATTGTAGAACAACCTTTTTTTGGTATGTCTTTCTAGAGAGGGATTTTTCACATAGAATTCAGAGTACAAACTACTAGCAACAAGCACTGCTAGTTTAGATGAGACTTTATTTTTTGTTCAAGGGTTGCTACAGTAGTTCTTAAATACTTCATCTCTTTTAACAGAAGAGCAACAGAAGTTGAGAAAGTTACTGGGGGGTAAAAAAATAACCTGAAAGCTAGAGGGTGAGAAAATATCTAATTAAAGTTGGAGTAATAATTTTCTGCTTTGCTGATTTCCTTTGTACCAAAGAAGAGAAACCCAGCAATTATAAACTGAAATAAATTACACTCCCTGTAGCCTTTCTGAAGGAAATCAGTGTGCTGTGTTGATACCTGAAAACAGAACTTCCCCTTGTCCTTTGGGCATGCTCAGAAGCAGTGTGAATAAAAGCAGTGCAGATGGGCTTAGGGTGGGTTTAGCCCTTCATTAGCAGCAGGGACCATACCTCCTTTGCACACCTGCATGTGGTATGAGCAGTGTCAACACATGTCTTCCCTCCTCTGGAATTGGATCAGAGCTGCATTGATTTGCTGTAAATGAATTAAACATAGAGCTCCAGCTTTCTGCTGTGGTGTGGTGCAGGAACCTGCTGAGCTTGAATAGAAACAGCCAAAAGAAGGCTTGTTATCAATGCAACTCCAGCTTCTGGGCACTGCAGCTGAGAAACCATGGTGTCAAATTGCCAATAAAAAAAAGATACTTCTTCCTTGGTATTTCTTTTCCTCCTTCTTCATATAATTTAAAAATCAAATTTTCATTAGATAATTTCTTCTTATATTTCCCCAGTGTAGCACCTTGTTCCACCTGGGTGTAGCTCCAAGCAGGGAATACTGCTGCAGAGGGAGCTCCAAGAACCATTGAATTTCATAGAATCACAGACTGGTTTGGCTTGGAAGGGACCTTTGGAGGTCACCTAGCCCAGCTCCCCAGCAATAAGCAGAGATATCCTTGTATGTATGGCTAGGCTTGGTGAACGAAGCTCCAGGGAGGGCTCCATCCATGCTCCTCCTCAGCGCCTTTTCCAAGTGCGCTGATAAAAAGAGGATAGCAGATAGCACCCTCGAGCCTGCACTAGGGATTTTTTTAGGTGAGAGACAGCATGCACAGAGCTGGACCCACCCTTTAGTCCTAAGGTTCATCTGCCAGGGCCTAGCAAGCTTGGACGCTGGCAGCCAAGTCCTTAGGATGGAGGTTTAACCTCTTAGCTGGAAGGCCTTCCAGGGCTAAACGAGCTCCATCTGCCCGGGTTTGGAATCAGAGTTGTCCTTCTCCTAGGATGACTGCCAGAAGGCTAATGAGCTCATGCTACCCATCCAAGGATTCTAGGAACATGGGTATCACTGCCCACACTTTCCCGTGGGCAATGAGTTTAATGCTCCCTCTGCACCAGGGCCCACAGGAGACCACAAGGGATTGTCAGACTGTGCCTAAGAGATATCCTTAACTAGATCAAGTTGCTCACAGCCCTGTCCAGCCTGACCTGGAATGTTTGCAGGGATGGGACTTCTACCACCTCTCTGGGAAACCTGTATCAGCATTTCATCACCCTCACTGTAAAAAATTCCTTCCCTGTATCTAGTCTAAATCTCTCAGTCTTTAGTTTAAAATCATTACTCCTTCTCCTGTTGCAATAGAACCTGCTAAAAGGATTGTCCCAATCTTTCTTCTAGGCTCCCTTTTTAAGAACTGAAAGGCTGCAAGAAGGTCTCCCTGGAGCCTTCTCTTCTCCAGGCTGAAGAACTCCTTGCTCAGAGCAGAGAGAGGGGGATATAACAATTAAATTTGACTGGTTAATCTCCACTGTATTCCCTAAAACAGAAACAACCCAAGGAAATGTTCAGGAAAACCAAGTTAATATGAACAGACTGCCTGTGGACTTACTTTCTCCTCTCCTTTGTTCTCTCAGTACAGAAAACCTTCAACTCCAGAGGCACAGAACCCAGGGCATTGCATTTCTTTGGAATATTAGGCAAATTTAGAGCACCATGCATTCAGTTCTCCTGTTTATCTTTTCTCTTACTTATCACAAAGTCGTTTTGCAGGAAAATTGAATCACATGTGGAGACCATGCCAGAGATGGTAGCTTTGCCCCAGCTGCCCAAAATGCACAATATGTGTACCAAGTAGTTAGCTTAAGATGACTATTTCTCTGCAGACTTCCATCCTTAACATGTTTTCTGTCCATAATTCATCATTTGCTTTGTGTCAATAATTCATAAATGACACTAAAACTTTGTCATCCTATCAATATTCCAAAGAGCTAATGAATGCACTAAGCAACTCTTACAGTTTAGTGTATTAAAAAAAATGTGCTGCCAAAACCCAGAATGAAGTCTGCCTGCTGAAATGCTGATAAAGTCCTCTGAGTTTGGGCTCATTACTTAACAGCAGACTAAGGCTCCGTGGAGGCTCAAAATGCCATTTTCCAGGGGACTTCAGTGTCAAAATTGGGCTTTGTTCCAAATATTCCTCAAGAAGATGAAGTGCTGAGAGCTGGAAATGTGGGGAGACAGTTTGTTGATGGGTTTTTGGATCAGAATATAAGGTTCCAAAAATGGCATAGATAACATTTGATACAATTTCATTTAGACTACTCACATTGTCCTTAAGCCACAAAGATACTACATCAGATAAAAAGACATTTCTGTCTATAACAGGAATGGAACCTGGGTACATATTCTCATAGAAGTATTCCATTCTAAGTTAAATTACTTAATAAAAACCTCTGGTTTATGTCTGGATGTTGGGGAATTTGCTAGTTCTTGCAAGGCTATTGCTGCCTCCCTCTCATTTTCCTGTTGAGATGGTGAAGTTAGAGGAACACCACATGGAGATTCAGGGTCCTCTCTATAAAATATGCAAATAGCAGCTATAAAAGATTCAGGTGATCTGCATGAAGTGCCCTCAGGCAAGGTTCATTGCACCTTAATGGAACTAGAAATATGGAGAAAAAGAAGTCCCAGGTGTCCTTGCTTAACTGCCTGAAATAAAGCATGAGCCCAAGCACGCGACGTCGAGTCATCTTCTCAGGAGGTGTTCTACTCATGGAAACATCCTCCTAAAGGAGGCAGAAATAGCAAGAACCTAGGATATGCTGCAAAAGGTACCTGGAGATTCACTGAAGAATCTTCATAGAGCAAGAAATGCTGGTTCAAGCCTTGTTTGGTTACTAGTCCCTACTGCACCTTAGCTCTCCTGGTCTGCCACTAACCCTGCTGGCTGTGAAGATCTGCCAACAGTCCTGTGCTGCTCCCTGCAAAAGGCTTTCACAGGTGATGTCCCACTCTATTTTGGGGCGTGGGAGCCTCTGACCCACTGAGGCTAGAGGGGATGCCCCTGTGCTTTGAGGGCATTTAGCTGCTGCTGGACTGTCCTAATTACACGAGCTGAGAGGCTTGAGTCAACCCTTTTGCAACCTTCTCCTGAGTCCTGGGCTCCAAGCACAGGGGCAGAAGGATAAGGATGGAGCTGAGGACCACGTGGCACACCTTTGGCCAAACACAGCTCATGTCACACTGCATTTCTGCCTGCCATGCAGATCCAGGCAGAGGAAATGCACATCTTCTCCTCCCTGGGCATCTTGACCTCTACAATACAGATGAAGTCACCATCTTCCTTAGTGCCTTGTGTCCTGTCTGCAGAGGTGAGTATCCTTCAGCCATACTCAGCCTTGCATTGAGGTAAGAGAGAGCCATAAAATTCATAGTTTGTTTTATTTTCTCTATTCTTCCCTTTGGGCAAACCAGCCTGCCTTGGATGGGTATTGAGAAAGGAAGAAGGAGAGGAAAGAGGAATAGTTCAGTTGGAAGAGATCTCCAGTGATCATCTAGTCCAACTGCCTGACCACTCCAGAACTAACTGAAAGTTAAAGCAAATTATGAAGGGCATTGTCCACATCCTTTTCAACATTTCCCACAAGAAGCAATACACCTCTGCTGCTCCACAAGAGACTCCTCCTGGTCAGATGAGGGGGAACTCAGGTGCCACACACCCACTCTTCCTTTACAGATGAGTTTCCCTCTCCATAAAGTGCCCATCAGCTTGAGCTGAGGATAGTGTGTCCTCACCATGTGTTTGCTGAGAAGATGACTTTTTATCTGGTTGGGTGGTTTGGGGTTGTTGGTTAAAATCTACCTTGGTTGTACTTTGGTTTTCCTTGCCTGAAGGCCTTAGGAGGCTGCATGAGGATATGAATTGCAAATCAGCTGAAGGAAAGCAAAAATCATAAACAGCCTCAATAAATTCAAAAGTCTTCTGACAGGGAAAATGTCAGTGAAAAAGATTGTGTCTCTCAGTTATTGTGCAGACTGCAACAGTTAAAAGATTATTTAACTGGATAAGTTAATTAGAAATGACACATTTTCATACTACACCTTGAGGAATAATTACAGAGAAGAGCAAAGCAAAAAATATTGAATAAAAATGGCTGCATTTTCTTTAATTTACTCTAACATTGCTGCTCAAATCAAGGGAAGATTTCGTAATGTTTTGAAACTCCTGATGCACTTATTGGAACACTTTGCTTCAATCAAAGCTATCAGAAGCAGCACAAGCTGCATGCTTGCAAGGGAGAGCCTGTAGCTTTCATTTTAATTTCATTTCAATTCTTTTAATTATTTTTAAAGGAAATAGCTTTCCTGTTTGTGCTAAATGACAAGAACACTCAAATACAGCAGCAACACTGCTCTGAAGGAACATGATAGTGAGGACTTCAATGAAGAATCATTGCAAGGTGTACATTCAGAGAGGTTCTACAGCTTGTGCTCTTGTCACTCAAGAAGACATGATGAATAATGAAGGAATTATACTACTTTGTTGTCTAGAAGGTACAACTGTGGGCTTCACAGGCCCTGTGAGAAGTCTTATTTGGAAATACCAATAACAAAAATGTGCATGTGTTCAGCTCTGTCTTCAAGGGCTTAACACCATATCTGTGCTACAGCAGCACTGACAGGACCTCTTTCTCCCCAGAGAGGCATGATGCTGATAGCCCCACTGCCTTCTGGTATCCATAAGCCAGCAAGCTTTGGCTGGAAGTTCCCTGAATGACAGATTATCTCTTTTTTACAGGCAAAGTCTGAGGCTGAATTTCATATTGACTTGCCCAAGGGGAAGCAAAGTCCTATTGCTAAAGTCTTAGTCCACATGTATTCAGCTTTGGGGAGGCCTCACCTCCAGTACTGCAGCCAGTTTTGGGCCCCTCACTACAAGAGGGACATGGAGGTGCTGGAGAGGGGACANCCATCCCTGGAGGTGTTTAAGAGATGGCTGGATGTTGTGTTGGGGAGCATCATTTAGTGGGGTGATAGGGCTAGGAAAAAGGCTGGACTCGATCTTCAAGGTCTCTTCCAGCTGTAACTGTTCTATGATTCTATGTGGAGCAGGAGACTATCTTTACTTTGACTAAATGTGTTTGTTGCCATTCTTATGAACAGTCAGTCATGGATTTCTTACGTGGAGAAGGGAACAACAAGGAGAATCATAGAAGCATTATGGTTTAAAAAGACCTCTGACATCATTGAGTCCAAGCATCCATCCAACACTCCCACGCTTACCACTAAACCATGTCCTCAAGCACCACATCTACACAGATTATGAGCTCGTTCAGGGATGGGGATTCCACCACCTCCCTAACCAGCCTCTTCCAATGCCTGATAACCCTCTTGGGGAAGAAATTCCTCCTAATATCCAATCTGAACCTCCCCTGGCAAAACTTGAACCCATGTCCTCTTGTCCTATCACTCATTACCAGGGACAAGAGACCAAGGCCCACCTCACTCCAGCCTCCTTTCAGGGAGTTGTACAGAGCATGAAGGTCTCCCCTGAGCCTCTTCTTCTTCAGACTAGCCAACCCCAGTGCCCTCAGCTGCTCCTCACAAGACTTGTGCTCTAGACCCTTCACCAATTTTGTTGCCCTTCTCTGGACACACTCCAACACCTCAATGTCCTTCTTGGAGTGAGGGACCCAAAACTAAACCCAGTATTTGAGGTATGGCTTCATCAGTGCCATGTATATTGGACAATGACCTCCTTAGTCCTGCTGGCCACACTATTTCTGATTTAAATCAGAGTGCTGTTGGCCAGCTGCACACTGCTAGCTGATGTTCAGTCAGCTGTAGACCAGCATCCCCAAGTCCTTCTCTGCTGAGCAGCTTTCCAGCCACTCTGCCTCAAGCCTGATCCTTCCTCCACCTTCCCCAAAACAGAATAAACCAGGTCCTTTTTCAGGCCAATAAGCCTAATACTTGCATTAGAGAGTGTTTTCATCTTTCCTGCTTGATCTAAACTAGGTTTGTAGCAGCAGAGCCAGGGATTGAGAGGTTTCAAACGGGAACATGTCAGGAACAGCCTGAACCTTCTCCCTCTTTACCCTTGAGGCATGGACACACAAGCTGGAGCTCTGTGGCTGCCTGAGTTATCTCAGTGTAACCTTGTGGGGCAGAGTGTTAGCACTTGGACCTTGGAGACAAGAGAAGGGCAAAGGAGCAGTGGAGGCAAAGCATCACAGAGGATGCTCTGCACAAAATGAACATTCATGCTTAGCTCTCCTCCTCCATCTCTTGTCATCTTCTCACACATAGCTGCTCTGGGGATGGCCAGTGGTGTTGACTTTTAAAATGGCCCTGATGATGGATTTGAGTGTAGAGGTGGGAGATGAATAGAAACAGTAAATGTATCTTCATAAAAACAGCTAGCAGAAGACTCTGATTCAGAAAGCTTTCTGGCACTTACTGAAACCTCAGTGGGATTTGAAGGTGTTCTGAAGGCTTTCCCCTCCACAAACCATTACAAGTGATGTTGTGAATAGACAGGGAACATGAAAGATTGAACACACTCAGCTCATGAAAATGTTCTCATCTTTCCTAGAGTTGTACCACTTCACATGAAGCAAAATCCTCTAAGGAGACCCTTATTTCAGGTCTTTTTTTGCCTGCATTTGCTTACTAGTTTTCTGTTTTAATTTTGCATTACTCCCTATCCACTACCTCCTGAAAAGCAACAAAAATGCAAGATAGAAATGAAACTACACAAAGATCTGGGTTAGACTGAGTAAAATATCATGATTAGAAGTAAAGGAGCCTCTGACTTTACTGTGCACATAGGCTAACTCCTGTTCAGGGCTGGCAAATAGGTTTTATTTTGAGGAGAACAATGCATAAACCCTTCATGTCCTTTCAAAAGGACAAAAAGCCCTGGATGATGGAAGTCTGATCCTGCTTCTATCCTGTGCTTAGGAAAGACTTTTAGGATGGGGAGGAAAGGGTTTGCTAATAATAGCTGTGCTGCTGCTCAGCTACGTGGAGAGCAAAGCACCAGGCTGGGATTCCAGGCACTGCTGGCTGAGCCTGGCTGAGTCACCTCTCCTGGTGACTCAGGGAATGAGCATAGTAAAACTGATTTGAGCTGGGACAAGCTCTGCATACAGAAGAGCTCTTGTTCTCCTTCCTGCCAGGTGAAGAATGTCCCAGTATCCTGAACTTCATAAATACTGCAGAGTGATCTGACCCTCATGGGTTAGAATGGAGTTGGGATGAAGATGTTGGACCTACTTGAATGTGCATCCAGAATCCATACAGGCATACTGGACTGGATCAAAACCTACTGGTTTTACCCATTTTCCAACAAAGTGCATTAAGTGGTTTATAAATCATATCCACTAAAATGAATGTGTTTTAAAATCGCTTTTAGACTCAAATTGAGGAAGATGAGACCATGAGAGATGGAGACAAAACAAGCTATTCCATGCCATAGAGGTCATGTTCAGTCCTTGAGGCTGTGATATCGAGCATGGGCCTTAGGGTCTCTTGCATGAGGCCTAAGACCCCAGCAAACAGGTGCTTCATTTAGCTAGTTAGCAGCTAATTAAAACTAGTACATGTAAGGAGATGTCTGGGTCTCCACCTGGCCTAGGAGGTTGAGCACCTGAGTCCTGTGAAGCTCAGCAGCCCAGCTTTGTTCCTACAGGACTCTCTCTATCTCTTCTGCCTTCAATCCTGGAAGACTGAACTCCTGAGTCCTGTGAAGCTCAGCAGCCCAGCTTTGTTCCTGCAGGTCTCTCTCTACCTGTTCTGCCTTCCAGCTCAATCCAAGAGTTCCTGAGTTCCAGGATCCAGCTCCTGAGCCTGAGTCCTGTCTGCTGCTGAGTCCTCCTGCTACAGCATCAGTGGTGACATAGCTACCAGCAAGGAGGCTTGGTTCTGATACTGGTTTTGTGTGTGTGTATATATACTTCATTTTATTCTTATTTTCATTAAAGTAGTTTCAGTTTCATTTCCAATCCCCAAGTCTCTCTCTCTGTTCGTTTCTCCTTTTCCTCCCTGGAGTGGGGGCAAAGGGGATAATAGAGAATATCTGTCCCTGGGTTGGTGCTTGGCTGAGCTCTAACCCTTGACAGCACTGTATCCTCATTCCATCACAGCAGAAAGCTTTGAAGAGTCTCTGTGTGCTGCTTTCAGCCTGCTTCTGAAAAGATTTATGTGCAGGACAGCAATTCTGTTTAAAAATACCTTTTTTTTTTTTGTGAAAACCTAGTGATGTGCATTTATTCTCTTTTATCCTGGTTCTGATTTATTCCTTTTGACTTAGCTGGGGCACCAAAAGAAACAGTTTTAATTGTTAAGTATAGTGAAGAAAAGGTTATGGACTCAGAATCACTGTCATCAGAAGAGTATTTTAAGGATGTTTTCGATAAAAAAGCTGGATGTCTTGACTAGTGTTAGAGCATACCAGAAAAACCCATCCCATGTTTATGTTTATGTCTATGTGATGGTTAAGGAAGGTGGAAATTTAATAGAAAGGTTTTACTTCTTTCTTTTATAGCATAGAGCACTTTGCAGATGTTCACCATTCACCATCAACTAATTGCAGCATCCAGGGAACTCCATGTGCCAATTAACCATTGGCTTGTTCAAGACAGAAGAAATCTTTGGATTGCTTCCCTCAGGAGGAATTTTGGAGACTATCTGGCACTCACCATGCCATAATCAGATAGTTGAATGTCCACACACTTGCAGGTATCTCTACACATTTGCTTACTCTGTTCCCTGCAATGCTTTCCCCTCCTCTTTAGCATGGAGCAAATGAGGTTCTCTGGTCTTTGCTGTGACAATGACAGCCTGAAATGAAGTGACCAAGGTCTAAAGCTTCTGTTCAGTTATGAATATTCATGCTCATACAAGCCCACCCACCCTGACTGGGAAAACAATGACAGACACCTAATTTCCAAGACAATAATTCATTCTTAAGTGGCTAAACTGTTGAGGCACTGCCTATATGTATGTATGTTGTGTGGTGCTTGTATCTGCTTCACTACTTTGGGATAATTACCCCCAAAAAAGGCTCAAAAATTGATGTGGTTACTTCATTTTTGCTTTGCCCAGCACATAGAGGCTGTCCAAACCACAGAGTGGTTGCTCCTCTCTGAGGAAACAACCTCTAAAGACTAAGTTAATATGTTCAGATAGAAACAGCTACTGAAAGGTGACTCTTCCCAGGCAAGAAAAATGCTGCTTTTCTGTAACAATTGTTAAAAAAAGGAAACTCTCCACCAAATGAATCTCTTCTCCTAAATTGTTTGGGTTCTTCCTACCCAGAGGCCAGTATTTTCCTTAGGTGCTTATTTAGGACAAATTTCACTGGCATTCACAGGTCTCTTCAGATACTCAACATTACCTAGATGAACAATAGAGATGGGATTGCTTTTATTTTGTATTTATTTGATTCAAATAGAAGTGTATGTCCTTTTGAATCATTTTCTCATCACATGCCATTTTGTCTGCATATGGAAATGCATCTTGGGCTGGAAAGCCTAGAAATGTTCTGCCTAAAAAGTAATCTTATGCTGTTAGTTTCTCTCAGCACCAACCAGCATGCTGCCATTTCTACAAGTTCACTGCTTGCTCGTATTTATTTTGCAATGTTAAGCACTCTTTCTCAAGCAAAAGTGCAATAGTTGTTGCTGTGTGTGAGTGGCAGCAGCAGCACCCACATAGCACAGTGTTGATTCTACAGCTCACAGCGACAACTCGAGAACATTCTCTGCTTTGGGATGAACTGCTGGAAATTGTTTTCATCTATATTGTTTTAATTCTTCACTTCCCCACTATAAATACTGTGGAAAACCCAAAAGAGTGCCTTTTCTTTAGGTAGCTGTTTTGTTGTTGAAATGTATACTCCAACCATATTCATCTGCAAGTTTTACCTCCTATTAGAAAACATGAGCTGCTTTTTTTCCTTCCAGGCGAGGAGTTATTCCCTCCACTTTGTAAATGCAGAGCCTGATGATGAGAATGAGATGCAGCCTCATCTCCCAGAAGATAAGCAGCACATTGCAGGAAGGATCATAGAATCATAGAATCCTAGAATGGTTAGGGTTGGAAGGGACCTCTGGAGCTCATCTAGTGCAACCCCCCTGCAGTGGCCAGGGACATCCCCAACTAGAGCAGCTTGCCCAGAGCCCTGGCAAGCCTCACCTGCAATGCCTCCAGGGATGGCAACTCAACCACCTCCCTGGGCAACCTGGGCCAGTGTTCCACCACCCTTGTGGGGAGCAACTTCTTGCTAATGTCCAGTTTAAATCTACTCCTCTCCAATTTAAAACCATAGCCCCTTGTCCTTTCACTGCAGGCCTTTGCAAACAGGCCCTCTGCAGCCTGCTTGGAAGTTCCCTTTAGGTCCTGGAAGGTCACTAGTAGTTCCCCTGAAGCCTTCTCTTCTCCAGGCTGAACAATCCCAGCTCCCTCAGCCTGTCCTCAGAGCAGAGGTGTTCCAGCCCCTGAGCATTCTCGTGGCCTCCTCTGCACCTGCTCCATCAGCTCCATGTCCTTTCTGTGTTGAGGGCTCCAGAACTGGACCCAGTATTGCAGAGGAGGTGTCAGCAGAGCAAAGTGGCAACTGGATGACTGACCTGACCAGGTTCTGCTCTTGCTGGGGCTCCTTCTTCCTTCTTTTTCTCTGCTAATCATAGCATGAAGGTTTATGTTGAGTATAAACAGAGCCTACTTGGCAATTGCAGGATCCAGATGCCTTGCTTGGGAATATATTTCCAATGCCTGCTTGGGTGGTGTGTTCCCTCCTTAGGTATGCTTCTGGCAGTGCTGGTGGAGCAGAGGGGTCTAGCTGGCTGGCTGATAGGACTTCTCCTTTCCCCTGGATTTCTGTAACTCCCTCTTGATTCTCAGGATGACATATTTAATGCTCATAGGCAAGATCATCATTTCTGTAGATAATTACCTCCAAAATGTGTAAATCCTTCTCATCCCAACCAGCCTTCAAATGGAAATATGCTTAGGTTTTGATTTCACACCACTGAAGAGTTAAAATTTGGGATGTCTATTTGTTTATTCATCCTTGTAAAACTAGATAAAATGTCCCTGACCCATCCCTGTCTCCTCATGTGCTAGTGTTAATTACTGGTGACATGAGGAAATTTGATTATTCAGGGAGAATAACACCTGCTTTGGGGCTCTGCAGATAAGTCCAATGACATCAAGAAGGAAAGGGAGGAACTGGTCAATCAGAAGTGAGACCTGTTAGCAACAGAGACATTAAGATGTGAGATCTTTGAATTGGAGAGACAATTGTGATGAGTGCTGTTCTTTGAAATAATATCATGAGTTTAGTTGGTCAAGCAGCAGATGAGTCTGGGGCTCAGGAGAGCTCTAGCTGGAGCATGTAGCTGTCACCACAGTAGGAATGATGGATTTGAATGGAAGAGCACAGAGATTTTTAACAATGAAGCAGGAACACTCTTTTCAAGGAACTTACATTCACTACAGGAGAAAAGATCTGGTGTCTAGTAGACTCTTCCAAGCACACCACAATTTTATAGACTATAGAATCACAGAATCATTAAGGTTGGAAAGATCATCAAGTCCAATCATCAGCCCATCACCTCTGTGCCACTAAACCATGTCCCTAGGTGTCACATCTATAGGTTGTTTGAACCCCTCCAGGGATGGTGACTCCACCACCTCCCTGGGCAGCCTGGGCCAATGCTTAACAACTCTTTCTGGGAAGAAATCTTTCCTAACATCCAATCTAAACTTCCCCTGGTGCAACTTGAGGCCAATTCCTCTTGTCCTCTCACTGAGGACACAGGGAAAAGAGACCACCTCACTCCAACCTCCTAGAGGCATCCACTGATGCAAGGAGATGGTTTAAATTGTCTGATTTGATCAGGGAAGAAAACACATTAAGCTACAAAGAAGTTCATCTAGAGCAGGAATAATACTTGACTTTCCATAGGGAGAACTACAAAGGTGAAATCAGCCACTATGATGACTCCTAAAAAACTGCCTTGTTCAAGAATTGAACCATGGAGACAGTATGTGTTAGGTTATCTGATTGAAGGTTAATTCCAGTAGATATGGTGACCCATGAGGAACTGTCAGGTGGAAGAAGCCCACTAGAGCCCACCTGATGCCAAAGGTGCACCTGGACCTAGCTGCTCTCCAGGGGAATGATTCCATCACCATCCAGAAAAGCCAAGGCAGAAGACTTTCCCCAGAGCACCATGCTATCTAGGGAGGGTTATTGCCTACAAGGGGAAAGAGCTTCTTGTGAGATGGAGGAGAAAGAGATTGTTGGGATTGTGCAAAACTTGTGGTGGGATGGTTCAGGATGGGCTGGGGAACATGCAAAACTTATTGTGGGATGTTTAGAGGAATGAACCAAAAGCAGGAAAAAGAAGGGATCATCATGGATTGGGATGAAACAAGTATGGGAAAGCAAAGCAACAATGGGATGACAGTGGCTGGTCAAGTTTAAGCAGGTTGCTGGTTAGCATGCTTGTCTGACTGAGCCCTGCACTTGGTCACCAGGGTCTGACCCTTCTTCTCCTTAAATACTCTTTCTAACCATCTCCTGTGTAGGTGTGCTTTCTACTCTGGGTGGGTGGCATTGAATACTAGCAGATTCAAGCTACAAGTAGGGTAAGAAGTACCAGCACTTGGAGTGGGACAGTGAGCTGAAGGGGCTTAGATGTGCAGATGCCAGCAACAGGGGGACATCAGGACACCTGGGACCAGCTCCTGGCTACACTGAGTGCTTATGGCCAGCAACCAGAGGGATTGCCATGGGAAGAAGAAACAGGAGGAGACCTTCTGTAGTGTTGGTGTTTCCGTGAGTGCTGGGTGCAAGCGCTGCTAAAGGCTTGACTGTGTTCTGCTTGTGTTGATCCCTGTGGTCAGCCATGTGCTGTATGTGTGTGTGCCCACATGTACAGATGGGAATACATGCTCAGACCTGGGAATATGCAACTGCAGCCTCCCCATCCATTGGGTTGGGAGAAGGGGAATCCCCCTGGGTCCCATAAGCAGAGCTGGCCACCTGTAACAGTAAGGATTATTCATCACTGATGCCCAACAGAGAAAACTGAGGGACCTCAAGGATGCTGTACATATCACCATTTCATTTCTATTTTCAGCTTTTTTTTCTCCTTCAGTCAAATACGATTAAAGCTTCTTTGTGGTGCTCTGTAGCCCTGTCAAGACTTTCAGCAGAAGTCATTGCAGGCTGAGCTTTTCTCTTTCTGAAAGAGTGATGCCAGTGTCTGTTATCCCAAGGGCTTGCATGGAGAAATGTTGTCAGTGTGATCTATGTCCATAAAATCAAGACACAGGGCACCACAGGAACCAAGTGAATATCTGAAGCCCAGATAAAAAGCCATCAGAAGCAGAATAAGCTTTGTTTTGCAGTGGATGAGGGAAAACCCCAGCAATACAGCAGAATGAAAAGCACTAAGGGGTGTTTTCTACAGGTTGCATGGAAGTGACTTGAGTAACAGACTTTGTGGCATTTCTGCACTACAAGATTATCATCCCTACTGCCCTGCCATACATAGAAACATATCAGGTTTGTGTTGTTTGGCATTTAAAACAATTATTATAAGACAGGCTGGAGAAGGTAGAGAGTGAAACACTTCCAAGGGTAGTGGTTGCTCAGAATTTGGAAATGGCCCAGCCTTTTTGTGTAGCTTTTGCCTCCTGAGCCTTCCCTCTACTTCAGCTGTTCATCTGCAGTAGGAAGGATTAGCCCTTGTGGTGTGAGGGACTCAACCTCCCCCTTGGGCACATGGGAAGCTTTCAAACACAACTCTGGTGAAAATCAGAATAGCTTTTACCTGGGGCTGGATTATGTGTCTGCCAATGCCAACTGAGTGGCAACTTGACCAGGAATGCACCTCAACAACACTAGAAATTCTACCTTTTCCAGGTAGATATGGGTGAAATGAGATTGAAGGAGGATTCCTTCCCCTTCTACAGGGAAACTGGGAGAAAGAAATAATCTGTTGTTTTTTTATGAAAGGATCTCTTATCCCTTTTCCTTGGATGTCTTGAAGAGAAGCACATACTCTGAGATTCTACCCTTCAAGTCTGAAGAAAAAAAAGGGATTGTAACTTTGTGATAGATGTAATTAGAGTGCAAAAGACAGAAAAGAACAGTGGATTCTAAATGGCTCAGTGGGTAGTCTCCCTGCTCTTATTTTCACTATTAAATGACTCAGAAAATTCCTATTCTCTTAACTTCTACAGTTCCACAACCTGGCTAAGATATGTTTTTAACCAACTCAAAATGACAATTTCAGCTGGGCAGAGAATCACGAGAGTGCAAAAGCAGTGCAAGTTCAAGTGAATAATGGAAGTTCTTGTTCAATTCGCATGAGATCCATATGCTACAGTGAGTAATAAGCAGCATTTTAACAGATGTACAGGAATTAAAAGGACTGGTTACTGGACTGATTACTGATTACACTTTCCCAAGCTAATGATTCAGGTTTTACAGAGCTGTCTGATCTTTATTTCAACTAGAAGAATAGAAGTTATGCTCCCAGCATGGAAATAGACTTCCATAAACAAAGCAGAATATATTTTATAAATCTTCTTTTCTCATCTGAGCCCAAATGAGTCATGACCAGTTATATTCCCACATGGCTCAGATACCTCTGCCAAGTTTGCTTCAGGAAAAAAGAAAGTATTCTGTAACTCTTCTTTTCTAAGCAGGGGCAAGGCAAAGAATTTGGAGTCATGCTTCCCAAAAGATAAGATGAATTTTCCCTAATTAATATTCCCATTTACTGCCAAACAGAATTTGCTTCACTCCTAGGAATGGAAATGGAGATGTGCCTTTAGTTTCAGTGTGGCACAAAGGACTGAACATGCATTTCCAGGCTCCTTGTCTCACAAGAGGAGCCACCAGCACCAGAAGTCATTCAGAGAAGGGCAGCAGAATGATTGCACTTACACAAGAGCTTCCAGAAGTGGAATGACTAAGTTTCAAATCTTCACTTTCTAAACCAATGACAGATGAAAGGTGTGAATGGTTACAAGCTGAAGGAGAGGAAATTTAGATTGGAGATTATGAGGAAGTTCTTTCCCCAGAGAGTGGTTAGGCACTGGCACAGGTTGCCCAGAGAGGTTGTGGCTGCTCCATCCCTGGCAGTGTTCAAGGCCAGGCTGGATGCAGCCCTGGGTGACCTGGTCTAGTGATTGTCATCCCTGCTCAGTGCGGGGAGGTTGGAACTAGATGATTTAGGGTCCCTTCCAACCTGCCCATTCTAGGATTCTAGGTGATTAATTGAGCTAAATTAGCAGCTACTTAACAACTAGTGTATATATGAGGAGAGGTCTGGATCCCCACCTGAGCCCTGTGGAGATCAGAAGCTCAACTCTGTTCCTCCAGGATTCTCTCTGTTCCACCTTCCAGCTTGATTCAAGGGTTCCTGAGTTCCAGGATCCAGCTCCTGAGCCTGAGCTACTGCTGAAGTCCTCTATCAAAGAGGGTTTGGTTCTGGTATTGGTTTTGTATGTGTATCGTCATGGCTAGGCTTGGTGAACAAAGCTCCAGGGAGGGCTCCATCCATGCTCCTCCTCAGTGCCTTTTCCAAGCGTGCTGATAAAAAGAGGATAGCAGATAGCACCCTCGAGCCTGCACTAGGGATTTTTTTAGGTGAGACACAGCATGCACAGAGCTGGACCCACCCTTTAGTCCTAAGGTTCATCTGCCAGGGCCTAGCAAGCTTGGATGCTGGCAGCCAAGTCCTTAGGATGGAGGTTTAACCTCTTAGCTGGAAGGCCTTACAGGGCTAAACGAGCTCCATGTGCCCGGATTTGGAATCAGAGTTGTCCTTCTCCTAGGATGACTGCCAGAAGGCTAATGAGCTCATCCTACCCATCCAAGGATTCTAGGAACATGGGTATCACTGCCCACACTTTCCCGTGGGCAATGAGTTTAATGCTCCCTCTGCTGTGGGCACAGTTATGGCACCAGGGGCCTCAGGAGACCACAAGGGATTGTCAGACTGTGCCTGTGTATGTGTATATATACATATATATACTTCATTTTCATTGAAGTAGTTTAAGTTTCATTTCCAATCCACAAGTCTCTCTCTCTCTCTCTCTTTCTGTTAATTTCCCCATTTTCCTCCCTGGAGTGAAGGGAAAGGGGATAAAAGAGAATATCTGTGCCTGGGTTTGTGGTTGGTTGGCCCAGCCCTAACCCCTGACACATGTAGATCTTCATCTGCTGTTGCTTCTTATTCAACAGCTAGAGGAATTAAGAATTTTGCATCAATATGATTCATTTGATTCCCTGAAGCTGCCAGGACTGCTATAATCCAACAATTGCATCCATGATACTACATAGCTGACTTTTGATGTCACCCAGATCATGTTATTTAAGGCTCCAGTGGTATTATCAGATTTTGTTTTCTTTGTGCTTTCCCAGGCAATTTTAAGCACATTCACATGTACCCTTTGGTTCTTTCATGTGAAACCTCCAAGATGGTATATGGTAAAAGATTCCACCTTCTTCTGCCAACACTCCCAGCAGTCACTTTGTCCCCACCCCTCACAGGATCTTCCAATCTTCCCTGCTGCTAAACCATCCAGGGCATTATGACTGCTCAGTTATATCCCAGCTGAAGGCAGTGGCAAAGCAAACTGTGACTTAGCTGGGTAGGGGATCACTCACACTGCATGCAGGGTTAGGGTTAAGGAAATTAGAAAGTAATTCATTAATCTAGGATTTCTGCTTCAGTGTAGCAGATCCCATAGGTCAGAAAGCAATGAAGATGTAGGCATGTGCAAGTACAGCAGTACTGCTACACTGCAAATGCAGTGCCAAAACTCTGCTTATTATATCCCCTAAAAACTATTATTTGTCAAATTACTACTGTTCCAGTCAGCTACACCAGCAAATGATAGAGCAAAGTGATTTTTCTTAGCTTTTTGGGTCACTGATCTGTCTTACCTGTACCACTCAATCTTTTAACCTTCTACTTCAAGTCATCTCTCTTCAGCAAACCATGCTTTTGTCAGCTCTTAACCTCTTGGAAACCTCAGGATTTCTCTGTTCTCTAGTCTGTTTCTTCCTGTTCTGTGTGTTTGAGAGAAATAGTCTCTTAGTCTTCTGGAATTCAACAGCTGTTAAACCTTCTTTTAAATTGTTCTTAATTACTGTGCTCTCCTCTCTAATCCATTTTACACCTGTAATCCTGAGGCAACTTCCTTCAAACTTCCCTCAACTTCCTTCAAAGTNAACTGTTCTATGATTCTATGATTCTAACAAAACAAACAGACAAACAAAAACTTGAGGCAGACATTTTGGAAATGTTTTCTTCTTGTTTTTAGCATTATAGGAAACCTGGGGGTCCCTGTGCTTATCTACTTTAGTTCAGTCATGTTTGTGACCACTCCTGGAACCCAGAAAGGCAGTGGAGGAAAAGGAGGGAGATGAGGCTTGTAGTTGTCACTATTTTGCAGCTTCCTCCCTCTGATTAGGAACAGATTTGTTGTCAGCAGTCTAGAGATACGAAGCTGTGATTCCTTAGGACCTCTCACTCCACAAAGGACTTGCAGAGGTTGTTTCAGCCTCTAGCATAGGTGCTGAGGATGCTGTGTGCTAATCAGTTTCTTTGCATTGATATTCAAGGCTCAGACAGCTGGAGGAGGAACTCCAGTGCCCTCAGGCTGCTCTAGGTTCCAATGCTGGGACAGACTTTGTGTCTGTCTCTTGTTTTTTGGGGGAGCTGTGCCCTTACTTGATCTGGGGAGCTATCAGTTCCACTGCAGAAGGTGTTAGCTAGCACCCCAAGGAACTGGATAAATAATCTACGGATGATAGATATTAAAGATTAATGCCACAGTTCTGGAAACTTAAAACCAGACATTTTTGTTAAGTGTGTGAGATAAAGATCTGAAAAGTCATTTCTAAGGAGCAGTTTGTGACTCCCTCAAACCTGGTGATCTGGAGAGGTCAAAGAGATAAGCTGGCTTTGTCCCATCTGGTTCCTTTACATTCAAGTGACCCTGTGCAGCTACTTCACAGGTCCAGGCAAAAAAAGGACTGCTCCTTCAGTGTTTTGTAGACAGATGAGTACAGAGATGATCAAGAGGCTTAAGGCAAGAAGATGGGATATTGGTGATGTGTTTCCTATTTGTCAGGTAGTTCAACTAGCTCCTTCTCTGAGCCAACCAACGAGGACCATACTAAGGTGCATGTCACAAGGGGACTGAAACTGTCATGCCAGGCTGATGTTTTCCAGATTGGCTTAGATCACAGACATTGCTTGCTCTAAAATCTCCATTCCATTGTGCCTGTGTCCTCCTCCTCTATTCTCTGAACAGGTCTTACACTTGAGTGGCAGAGATCACACAACACAATCAGCTGCTGCAGTGACTCTGGTGAACCAACCAGCAGGATCCTGAAGGAGCAACTACCTTTTCTTTTTATGTCATGCACATTCTGGTTTCTACACTCAGAAGCAGGTTTCTGAGGAGGCTTTGAAGCAGCATAGCACAAGAGTATCCTGCCTCCCTTTAGAAGCTTCCCCTAGCAGATGACACATGCAGTTCAACTAGGGCTCAAACAGCTGAAAATGTTGTTAGATTGAGGTGAATCTGATCTATAGGCTGCTGGGAGTTTAAATGGATGAGGTACTACTGCTGCATAAAATTCTACCCAAAAAAATCCTTCTGAAAATAAATAAAGATACTGGCTTATTCCTAGTCAAGTTACCTTTGCTACTAGACTTAAGAAAACAATGCTTTAGTAGAAGTTGTGTCTAAGCCTGCATGCACAGTGTCAGGACTGTCAGCTCCATGTGCAGAAGTTAAGAAGCCTCTACCTCCTGGGAGTCTCTAAACTCATGAGGAAAGAAGCTGCCTCTGCACAGCTACAGATTCTATCATGTCCTGGTAGGTTGCCATTGCAGTTAAATTCACAGCTTTTATTTGTTTGAGGTGGAGGAGAAGCCATCCTTGGCCAAGAGCTGGACTCATGCACTTCGAGTTTAAATCATATCCACAAGTGCAGAGGTAAATCATAGAATCATAGAATCATATAATGGTTTGGGTTGGAAGGGACCTCTGGAGCTCATCTAGTCCAACCTCCCTGCAGTGGCCAGGGACATCCCCAACTAGAGCAGGTTGCCCAGAGCCCTGGCAAGCCTGAGCAATGAGATACAGATAACTCTGTGCATACACAAGATGAGCACTTCCATGGGCTGTATCCATGACCTCTGGATGGCTCTTCTCTCTCAGTCCCTAGAGCAAAAGTTAACCTTTAATGTCTCAGGCACGTAGTGCATGTAGATCTCTCTCTATAAGTATACATATGTGTTCTTCTGTTCTGTGTGTACACAAAGATGTGTGTGATATAGAATCATTAAGGCTGAAAGAGACCTCTAAGCTCATCAAGTCCAACCACCAATATATCACTCCCATGCCACTAACCCATGGCCCTAAGCACCACATCTATACATTTCTTAAACCCCTGCAGGGATGGTGACTCCAGCACCTCCCTGGGCAGCCTGGACCAATGCCTAACAATTCTTTCTGGGAAGAAATGTTTCTTAATATCCAATGTAAACCTCCCCTGGTGCAACTTGAGGCCATTTCCTCTTGTCCTATCACCAGTGACCCAGGAGAAGAGATCTAGCCCCACCTTGCTACCATCTCTTTCAGGGAGTTGTAGAGACTAAGGTCTCTCCTGAGTCTCCTCTTCTTCAGACTAACCAACCCCAGTGCCCTCAGCTGCTCCTCATCACACTTATTCTCCAGACCCTTCCCCATCCTTGCTGCCTTTCTCTGGACATGCTTCAGTCCCTAGATGTCTTTCTTGTAGTGAAGGACCCAAGACATGTATATATACACTAAAATATACATAAAAAATGAACATATTTTGGCACTGAATGCAATTTGGGCATCCTTAAATCTGTAAATCTTTCAGATTATGGATGCAGACACTACTATTTCCTTCAAAACTATCAAAATATAAACAGAATTTTTGCCTTCCCTATAAAGCCTGGCAGTGGAATGCCCACACTGGAACTGAGCTCTACTGCAGTGTTTTGAGCTATTACTCAGCAGACTTAGGGAGATGTCACAGCATATTAACCAAATTGGAGAAAACTAGACCAAAATGGTGATGATTCCTTCATAATACACCAGCTGGGTTCACAGTTGACATAAGCAGGTAAAAGGTTAAAACAAAACCATGTTACCTTCTGTTCAATGTGATCTAGTGGAAGCATGAATAACAGCTTGAGCATCCTCAATAGGTAATAGCACAGCAGAGTTCTGCTTAGAATAGAGACTTAGAAGACTGATTTTGGGGAGTTTGATGTGCTATAATCTTGAAATGGCAATCAGTTTTCTGGCAATTCTATTACAAAAAACCAGTTCAGAATGGTTCCTGCATGTTTTACAAACGATAAGAAAACAGGCTTGGTTTAAAAATTACATGTGTCATTGCCTACTTGATGTTCCTTCTTCAAGCCAATTTCCCAGCAACAGAAAGATGCAGGGATTCTAACCACCAGATGCAGTGAAATGCTAGTTCTTGTCAGCTACAGCAGCATACTAAAAGCAAAGATTCACTGCTTCCCTCCATAGAAAGGTTCAATATACAACTGTGAACTGCAACAGAGCAAAGACATTTAGCTAGAGAATAGAGAAAATGATTGAGAGCCACCCCAACATCCCCCAGAGCAGAGACAGGTTGTAAGCATGGCAAAGAGATGAAGGCTTTAGGTCTTCCTATTTTTTCTAAAATACTCCAAAGGAGCAAGATTTTGGACTAGATTCTCCCCAATTTGGATTTGTGTTGAGTGCATCAGAGTGGAGAAGGAGGCACTATATATTTTTCATAAACTGCTAAATTATTGAGAAGAAACAAGAAGCTGCCAGAGCATTCTAATTCTCTGGGAGCCAAGGGGGCAAATTGTCACAATCCCATCTTGCCTCTGAAGCACTGCATGTTAAGCTTGATGAGAAGGTACAATTGGATCTTGTGTTCTGCACCATTTCACATCAGGGTGCTAGAATTGCCATTGACTTGGACCATCACCACCCTCTTGAGTTCACCTCTGACCTTCACATCTCTCTTAAGCCCAAGGAGCAGTTGCAATCTAAACCAAATAAGCAGGCAAATACATCAAAAAAAGCAGGCAGCTTGTGAGATTTTAGGAGCCTTTATGATATGCAAAGCCTGGTGAGATTGTTTTGGATGATAGCTTCTTTGGCTATAAAATGGGTTTGTGAAATGACAGCTACCTATATAATGAAAGCATGTAAAAAACAGTTTTCTGAGGATACTTCTTCAGCCTGGATTCTGGCAAATGTCTCAAGCAGAGGAGAGGAATGAAGTCAGTGCTTCACCATCAGCACCCTCTGCAGCTCCACACCAAGACTTCTTTGTGTTTGAATACTTCCTTGCATTAAGGTTAAATCACAAACCACAAGGAGCATCTTATTTCTCCAAAGTGAGTTCCATCGTGTGCTGACCATAAAGCTTTGCTCTCCTGAGTTGTTGGTTGGTTGGTTTAGATGATTTTTTTCTTGTAGGCTTTGTTGTTCAGCAAAGGGTTTAAGTAAAGAATGCAAAACCTTACAGTAAAGAGGCAATTAGGCAAGAACACACCAATGGAATAAAGTGGCTGAAGTGTCATTTTGTCCCAGCACACCCGTCTAAAAAACCACTGTGTTTCTGGGAGGAAATCAAGCCTTGAAAGATTTCTATTAGCTTACTGGCAATGGGGATATCATGGTGAATATAAGCATGAGCTGACCCAGCTGGATGTGCTAGTGTCTCTCAACAGTCCTGGTCTTCACAGTCCTTTCTTTAGATGACTGCTTTGAAATGAACACATCTACTGTTTCTTCCATTTTTAGTTTGAAATGCCAACATGTTGCTCTCCTCCTCAGAGTCCCACTCAGGCCCTTGCTACCTTGCCCAAAGTCAACAAAACCCTTGGGTTTAAGAGTTGTATAATATCACTGAGAATTATTGATCAGCAGTGGTTCTTCCTGAAGGTAAGGACCTTGACCTGTGGCTTTGGGTAGTGCCAGATACACTGTGCTGCATCACTCATTTTTTGGCTGTGAGTAGCAGTGCCCTGAAGAACTACAGAAGCTTTGAGGACTGACCAGCTAATGAGTTCCTTGAACCTATCACATCAGACCAGACCTGCAAACCCACACAGGGCTCCTGCTGATGGCCTAACCTTCTCCTCAGGGTTAAGTGGCTGCCTCTTCCCCAGGGTGCTTCACAACACCAAAGCCAAATGAAATCTTCCTCAGTGCCACCAAGAGCTCCCCTGCAATTCCTGAGTTTAACATGCTGAGCAGGTGAGTAGGAAATCTGCCATGAATAAGGCCTAAGGGTGAAGGCACAAGGGCACATCNTCCCTGGAGCTTCATTCACCAAGCCTAGCCACGATGACATCAGTGAGAAGCCTGTGGTGAAAGAGTGTGACACATAGGCTGTTAGGAGAACACTGCTCCTTTAACAAAATAAAATGTCAGAATGGATTGAAGGCATACATCCAGATATTATCTGTGCACTGGATATTTTATTGTTGTTGTTATTATTATTAAACTAGATCTTATCTGCAGTTATCCCAAAGGAATTCTTCAGAGTGAAGAGATCTCCCACCTGAGCTAAAGCCAGCAGAAGCAATAGCAAAATGAGGGTAGCTTCTAGGAAGTGAGTGGAGAGGAAATCACTCTGGAGATGAGTGAGAATTTTTTTATTCTAACCCATCCCTCCAAAATCCAGTGTGTGCTTTCAGTTAGTCAGTGCAGTTCTGAGGCTTGATCACCAAAATGCATCCCAGCTCCCTGAGCATCCTCTGTGAACAAACCCACAGGTCAAAGAAGGGAGATCCTTCCTGAAAAAATCAAAATCAAGAGTTCTGTGGGAGGTTAGCTGTACCTAAAGACACTGCAGCAATGAAGGGAATGGTCCCAAATCACATCAGTATTTGGTATGACTGGACTCAGTGCAGGAAAAAATATGCTCAATTAAACAGTTATGAATAGATTTGCTTTACAAAGTGGTCAGACCAAAATGTTGTTTTTCATTTGCTTTTACAAGAAAATTGAAGAACAGAATAGCCTAAGATTTGGCACAAATCCCTACCTATGCAACCAGTTTGCAACATGTAGATGTCAGGTTCATAATGGGCTCTTAAAAATTAGTGCAACACATCCTTCATACGAGCCTTAGAAAGCTTTATTAACCATTTTGTAGCACAATGAAGTACTTTAATTGAAAACATTTGAAAAATAAAGGTGAGATTCATTGTCACTGACCTAGGAATCTGAAACACTGACATCTAAGGCTGATTTGTCATCCCAAACTTCCTTTATTACAAATGGGAAGAAATGTGCCTCCTGCAGAGGGCAATTAATTTCCTTCAAGACAGGCCACATGAATCATTCTTGAGGTTACTAAGTTGCTTCTAAAAGCTATGGAGACTAGCTTTGACTCAGAATCACAAAATCATTAAGGTTGGAAGAGAACTCAAAGCTCATCAAGCCCAACCATCCATCTATCAGCACCACTTGAAAAATCCACCATCAAAAATGAAAGGCAAACCCCTTTCCCAACCTAAAACAGAGGAGCAGGGAGGTTGGACTACAGGACCCCTGGTGGTCCCTTCCCAAGCTTAACCCTTTAGTGATTCTGTGTCAGCATAAAACAAACAGAAATGGGATATTTAGAGTTCTTTTCGAGTGGAAGATGGGCAGGATGTGTGTAGCAGCCAGTGCTGGAGCATAGCAGAAGAATTTCTTTGGAAGTGTTTTGGTGTTAAGGAACTTTTCTACGTGAGCAGAGAGACTAAACCAACTATGTATCTATCACTGAAAGACAATTTCTGTTGTATTTATGTCCTCAGTAGACTAAGGTACACTCTGGAGATGGCAATGCTGAGAGCATCTGAAGAGAACCTCCATTAGCTTTCCCTTGCACCACAGATGCAGCACCTTCTGCCTGGAAGGATGTGAGCACCCAGAGCTGTGTGTTCTTCCTTTACAAGGGTTCAGCTGACACTCACCTTTCCCTTGCCACAGCTACAAGTTGGTTTTCAATTACCCAGTCCAACCACAGACCCCTAAATCCTCCAATAGGAAGATATTGGAATTATGTTGTGGTCATCTATTTATTGTTGCTGTGTCTCCATGAATGTCAAGAGGACCTTGAGATACCTTTGGAAGAAAATAGATGTCTATTTTCTGTCCCTTCTGAATATACCTTTTTTTCACATTTGTTTTTTGATACCACTCCAGTAAGGTTCATTTTGTCATCTTTGAACTGTGTGAAATCCAACCTCAGCAACAACAACTACCTGATTCCCTCTCCTCTCTGTCAGGTGGATGAATTAGGTGGGTTTCTTTGTCCTCCTAGGTGGGTTTGTTTGTCCACTGGAGACTTCTGTCTCTCTCCAGTGACTATATGAGGAACATAGGTGGTTGGTTTACAACTGGCAGTCAAGCTTGTAGTGGCTCAGGTCTGAAAACAAGCTGCTAATCTGCTAAAGACATCTCTATGCTAGAGAATGTTCCAGATTTCATCTCCAATCCTGTAGTGTTATTCTTCCCCTGATTCAGTGAAAGGCAGAAGGACCACAGGCAAAAGCTTCTGCATTGATCTAATGAAGCCAGCACTGCCTTCATTTCCCTGGGACGGATAATCTCCTCTGGGGTGAGTGCTTTGATTCAATGAGAAATTTGAGCTCTCAGTCCATAGAATCAGAGAATCCTAGAATGGTTTGGGTTGGAAGGGACCTCTGGAGCTCATCTAGTCCAACCCCCCTGCAGTGGCCAGGGACATCCCCAACTAGAGCAGCTTGCCCAGAGCCCTGGCAAGCCTCACCTGCAATGCCTCCAGGGATGGGAACTCAACCACCTCCCTGGGCAACCTGGGCCAGCGTTCCACCACCCTTGTGGGGAGGAACTTCTTTCTAATATCCAGTTTAAATCTACTCCTCTCCAATTTAAAACCATTGCCCCTTGTCCTTTCACTGCAGGCCTTTGCAAACAGGCCCTCTGCAGCCTGCTTGGAAGTTCCCTTTAGGTCCTGGAAGGTCACTAGTAGTTCCCCTGAAGCTTCTCTTCTTCAGGCTGAACAATGCCAGCTCCCTCAGCTTGTCCTCAGAGCAGAGGTGTTCCAGCCCCCTGATCCCCATGTGGAGTCTCCTGCAGGAAGGTCCTAAGCAGCAGAATGCCTACACCTCATTTGTAAGCTCTCAGGCCAGGACAGCTTCTCACCATGCATTTTGGGCTGGATACAGAGTTGTGTTAATGCTCCTCTCACACTTCATAACCTGGGCTAATGACCATCCCCACCTCTTGGCTTTCACTTAGACACTTGTTGGCTCTTTGGCAGCTGAGGTCTTGCTCTGATGGATGTGAGAGTGAAACCTCTGAGCTGAAAAGCTGACAGATGCTTCAGGTAGGTAGAGACAGTTTGCCTTTGACTCTGTGTTTTGAAGAATCTGGTGGAAGGAAACTGGATTGCAGAGGTGGCAGCTGGCAAACTCCCAGAGGTGTCCATCCAACAGGGAGTTGGGAGTCCATGCTGCTTGCAAATTGTTTCCAAGTTAGCACAGCAGCTTGGAGTATGTGTATGTATGTTTTTGGGGTTGCTTGGGGTTTTGGGGGGTGTTTTTGTTTGTTTGTTTGTGTTTTGGTTTGTTTTCTTTTTAAACATGAATTTTAGCCCAATTATAGTAACCATTTGTCCTGGATCTACTGACCTCTCTGCTTACTTAACCTTTATGCTGTACTGTTCTGCACAGCTGGGATTCAGCTAACTTAGCTTAAGAAGGAATGTCCCTTGTCTTGGGTCTTGCTGCATTGCTAGCAGAGACAGGCACCTCTTGTTCTGCAGTGTAGGAGATGGCAAACTGCAGAGGGATGGTTCATACACTGCTTCTACCTTTCTCTTCCAGTAAGAAAGAGACATCACACAGAATCATCAAGGTTGGAAGAGACCTCTAAGCTCATCAAGTCCAACCATACTTATCACTCCCATGCCACTAACCCATGGCCTTAAGTAGAACATCTCAATGTTTCTTAAACCCCTCCAGGGATGGTGACTCCAGCACCTCCCTGGGCAGCCTAGACTTAACAACCCTTTCAGTGAAGAAATTCCTCCTGACATCCAATCTAAACCTCCCCTGCTGCAACTTGAGGCCATTTCCTCTTGTCTTCTCACTGTTAACCCAGGAGAAGAGGCCTACACCCTCTCACTCCAACAAATGATATGTGGGAAGTTTCTCATGGATAATCTTGTAACCTCTGTTTCAGGAAAGCTCAGTGAAAGATCTTTCTCCCTTTCCTGTTCCTCTCTCTCCCCACTGCAAAATATACCAGATAATACTATTATCAGCCTACTGAAGTGGTTCATCTGACATGCACAGCTACAGGAGAAGCTTTTCAGATGAGTGCTTTGAGCACAGGCTCAGTGAGCAAGAAACTGCAGAAGCTGTCATAGACTTTAGAGGACACATTGAACTGGTTCATACTCTTAGAGAGATGTAAAATACGCTCCAATCTAAGCAAGTTTTCCTGTCCCTCTTCAGCTCACATTTGCTGCAAAACAGCTTAGATGTAAGAAAAAACAATTTTTATCCAAGGATCTTTGCAGTTGTTGTCTCACACCAGGCACTATAAATGAGAAAGAGGTGGTTGTACTTCAAGAATAGAACCCAAAACCCCCACAATTTTAATAAAAACCTGCTGTAATAAATAATTGTCATATATTTGTTAGTTTCGTCTGTGTGGCACACTAAATCCCTTCAATTTCTTTGAAAGCTTCACTGTGCAAAGCAATTTGCCTTATTTCCAGCTTTTTCAATGGTTTCAAATTCTATTTGGCTGAAAACTAATGCACCTGTGAAGCCTTTCTGCAAGGATATCTGGTAGAAAAAAAAAGAGATTTAATTTCATCAGCCTTCCCTTCATATAGTTCACTATATAAAACTATAACAATGAATATATGTTTAGTCCAGAAATCCCTGGTGGGTGTGAGGCTCCTGGCATTGTTGCTGCTGGTGTTCTGCTAAGGTTGGAAGAGACCTCTAAGACCATCTAGCTATCAGCCCCATACCACTAAACCATGGCCCTAAGGACCACAGCTAGATGTTGTTTGAACCCCTGCAGGGATGGTGACTTCAGCACCTCCCTGGGCAGCCTGGGCCAATGCCTAACAACTCTTGCTGGGAAGAAATTTTTCCTAACATCCAATCTAAACTTTCCCTGCTGCACCTTGAGTCCAATTTCTCATGTCTTCTCACTGGAAACCTGGGAGAAGAGCCCAACCCCCATCTCAATGCAACCTCCTTCCAGGTAGCATGTGAAATATTGTATTTNCCACAAGGGATTGTCAGACTGTGCCTGAACTAGAATCTAACACAACACAAATCTGAACAGAGAAGAGAAAGGTAAATTTGATACTCCTAAACCATTAAGTGTCTGAGTAGACAATGCTTTCTCTATTCTTGTCTGCTGTTTTCTTGAAACAGGCTATAACAGAGCCTTTTCTTCTTGCTTCTGTGCTGCCTTCCCTCAAGACAAACGCTGGTGACTCAGTCATCACTTTCAAGAGGAGTTCAGTCCCTTTTAGCACTGATTACCAGCATCCTCAGAGGAGCCTGCACAGGATTTTCCCCTCTTCATTTTGCCTCCTCACTCCAATGAATCACAGCCCAGGACAAGCCGACAGATTAAACAGTCAGGGTACTGGTCTCAGGTGTGGGGAGGAGCAGCCATGCTTATTTTTACTTGTCATTTAAGTGAGGCAATACACACACACACACAAAGGTGAAAGCTAATCCCTTCAGAGTTCTGTCTACATGTGTCCTCCAAGAAATGCATGGTGCTTTCTCCACACTCGAGTAGTGTAAATCCACTTTCACCAAGAGTTGATCCACACTGCCCAGGACCCAATATTTTCATCACACATACTCAAAAAAGGTAAGTAAAATCATACCAGATCTGTAGTGACCTCAACTGACTTCAATCTCAACAAGCAGTATTTGGTTCTAAATAAGATGAGATAGGAAATGGAATTTCTTTCTGGAGCTATTTTAAGGGCCATGATCACTATATATAGAGTCAGAAAAAGTGGCTGAAGTTGAATGGAAAGGACAGACGTATTTTTGGTTTGCTGTTTCCAAATCCAGCCTCATCTATTCTGAAGGCAAAACAACAGAAGAAAAGAAGAAGAAGAACCATACTAGAGATCTCCACTCTTCTGCAAGCAAAACTAAGGGGTTTTAGGATAGAAGGCAACACCAAAGGAAACCCAAACTGCCAGGAGAGTTTCAGCTAGTTTGATGCTAAAGCACAAAGGCTGTTTCTGAGTCTTGCCTGCAAAGGGGACGGGAACTCAGATCTTGTACAAGTCCAGAATTTCTGCTCTTCTAAACCAGCTCTAAGCCAGTCTCAGTCTGATGCCTGGCTACTCTGACTCTACATAAAACTCTTATGTGAATGAGGTTAAATTATTGGGGCAGTGGGGGGGGACCCTGTATATTTGCATAAAGAACCTTGCTAAGCTATCCAGGTCTCACTAGCAAAGACTGACACATGCTGTGTCACTACAGTACAATTACATTTGACATTTCAAGTAGATTGGTGCTGAGATATTGGCATTTGGGACTTAACAATAAACTACTTCCCACTCTATTACTGTATTCTATAGAAAATCTGCCTGAGCATTGATTCTTGTCCAAAGCTGCACCTCTTTCTCAGCTGAAACCAAGGTGCAATCTCTGTTTTATCATTTTTCATT
>VWZO01005604.1:0-80610 GCA_013396975.1 Bucco capensis | reverse complement strand
GACAAGGGGAAATGGATGGAAATTGCCCCAGGGGAGGTTCAGGCTAGACATGAGGAGGAATTTCTTTGCTGCAAGGGTTGTCAGCCATTGGCACAGGCTGCCCAGGGAGGCGCTGGAGTCCCCATCCCTGGAGGGGTTTAAGAGACAGGTGGATGTTTCAGTGGGAGGCATCATTTAGCAGGTTGCTAGGGCTAGGACAAAGGCTGCACTGATGAGCTTCAAGGTCTCTTCCAGCTGGAACTGTTCTATGTTTATATGATTCTATGATTTTCTTTCTTTGCTCTGACTTCTGTAACAATTTCATGTCTAGGGAGACCTTTCCTTCTGCTAAAATATTTGTATTGATCATCATTTAATTTTAATGTTCAACCAGTTTGTAATTTAAGAATCATTTCCTCTGTCACTCCAGAAAAACAAATTCCTCTGTGCTAGCTGCTTTCATACCTCACCCATGAATAAAGAACATTTCTCATCCTTTGTCTCCTAAACAACTGTTTCCAAAACAGTCAATAGCCACCACATAAAATGCCCAATTTGAAAGGGATTTGAAAACTATAATGCCACTGAAATGTCTTGTTTCTCCGCGGGAAAACTTCTGAGGTTTTATGGGAACATGGAAGTCAAGTATTTAATTTAGAGGCAATCAATCTTTTAGAAGTAACCTTCTAAGTTAATTAGTCATGCTAGGTTAGTGTCAGAAATAGCTCATGGAGAGGAACAAGGAAGATAGGACACCATTTTCATTCAATAAACAAACAAACAAACAAAAAAAGAGATGTTGCAAAGAATGTATGATTAGATTCTTCTTTGAAGCAATCCTCCAGGAAGGGAACAGGACAGGAATCATTTTCATATTTGGCACAGCCTTATATTTTCCAGTTGGTCTTTCTTCCATTGTCTCTGCCCTGTGAGAAGACAGCACTGATGCCAGATAGTTCTGGGTTTCAGGAGTGTTAGATAGGAAAGAGAAGTCTAATCATGAGGGAAAAGGTGTCCTAATTATTTTCCTGCCATGGAAGACCACTCACCTTGTCACTGTGGAGGTGCTGGAGTCACCATCCCTGGAGAGGTTTAAGAAATATTTAGATGCTCTGCTGAGGGCCATGGGTTAGTGGCATGGGAGCGATAGGTATGCTTGGACTTGATGAGCTTAGAGGTCTCTTCCAAGCTTAATGATTCTGTGATTCTGTGCTCCAGACACTGACTGTGGGCTGTTGGAGCCCAAAGGATTGGTGCAGCCCTGAGAGCAACAGTGATGCTGGTGGAGCTGAGAGAGGCAGTCAGGTCTTTCTTTTTCAACTTCATCAGGCAGGGTCTTCAAAACAAAAATGCAACTACTAGACAATTATACTAACAGAGGGAAAGGCTGTAAAAATGTCAGGATCCTCCTTCTGNGCTTAGAACATAAGCCTGAGGAGGAAAGACTGAGGGATCTGGGCCTGTTTAGCCTGGATAAGAGAAGGTTGAGGGGAGACCTCATGGCTCTCTAGAACTACCTGAAGGGAGGTTGTAGAGAGGCAGGGACTGCTCTGTTCTCCCTAGTGGAGAGTGATAGGACAAGGGGAAATGGATGGAAATTGCACCAGGGGAGGTTCAGGCTAGACATTAGGAGGAATTTCTTTGCTGCAAGGGTTGTGAGCCATTGGAACAGGCTGCCCAGGGAGGTGCTTGAGTCCCCATCCCTGGAGGTGTTTAAGAGCCAGGTGGATGTTGCATTGGGAGGCATCATTTAGCAGGTTGCTAGGGCTAGGACAAAGGCTGCACTGATGAGCTTCAAGGTCTCTTCCAGCTGGAACTGTTCTATGTTTCTATGTGGTGTCTCACTGGAAAGGAGCTTTCTGGAGCTGCTAGGAATGCTGTGTTGAGGAATCTAAAGCTTCCTAAGGCAGAACTGGCTGCCACTGAGTCAGGTCTGCCACTTGAGCCGCTCTTTACTTCTTTAAGTTGGAAATGTCACAGTCCTGCCACCTCAACCAGTCTAGTGCTTAATTCCCAGTGCTGGTAAAAAGCTTCTCCTCAAGACCAGACTAATTCCTCGTGTTGTAATTTCACAAACTATTGTGTAATCTTAATTAGACTGTTCCTAAACTGTTAGTGATAGGTAGATGGTTGCATTTGATGATCATAAAGGTCTCTTCCAACCTTAGTGATTCTGTGATTTTAGTGGGAGTCATGACCCTAAGGAGGAGGGGAAGGAGAGCTCATGGGGGTGAGAAAAGCTTTAAGAGAGGTTAGGACTGATAGTAGGGAAGCAGTAAAAGGGACTCAGTATCCTGACATGTCATCTTGCACAAGTATGACAATTTACCAGCCTTGCTTAGGTGGCTAGGCCACCTCACTTCACCCTGAAAGGGAAGCTATAAATTCTATCTATTCAAAAACAGAACATAGAGCACAACATAAGAGAGGTTGTGGATGCCCCACCCCTGGCAGTGTTCAAGGCCAGGCTGGATGTGGCCCTGGGTGACCTGGTCTAGTGATTGGCATCCCTGCTCAGTGTGGGGAGGTTGGAACTAGATGATCTTTAGGGTCCCTTCCAACCTGGCCATTCTAGGATTCTATGATAATATTCCTGTGGAAAGAGCTTACTGAATTCACCTTTGAAGCCCTCATGTGCATACCATGGAAGCCTGCATTCATATTTATTCTCAGTTTTCTTCTCTCTAAAATGCCCACTTTGGGTCATTTATCTCTATCATAGAATCCTAGAATGGTTTGGGTTGGAAGGGACCTCTGGAGATCATCTAGTCCACCCCTCCTGCAGTGGGCAGGGACATCCCCAACTAGATCAGGACCACTGACCACTTCTACACAAAGAAATATTCCTCTGTCCTATGTGGCCAAGCCATGCACTTCTATTCATATTCCTGTCTGTGGCTGATAAGCTGATGAAAGTATTGACTTCTATCATCTAAAGGCTAGGGGGGTTGGAGTTTTGTTTGGTTGGTTTTAACCTATGTTTCATGTATGGGTAGGATGAGCTCATTAGCCTTCTGGCAGTCATCCTAGGAGAAGGACAACTCTGATTCCAAACCCGGGCACATGGAGCTCGTTTAGCCCTGGAAGGCCTTCCAGCTAAGAGGTTAAACCTCCATCCTAAGGACTTGGCTGCCAGCGTCCAAGCTTGCTAGGCCCTGGCAGATGAACCTTAGGACTAAAGGGTGGGTCCAGCTCTGCACATGCTGTGTCTCACCTAAAAAAAATCCCTAGTGCAGGCTCGAGGGTGCTATCTGCTATCCTCTTTTTATCAGGGCGCTTGGAAAAGGCGCTGAGGAGGAGCATGGATGGAGCCCTCCCTGGAGCTTCGTTCCCCAAGCCTAGCCACGACAACGATGTTTCTTGCACTGATATACAGGCAATGTGAGATGGTCAAGAGACTTCTCCTTGATCTCCTTTCTGTATGTTGTTCAGTTATCTCCACAGCTTAATGACACAGTTAGTCAGCAGCCTAGGTGCTGCAGCCACCCATCCCTCTGGAGCCCTGAGGCCCCTGCAGCTCAGGTCACTCCCTGTCCAGCCTTCCCAGCTCAGCATGGGCCAACACACTGACCATCTACACCCTCCCACCAACTACAGCAGAGATCATCTCTGGCTGGATTTCATCCAAATTTCCCTCTTTCTCTGTCTTTTAATGCCCAAAATCAACTGTGGGTGCTCTCCTGCAGTTGTTTCTCTGCCACCAGAGGATAGTGAAACTATTTGAGAAGCCCCAAATGTTTTATTAATAACACTGCTAGGAGCACTAAATCACACAGCGATGCCTAAATTTCCCTGCTTTTTAATCCTGGACTTCAAACATTAGGTAGACAGTTTTAAGGAAAGAAAAGGAAAGATTTTTTTTTTTGTTGTGGGTTTCNTTTAATCCTGGACTTCAAACATTAGGTAGACACTTTTAAGGAAAGATTTTTTGTTGTTGTTGTGGGTTGTTTTTTTTTGGTGGTATCTTCTCTCCCAATTTAACTGCCTTGTGCTAAAAGATCCTTTTGAAAGCAGGAAATGTTTCACTAGGAGCTGAACCAATGCTTCTGAAAGCCAAACTCAGTTGATCCTCTGAGGTATGTTCCAAAAATACTCTGATTTTGCTACTTTCTTTGACATGTTGCTTGGAAATATAATTTCCAGGAATGTTTTTCAATGCTACTGAAGCTCGTGGAAAGGTCTGGAGGAAGTGAGCTTGATCCACAATTGCCATGCACGGAAAGTTAACCCTACCTTGTGTTCTCAAATATTTTACCCCTTGGCAACAAATGGTCTTGGTCACCATCTGCTACACATTGTCAGCTCCATCTGAGAAATAAAAGCAACTTTTCCTTCCTTTTCCTTCCTTTTCCTTCCTTCCTTTTCCTTCCATTTCCTTCCTTTTCCTTCCTCATCCATTTCCTTCCTTTTCCTTCCTCTTCCTTTTCCTTCCTTTCCCTTCCTCTTCCTTTTCCTTCCTCTTCCCCATTTTCTTTCCTTCCTTGTCCTTCCTTCTCCATCCCTTTCCTTTCTTCTCCTTCCATTTCCTTCCTTCTTCTTCCTTTTCCTTCTTTTTCCTTCCTTCTTCTTCCTTCCTTCCTTTCTTCCTTACTTCTCCTTCCTATTTTCCTTCCTTCCTTCTCCTTCCTTCCTTTCTCCTTTCTTCCTTCTCCTTCCTACTCCTTCCTTCTTCCTTCCTTCTCATTCCTTTCTTCCTTCCTTCTCCTTCCTATTTTCCTTCCTTCCTTCTCCTTCCTTCCTTTCTCCTTTCTTCCTTCTCCTTCCTACTCCTTCCTTCTTCCTTCCTTCTCATTCCTTTCTTCCTTCCTTCTCCTTCCTATTTTCCTTCCTTCCTTCTCCTTCCTTCCTTTCTTCCTTCTTTCCTTCTCCTTCCTTCCTTCTTTCCTTCCTTCCTTCCTTCCTTCTTTCCTTCCTTCTTTCCTTCTTTCCTTCCTTCCTCCCTCCCTCCCATCCATCATGGAAAATGACAGAGAAGCTGAAAATAAATATATATATATATAGTCTTCCTCCCTGTGGTTGATGTGTCTTAACATAATAAAGAGTGTTTCAATCCCAGCATTTTGTCCCGTGTCTCGATGTCCCACCTGGAATATTCTAGTTAAAGATAGAAATGAAAATGTTTGGGTTTGTTTTGGTTCTTTCTACTTTCTGTTTTTCATCATTAATCTTCATTAGCCAAGTCCCCAGGCAGGCTCTAGGAGGACCCAGACACTAATGAGTGTGGTACCCAATCTGCTTGAGCACATCAAGCTCTTTCTAATTGTCTGGTTCAACAACTAGCCTGAGATTGGTGGTGGAATTTGGGGAGGTTTCAGCTTATGGAAGAGTTCAATATTATGACAGTGCAAAAAACTTCACAGATCCAAACTGCCATACTTTTTCCTTCTCCTATTTTTAAAACATGGTAGTGCAATTAATATAACCCTGCTAGAAAATGTACTCAGTAAAGTCAAGGAATGAGCTTGCTATTTGGTGATATTAATTTTCTCAACAGCATTTACACTGTTCTTTATTTTTTTGGACTTGACTGTTGCTGAAGTTCCTCTAAGCAGATTATATTTGTTGTGCTCATTTATTGCCATTCAGAGCAGCTCAATTAGTTGTTTATTTCTTCATATTTTTCTTTATTTGATTATTACTTGGCAAATATGCTCATAAATGAGGTGATGGAAGTGCCTTGTTACCCTAAGAATATGTTAAAAGACCTTTAGAAAACCAACAGTTGAGTTGATTTTGTGCTGAAATCATCAATATCCATGGCAAGAGATTTGTGCACTTCCAGTTTTGCAAAAGTAGTCTTTATTCACATGGAAGTAATTACAAAAAGCACATTTTGATCTATCATTTACTGTGCTTTTATGTCCTACTTTCTGGAGCTTAATATTCAAATCTGATGCATTTAAAAATTGTTGATTTATTTTTAATGACTCCAACACTAAAATAATTCAGAGTCAGGGTTTTGATGGCATGTTCATCCATTATTGAGTGGGTGATGCCATGCGTTTACACAGAATTGGCTTCAATCCTTAAGCCATCAAAAAAGCCACCAAGTAGCTTTGCAAGAGAGGAAAACATTTGCTTCTCTACTTCTTTTCCAGTGTTACACACTTTATTGTCACTCTTTGCTTATTGTTGCTGTCTCCCTTAGACACTTGGGTTGAGGAACCACAAACACAAATGCCAATCACCAACCTTCACATTGCTTTATTTCAATAGACAGTAAGTCAATATCTCCGTTTAAAATCAGAGAGCCTGGACCTGTCTCTCAGTGAAAAATGACATTTATTTGCTTTTCAGCTGTAACTGCCAATGTTGATTGGATAAGGATATGTGTAGGAGAGCGTGCACCTGTGTGCAGGCATGCAAGCAGCAGCAGGAGCTGCTGGGAGGCTGTGCCAGTGCTGGCTGGGACTGCAGAGCTATGCTGTGTGTGTGTGCTTTGTGTTCAAAAAGCCATCAGAGTATAGCTGGGCTCAAGTGCTCGTGAGATGCCATCTCTTTGCAAGGCTGACACCACTGTCTTCACCCTTGCCTTTTGTGAAGAGGTTTATCAGAGGGCACATAAAGATCTAAAGGTGAAAACTAAGGACTTCCTAATTTCTGGCAATCACTATCTAGCTGTTCACAGAATCGCAGAATCATTAAGGTTGGGAGNCCCCTGACATACTGGGATACTGTGATCTACCTATCACCCCCATGCCACTAAACCACGGCTCTAAGTACGACATTTAGATGATTTTGAACTCCTCCAGGGATGGTGACTCCAGCACCTCCCTGGGCAGCCTGGGCCAATGCCTAACAACCCTTTATGGGAAGAAATTGTTCCTAACATCCAAGCTAAACTTCCCCTGGTGCAACTCGAGACCATTTTCTGTTTCCTCTCACTGGTAACCCAGGAGAAGAGTCCAACCCCCATCTCACTACCACCTCCTTCAGGGACCTGTGGAGAGCTATCCTGGGTGATTCCATGGAACTCCTGAAATGGGCAAGCAGCATGGGCCAGGAAGCAGGAATCAAAATGTGATCATCTGACATACTCTTTGCTCTACACAGAGGTAGCTGAGGTCCTTCCCTGTTGTAGAGGAGATAATCCAGTATCTCTTAACAGTTGATTTAGCTCAGCACAATTATATGGTGACAGAAACTTGGAGAGAATCCAAGATCATCCTCTGGCCCCAGGCAAAATGTATGGAACAAAGCAGGGCTGTCTGACAGACAATGTCTGTCTCAGGGAGATAGGACAAACTACAGTAAATAACATCTTGAGAAAGAAAAGGGGGGGAAAAAATCATCAGTGATCACATAGAAAAATAAGAATGGAGGTGAGCTTTACAGTTCCTAGTCAATGTTTGTTTAAAGAGGATTATAGGCTAAATAAAATTACATAATAATAACAATAATAATAATAATAAATAATTAATAATGTTATTGTTATTGTTATTATTTTAAAACAGTGTGTTTTCTACTGAAATGGAAGGAAGTTTTCTCTCAGCAGCCAGCCCCAAGATCAAACAGTTATCAGCACTATGAGAAAGGCTCTGAATGTTCTCCCCAGGATGGGATCAGGAATGAAAAGTATTTATTCTCTTTTTCTAGACCATTTTTTGAATTGAATTGGTTTCCAGTTCTGTAGAATAGCAGAGGACTGCTCTATTCCCTTCCAACACTCAGCTTTTCACATTTTTCTAAGGATAAGTTTTTTGGAGCAGGGGTAGCAATCAGGAGAGAGGTCTCTGGGTGTAAAACTGTTCCCTGCACGAGCTGGGGAAAGAGATGTGCTGGATGTTGAGAACCTCACAGAGAGGAATTCTCTTGTTCAAAGACTTGTAGATGCAGATGCTCATCCAAAAAGAGGAACTCTAAGCCCCTATGTAGATGTGAAACAGCATCATGTACTATCCAACCACAGCTGCAAACAAACTGCTAAGGGTGAACACCAAACACATATAACAAAGCAAACCTAAGGGGCCAATCTGGCCTCTCTGTAGGTGAAGGAAAACACACTCATTCCTTAAGTATGATTTTCATCTTTCCTTTAGGAAGCAATTGCTTATCTCCTTCCTTTTTATTTATATCAGTTATAAACATTACTGAACACAGATAGTTTCATTTTGATTTTGTATTTGGTGAATAATTTCAGAGTAATTAGTTAACAAATAAGACCTCCTTCATTTACAAGGGGAAAAAAATGACAATGAAAAGACCACAACATTTTATTTCAACTTCCACAAAAAATGTACTGCTTCCCCATGTTTACCAAATTCATGCTCCTGGACAAGAATTCACTGAGAGAAAAGATTTATTTACCAACAAAACACAGATATCTGTATTAAAACCAGGAGACAGTGGTAGTAATTAAGCAGACAGATCCTAACAGCTAGACACAACTGAGTAAGGGAAGAAGAATCTCTCATTCAACTGAGCCTCAAGGCTATCTACAAATATCATTCTCCAATGCCATTTCCCACCAGGAATCAGGTCTCTCATCCCCTGGGTAGGAATAATTCTTCCAGTGGGTGTTTTGATACCAGTGCTTCCTGCTTCTGTGTGGGTTTTTTTTGTTTGTTTGAGTCACAGAGCTTGCTTTCAAAAAAACAGCAGGAATCAATCTCCACGTTACTGTGCACCCAGGTAGGGGCCTGAAGGTCCTTTTCCTTCCTCCTCTACCCTAGAGCAGCTTCTGGAGGAGCCTGTTGCAAGGTGAAATAGATTGTGTGGCCACAGCAGAAAAATCTAAACCTGTGCTTGTGGAAGTGATTAGGAGTTGTCCAGAAAGGAGCCAGGAACCAGCCATGGTGTTCCCCAGCCAAGCTAATGGTGAAGACAGAGGTTTTGTTCACCACACTGAAAGCTTCTCCTAAGTTGCATTATAGTCACTGTCACAAAGACAAAGAGAATGCAGATGGTTGTGAGAGATGAGGGCATTTTCTAAACAGACATTCTTTGGTAGTGGGAGGGAAGGCAGAGGTCAATGATTCAAGATTCCTTGGCAATAAAAGAAAACATCTCCAAATTTGCTTGGAGAAGTTTCTGAAGGACAAGTAGGACCATGCCCAGCGGAAAAAAGCACAGAAAACACATGCAACCCCAAATATGCTAAGTGGAATTTCACCCTCCTCTTTCCAGCACTAATGAAGCCAGTGGAAAATAAATGCAGACTAGCAGAAATCAGTTCTGACCCAAGGTTTTGGAAACTTCAGTAGTCATTAGCAGAGCTCTGTGATTAATTCACCAAGGGCAAGTGCAGGTTAGNGGGCTGCTTAGCCTGGAGAAGAGCAGACTAAGTGGGGAACTTAGTGCTTAAAGGGTGAGTATCAGGAGGATGAAGCCAGTCTTTTTTTTCAGTAGTGCCCAGGGACATGACTAGAGGCAATGGGCACAGACTTACCAACAGGCAGTTCGCTCTGAACACAAGGAGGAAGTCCTTTCCTTGGAGAGTGGTGGAGCACTGGCCCATGCTGCCCAGGAAGGTGNTGGGGAGGAATAACCCCATGGAGCAGGGCAGGCTAGGGACTGACCTGCTGAAAAGCAGCTCTGTGGATAAAGACCTGGAAGTCCTGGTGGACAACAGGATGTCCATGAGGCAGCAATGTGCCCTTGGGGCCAAGAAGGCCAATGGCATCCTGGGCTGCAGCAAGAAGAGTGTGGCCAGCAGGGCCAGGGAGCTTCTCCTCCTCCTCTCCTCTGCCCTGGGGAGGCCACAGCTGGAGTATTGGGTCCAGTTCTGGTCTCTCCTGTTTGAGAAGGACAGGGAACTTCTGGAGAGTGAGAGAAGGGCTACTAAAATGCTGAGGGGACTTGAACACCTCTGTGCTGGGGAGAGGCTGAGAGAGCTGGGGCTGCTTAGCCTGGAGAAGAGCAGACTAAGTGGGGAACTTAGTGCTTAAAGGGTGAGTATCAGGAGGATGAAGCCAGTCTTTTTTTCAGTAGTGCCCAGGGACATGACTAGAGGCAATGGGCACAGACTTACCAACAGGCAGTTCGCTCTGAACACAAGGAGGAACTCCTTTCCTTGGAGAGTGGTGGAGCACTGGCCCATGCTGCCCAGGAAGGTGGTGCAGTCTCCATCTCTGGAGAGATTCCAAACCCATCTGGATGTGTTCCTATGCAACCTGCTCTGGGTGAACCTGCTCTGACAGGGGAGTTACACTAGATGATCTCCAGATGTCCCTTCCAAACCCCTAAGATTCTGTGGTCCTGTACTCATGAAGTGGCTTGCTGAAGTCCATGTAAGCTTTTACCTCTGTTCCTCAGGCTCGCTCTGGGTGTTCTGGCTTCCTAAAGCTCTTAATACTCCTAGCAAAACACAGGCTAATGTGTTGTGTTCCCATGTAAAACCACAGAGCTTTGTAAGGTTTCCCATGGAAACTGCAATGCCTCCCCAGCATATCCTCCCCTTGCATCAGCAGGAGTCATGTTTTGTGACTTATTTACATCATATTGCAAGGGTATAGTTAAAAGCCAACATGAGTATGGAGAAAAGGAACAAAAGAGTTTCAGTACCTTATCAAAACTGCTATTTCAACTTATACACAGAAAGGAAAACCACCTGAAGTCTCTCAATAACTATTGGGAAATCAGTGAGCTTAATATAGATCAACAAAGCACACCTTGTTATATCCTATCACTTAGAAACCTTCTCACTATGCTGGTAATTATTGTGATGACTTCATCTTGCAGACTGTGATGGATAATGTTAGATATTCTAGTCCTAAATTTACAATCAAATCACAGAAACATAACTTTGAATGGGGGATAAAATTCTATCCTAACATCATAGATAATGCCTTGCTTTCCTAAATGTCATTATTTAAAAAAAAATAAATTAATTCAGGGCTGAAGAAACTGTCAGTTGGAAAGAAAAACTGCAAAGGAGAGCTCTCCAAGACTGAGAAAATATTTGATCAAGATTATAGGCCATGGTGATGTTGAGTGGGTGGATGGTTGGACTCATTGATCTCGGAGGTCTTTTCCAACCCTAATGATCCTAGGATTCTAAGACAGGGTCATACCACTCCATCCCTAGATACCTGCTGCCATATGCAAACAACCTGCTAGCCCACAAAAGTGGTATCTGCGGGTTCCAGTAACCACTGGAAAGAGGAGGAATCTACCTAGAGTATTTCCAGAAGCCTATCAGCCTGCTGGCACATCATGCCTAAGAAGCACTGAGTAGGAAACTCCTGGATCTGAGGGTGGACATGATGATGGTGGGTGTCGTGGAGAATAATAGAGAATCACAGACTGGTTTGGGTTGGAAGGGACCTTCAAAGGTCATCTAGTCCAACTCCCCTGCAGTTAGCAGGGACATCTCCAACAAGATCAGATTGCTGAGAGCCCCAAACAACCTGAGCTGGAAAGGTTCCAGGGATGGAATATCTACCACCTCTCTGGGCAACCTGGGACAAGATCTCACCACCTTCAGTGTAAAATATTTCTTCCTTCTATCTAGTCTAAATCTCTGTCTTTTAGTTTCAAACCATCACCCCTTGTCCTGTCACAACAGGCCCTGCTAAAAAGTCTCTCCCCAGCTTTCCTCTAGGCCCCTTTAAGAACTCATGGCTAGGCTTGGCGAACGAAGCNCTTTCCCGTGGGCAATGAGTTTAATGCTCCCTCTGCTGTGGGCACAGTTATGGCACCAGGGGCCACAGAAGACCACAAGGGATTGTCAGACTGTGCCTGACCCTTTAAGAACTGGAAGGCTGCAATAAGGTCTCCCTGGGAGCCTTCTCCTCAGGCTCTTGTCTTATGTCAGGCCAAGAAGCAGGAGAGGAGGCAGGCAGACTCCAGTCACTGCTAGCTGGTCAGAGGAGAGCCCGTGGGGCTGTCGCTGCTGCAGGTTAGCTGCTTGTGCTGCTGGATCATGTTGGAAGGCAGGAAGGAGACAAACCAAAGCCAGTAAGAACTGACTCAGCAATGCTCATCTCCTTCCATTAGCTCCCATCTCACAGCAGAAATGTCAAAATAGACTTTCAGAAGAAGGCAAGAGCTGGGGATGGTTGATACCATGCTGCTGGAAGCAGGTAGACCTTCTAACTCCTGCAGGCTGCCAGAGCGTGGAAGTGATGGGAAGGGACAGGGTGATGATAAGCACTGAGATTTTAATGTGTTTGCTGTGGGTAGTAGACCATCTCTACAAGTACTACTCCTTCTCAAGGGTGTCTGAAACTTGAGTGCAATTAGGTGATCATGGCAGATTACTATTTAGAGCCTGGACTGACTCAGAGTGCCAGAAGATACAGCAAAAAAACCCAAAACCCAAACCAAAACCAGAGTCAAGTTAGATGACACATAAACAAAAGTCTGTCATTCAGCCTTGAATATTTTTGGCCACTGTGAAAAGGCTGTAGGTGGAAGAGAGGTGAGAGTCCAATTCTTCAGGGCTCTGGCATTCCTCTCAGCTTTTGTGAATGGCTTTGCCAAATTCCTCACTGCTGGGTAAAATGGGAAGCCCATTTCCTTCCTACAAGATAACCTCTGCCTCAAGACTGCGTGTTCTGTCACTACAAACCATCATGCTGCAAGGTGCTAGACACAGGAGACAAAGAAAGGTTATCTCATCCTTCAAGAAACAGTGAGGTTCCCTGATCCAGCAGCACAGTAAATATTTCTCAGTTGATGCAGTGAAGGAAAAGGCCAACAGCAGAAGAAATCCTAAAACATTGCAATATCATGCAATGGTTATTTGATTCTCAGGATGAAATTAGGTGTGATGCTATTTTCCCTCTGAGTACTGTGGAGATGGAATACAAATGTTCTTCACACCTCCATTAAGATGAAAGGGAGAGAGCCAAAATAAATAATCAGAACACTGTGAAAAGAATGTATATTTTGCATTTAATTAGGATTGAATCCATTCCAAAATTATGTTCCTTTTCCTGCCTGTGTTACATCTCATCAAGGACAACGCTGGTTATCTAGCTGATTACATTAGCATGAATCAAGATGAGTAATTTGACATTCAGGTCATTATTTCCTTACCTGTGAAAACAATCCAATGTTGAAGCTCAGTATATACATAAACCATGGCCCCAAGCACCACAGCTACATGGGTTTTGAAGCCTTCCAGGGATGGTGATTCCACCAGCCAATGCCTGAGAACCCTCCTGGAGAAGAAATTCTTCCTAATAACCAACTTGAACCTCCCCTGGTGCAAGTTGAAGCCATTTCCTCTTGTCCTATCACTTGTCACCTGGGAGAATAGACTGAGCCTCACCTTCCTGTCACAGTTGGGCTCAAGGATCTCAGAGGTCTTTTCCGACCATAATGGTTCCATGATTGTACATAACAAAAGGGCAGTTTTCTCTTTCATAATTCATCCTACCTTCCTTCCAAAACTCTTTGCTCATCTGAATCATGCTATCCTTTGGAGCACCACCTCACAAGCTTTTGGAAAGCTGCCCTTTGGGAGTTGCTTCCTCCTCATTTACAGCCCCAAACACTTGTGTGGGAACTGCTTTCATCAAAATTGCTTTCCATCTTGATATTCTTCTTCACTTCCTCAGAACCAGATCTGAACCAGCAAAAGCCTCATTCCTTGTTCCAACTCTGGATGAAAGGTTATGCCCAACCCTTTCCTGAAGGTTTGGGTTCATTCAGTCACAGCTCATGAGTATTTTAGCTCCTTCATATCACAGATAACTGCTTGGCAAGAAAGTGGTAGATGAAAGAACTCAGCGTGTAGTGCAATGTGTTTCTGAAGACTGTCTCAGGTGGTGGGGATAGTAAACACTGCACAGGAGACTACTTGACTAAAACTGGACTAAAGCAGCCAGGTCCAGATGTCAGAGACCTCATCTTTTGGAAACTCTAGGCTTCACAAGGATTACAGAAGGCATTTGAAAACATGATAGACATGTCCAACAGAGTGGGAGGGAGAGATCTGGTGGTGGTCCTAGACTAGAAAGTTTTGGAAGTTAAATATAGAAAGCACTGGGGGGGAGATCAGTTTGAAACCTTTGGGTTTCCAATCTACACAGGAAAATATTTGTGAAGAATTTTACACTTTCACATATAATCAACAAGCATTCCATCCTGAAATAAAAAGAATCTCTTTGCCATGATTCTGATGACAAGAATTTGATTAAAACAAGCTCTTCCCTGCTACTTTTGTGCTAAAGAAACCTGCAATATCACACGTTCTACAGAGCCTGAGACAAAGGCCTCTGATATTAATAGGCTTTTTTAGGGAGTCCAATGTTCTTGAAGTAGATCCAGAACTACATTATAGGCCAGTTTTGGCACTGCTCTCTAAAAACACTGGAGAAGACAATTGTTGAGTTTAATGTGCTAACAGTCAGAGACATGAGCAACAAAGTGGTTAAGAGCTGTGCTTAGAAGGGCAGGGGAATAATAGATATCTATTTTTGCACTCACCACTTAAATAAGGTGAATTCTAATAATTTTCAATATATGATTCATAATCAACATCATTTTCAAATGAGATCAGAATTAACATCAAAATAGCATGACAAGGTGTCCTGAATGATTGTCACCAATCTATCCAATAATGGTGATTTTTCAGTGTGACCCTAAGAATACTTTCCTTAAATTAAATGCTTTTCAAATTCATATTCTAACGTCTTAATTTTTGGTGACACTAGGAAGCATTTAGATGGAAATTCTTTTGCAGGCCTTTTATAAACAAGGGATTTTGTTTTGTTTGTTAATTCCTATGACATGAGAACTCCTACCATGTACAACTGCAAGGTCCTCTCCCTCTCAGAACCCTGGAGAAGCTGAAGAAGGAATTCCATGCCCTGTAAGATTTGTGGGAGCACAACTGAGGATGTAGAATGTGTTGGAGATAAGCTGGCATGGGAGGAGGATTCTGAGAGCTGCCAGAAGGAACAGTTTCTGCTTGTTCTGCCTCTGTAAAAGTTCTCTGCAGGGTCCAGCAGCTTTCAGAGCAGCTCTGCCATGGTTTCTCCTTCAATGCTCCATCTACACTTTGGAGTGAAAAGCAAAACAAAGCCAACCAAATCCTCTCTTTTCCTAGTGGAAATCAAGTGTGTTTTTCTCCATACCAGATCTGCTTACACAAAAAGCTTTAATTAAAGAAACTGAAGAACTGCAGGCAGCAATCTGATCTGCTGAAAATCTCTATTTTGATCCTAAAATGCTTCTACCATAGCATTTAGAGTGTGATTTCCTGCCTTCACCACATTCTCCTTCTGCTTCCTCTCCCCAGTCAGACTCAGGCTTCAATGATTCACTAAAGATAGAAGTCCCAGGAGCAGGAGGCAATAGTGCATTACAGGAGAATGTATTCTAGCCAAGGAATCTGTCATGTGGAGGCTGGTAAGAACAGAAAGGATGGGAACTACTTTTACTATCAGGCTGGAGTAAAAGCTGGCACAGGTTTTCCATCTAAATAATGGCTGTTTTCAAATAGTCAAATATTTTCATCACTTGATTTTCCAATTAAATACAAACAGTTCTTATTGGGGAGAAGGGGGGAAGGTGTCATCTGTGTCTGCTTAAACAAAATATCTATGTGTGGATGTTTCTTCCCCAGGGATGAATGAATATTCTATTTTATTATGAATGATATCTATTCTATTCAATATGTTTATATATATGTATATATTCTATAATATCTATCCTCAGCTATTCTCAGCCAGCTCTGAAGATCATTTTTAGATAGATTGTCATCCAAGTGCAAACCTGGGTATTAGAAAGCAGAAAGTGGAAGCATAAATTTCTGTAGGGAGCTGAGAGCTGATTTTTCTGTTTTAATTAGCTGTTCACATTGATAGCTAGGAGGCTTAGAAGACAGGAGCAGAAGTGTAATATTTAACTGTACAATAGCTCTCATAAAGCAAAATTACAGCCAAAGGCCCAACATGGAAAGCTTTTTGATGACCCCAGAAACACAACCTCTTTGCCTGTTTAATAACAACACTGTGAAATTTTGGGTTTGCTTAGAATGGGGTGAATTACATGGTTAAACTCCATTGCAGCTAGAAGTGGGCTGTAGGTATTCTCTAACTGAGAACCTGTCCCCAAGCCTGATTTTACAAACCTGATAAAAACCCAGGGCATGGCAGAATTATTGGTGGGAAAGGACAGCCAGTATGTGAAATAGGAATGTCATGGTCCAGCTTTCTGTGCTTTCATCAGGAAAACTCTGAGTTTCCATTGCATTAAGTATCATTTCAGCGTTTCAGCTGTAAACCAAGTATCTGATTGATTTGTTGACCTCCAGGAAAGAGGATAATAATGATGGGGAACAGCTCCCAGCAAAAGAAGATCCTTAGACTTTCCAGTGGATGGCACCGGATCGTTAACCATGTGTCCACAAAGGTCAAGTAACAAGCAGGCAGCAAAGGGAGAGCTAGCTGTGTCTGCTCTGATTTTCTGTGTGTGCCAACTGTGTAACTTACCTGTTTTCAGGGATATTGTTAGAATAACAGTGAAACAAATCACATATTTGATTTCCAATATTGCTTTCACAGGTGCCATTCAGAAACTTCCTTCTCAGAGACAACTCCAGGGGTTCCTGAAACTGCTGCCAGGAGACTCGTTGTCGTCGTGGCTAGGCTTGGTGAACGAAGCTCCAGGGAGGGCTCCATCCATGCTCCTCCTCAGCGTCTTTTCCAAGTGTGCTGATAAAAAGAGGATAGCAGATAGCACCCTCGAGCCTGCACTAGGGATTTTTTTAGGTGAGACACAGCATGTGCAGAGCTGGACCCACCCTTTAGCCCTAAGGTTCAGCTGCCAGGGCCTAGCAAGCTTGGACGCTGGCAGTGAAGTCCTTAGGATGGAGGTTTAACCTCTTAGCTGGAAGGCCTTCCAGGGCTAAACGAGCTCCATGTGCCCGGGTTTGGAATCAGAGTTGTCCTTCTCCTAGGATGACTGCCAGAAGGCTAATGAGCTCATCCTACCCATCCAGGGATTCTAGGAACATGGGTATCACTGCCCACACTTTCCCGTGGGCAATGAGTTTAATGCTCCCTCTGCTGTGGGCACAGTTATGGCACTAGGGGCCACAGGAGAACACAAGGGATTTTCAGACTGTGCCTATGTCAGGAGACTAGGACACAATGAAAAACTGTACTGATCATTTCCATCATGACTGACAGCATTACCTTCATGCCCTCAGAGTGGATCTACATGATTTCCTTCCTTCTTTCCTTGCTAGATAATGTTTTTGAGATTCTAACCTTCCTCATGTGCTTCTTAGTTGAGAACTAGTGTGGTGATTCCTAGAGGTCAAAGCTACCTTCTCCACCACTACCTATGGAAGAGATTCTCTCTGTCTTGGAGGCTCAGAGATTTTGTTCACAGTGGAGTAAACCACAGAATCCTGTTTCATTTTGCCATAACAATGCCAGTCTAAATGCAAGCAGCATGCAAACCAGCAGTGATGGTGATGTTCACTCTTGATTTCAGCACACACCAGCAACCCAGGCACCTCTCCAGGATCCTTGCTATGCTCCTCAAGATTTCACTGAGCCACCATGCCTGGATTCAAGTTATCTGGAGTATCCCTTCCTGTCTGCAGGTGGATAAATCAAATGGAGATGGAGAATGCAAGAGTAAGCATTGTCTCATCAGCATGATTGAAGTGAGGATAGATAGCCTAGTAACTAGATTTTGTTATTTTGGTATACATCTTGGCAGAAGAGTGTTTGAGGGAGGGACCTAGGAAGGATAATAAAGCAGTGTGATTGCATGCAGCTGGATTTGTTATTGTTGGACTAGATGATCTCCAGAGGTCCCTTCCAACCCCTAAAATTCTGTGATTCTGTGATTGAGACAAAGCTTTTTTTGGACTGTGGCTTTCTGTAGGAGCCCTGTGTACAACAATATACATATATATATAAAAAAAGAGAGAGAGACCATAAAAATAAGCTTAAATAATTGAGTGTAGAAAGAAATGAATCTGCTTAATTGTAAGGTTTCAAATACTACCTAAAGCAAAATACATTTTTCTACCTATTAATGACAGGAGGAATCAGTCCTCTCAGTGTGACATTTACTCTTGCATTGAGAACTAGAAGAAAAACCTATTCAATGCTTTAAAATCTTATTCTGGGCATGAATAGAACTAAATGTACATTTTATTGCCAGAAGAGAAATGTCATGATTCAGTGGCCCTCATCCTTTCTGAGAAGTGCAAATGGAAGTCTGATCTCATCAGAAACCTCTCTGAATCAAAGAGGTTGCTAGAGCCTCTGATTTTTTCTCTTTTTCAATATTCACTTTCTGCTAAAACAGATTGCCTCAGTCCATGTCTACATTTTAACCAGGCTGGATATAAAAAAATTCCATCTCAAAATGCTTACAGGCTTAGACAGTCCCTTAGCTATAATCCATTGAAAGAATTACTCCTTCCCCATCACAACACTTTGTCCTCCTAGTGCTGTTGTTTGTGTGTGTTTTCCCCTAGAAGCTGTTGAGCAGCCCTGCTGGAGATTTACAGCATCTCTCACATCCACTGAAAAATAGATTTGGAGCCCATCTTTTATCTGTAGCAGGTGTTGGCTCACTAGCACTTTTAAATTTAGTCCCTCCTGACTCTGAGAACAAACTGTTTCAAATTGGCCTGGTTCTGGCTCTGAAAGCACTGTTTACATCTGAGATGAGAGATAAAACCTAGGGAAATTATGACTTTAGAATAAAATGAATGGCTTTAAAAGGTTTCAGGATGATTTCTTCTAAGACAGTACTCATATGTCAAATGGCACCACAATGGGCAAATTACTGAGCACAGTCAGATTTCTTATCCCATTAAAAACTTCAAGACTCCCAGAAACATTCCCATTTCTCATCTAGTTAAGAAAATAATCATCATTTTTTCTCCAAGTTTTCCACAAGGTAGTGGAGTAGTAGATACAAACTCCACTGAAATGGTCAAGCATCTCTGGCCATGGCATTCTGCATCCCACATAATTGCTTTCATCATTCGATAAGCTGATCTACAGGCTTGGCTTTCCCTCCTCTCTTCTGTCTATCCCTCCCCTAGAGCTTTCAGCGTGTCCTGTGGAAACTTCCATCAGCCCAAGCAGGATGGATCCAGGTTTGGATCACTGTATTATCACCAGAAAACCTAGAACAGAAAGCACTGAAAGAGATTCCTGAGTGCATGTGTGCTGCAAAGGCTGCAGGGTGGCTTTGGCATTGGCTGCAGGACACCCTGCCTGGGCAGAAGCCAATAGATTCCTGCATCCCACACCAGTTAGCACTGTCCCACACTCACATACTTTTCCTGGCAACCCCTGGACAGCAATGGTTTGGTCAGGACAGTCTCCTGCTGGCAGGGCTCACCTCTAACCCAAATGATCAGCACAGCTACAAGTCTTAGGCAAACAGGTGGGGAGGAAATGCTGTAAGGACATGTCCTATAAAAGCAGGCCAGCTTTTCCATATGAGTGCATCCTCACATCAACAGAGATGAATTTGTCTCACACCATTTGCCATACCTTTCTCACAACATACAGGCTCATCTTCTGGAGTGCCAACCTGGTTAAGAAGGTTACCATTCATAGAATCACGGAGTCATTAATGTTAGAAGAGATAAGAACAATAAAGGTTTGATAAAGAGATGATGAAGATCATCAAGTGCAACCACCAAGCTATCACCCCCCATGCCACTAAACCATGTCTCTGAGTACCACATGTAGCTGTGCTTTGAACCCCTCCAGGGATGGTGACTCCAGCACTGCCCTGGGCAGCCTGGGCCAATGCCTAAAAATCTTTATGGGAAGGAATTGCTCCTAATATCCAATCTAAACCTCCCCTGGTGCAATCTGAAGCCATTTCCTCTTGTCCTCTCACTGGTAACGTGGGAGAAGAAAGCAACCTTCCCCTCACTTCAACCTCCTTTCAGGTAGTTGGATTGATTCCAACTGCGATTGGATTGATTCTGTGATCCTGTGAGAGAGAGCTAAGGTCTCCCCTGAGCCTCCTCTTCTCCAGACTAACCAATCCCAGTGCCCTCAGCTGCTCCTCATAAGACTTATTCTCCAGACCCTTCACCAGCCTCATTGCCCTTCTCTGGACACACTTCTGCATCTCAATGTCCTTCTAGTACTGAGGGGCCGAAAACTCAATACAGTATTCTAAGTGTGGCTTCACCGGTGCCCAGTACAAGCAAATAATCACTTCTCTGCTCCTGCTGGCCACAATAGTGCTGATCCAAGCCAGGATGCTGTTAGCTTTCTCTGCCACCTGGGCACTCTGCTGGCTCATGTTCATCTGGCAGCTGACCAGCACCCTCAGGTCCTTCTCTGCCAGGCACCAATGCAACCACTGTGCCCCAAGCCTGAAGCATTGCACGGAGTTCTTATGACCAAAGGGTATGACTTGGCACTTAGCCTTGTTGAACCTCATAGAATTGGCCTTGGCCCTTTAGATCCCTGTGCACAGCCTCCTTACCCTCAAGCAGATCAACTCTCCCTCCTAATGTGGTGTTGTCTGCAAACCTACTGAGGATGCACTAAATCTCCTCACCCAGATCATTGATAAAGGTGCTGAACAGAAGCAGCCCCAACACTGAGCCCTGGGGAACACCACTGGTGACTGGTCACCAGCTGGATTGAACTCCATTGACCACTACTCTCTGGGCTTGGTCATCCAGCCAGCTCCTTACCCAGCCAAGAGTAAACATGTCTAAACCATGTGCTGCCAGCTTCTCCAGGAGAATGCTGTGGGAGACAGTGTCAAAGACAGGTCGCATTAAGTTTTGGTCAGTTTCTTGGTTATCTACCTATCTCTTAACAACATCAGCTTTGGGGAATGAAGATTTAGTGATGCTCTTACCCAACACTGGTGAGTTTCTATCCACCTGTTTCAAGGAGAAATCACTGGGAGAAATTGCTCTTAGAATAGAGGAGGGTGGAAACAGTGAGTATGGCAGTAAAGTGATGTCTTATCTCAGACCCTTGGTTGGAAAACCTTCAAAGAAACTTAAGATAGCAAAGAAAATCTGCTGAAGAGGCACTTGGAGGATGAAATGGGTGTAACACCAAATAGAAACATCACTAGTAGTTTCCAGGAGTGGGTTGAACCTGAGCCTTTGTCTTCCTTCTTGTGCCCATCCCGACTTCTCATTCCAGCCATCATCATAAAAAGAATTCACTCTCCTACCGAGCAGGGGAGATGTCTTAGAGCTCAGAAGGTCAGAAGAGCAACAACTGGTCTGTAGGCTGGAAAGGTGTCTGTAAAAGGCAAAAGCTGTGATGTAGGCTAAACAATGTCATTTTTTTCTTGGTTCTTTGAATTTTATCTTTTTTCCAGTGGTTTAAAGGATTGTTTAGATTCATAGAATCACAGAGTCATTAAGGTTAGATTGTCTTGTTTAGATTCTTTCTCCAAACAGTGTAGTTTATTATCTCTGTTGTATTGTATTTTATGTATTACCTCTATTGTATTGTATGCATTATCTCTATTGTAGTATCTGTACTGCAAGCCAATAATCCTATGGCACTGTTTTATCCTCTAAGGTACAGTATTTTGTATACTAGCTCTGAATTCAGTGCACTCAGTAGGCTTAATTTGGTATTTCACTGAGTCATACACTTTCCTCTGATCTGTGGGAAGTGAATGGGATCAGGATTCCATGCTGAATTTCAATTTATGTAAGAACATGGAGTTGTCCCACAAGGAAACAATTCCTGCTAGTCNTCTGCTGTGGGCACAGTTATCTCACCAGGGGCCACAGCAGACCCCAAGTGATTTTCAGACTGTGCCTGGACTTACTGACTAATGCCTATTGTAACACCCCTGGAATCACAGTCCCTGCCTACAGGATGGCTCCTCCTTGGAGAGTGAGATATGAGATATTCCCAGAGTGTGCCCATCAGTATGGAAGCCAGGGAAGGCTCTCACTTCTCTAGTGCAGCTGTGATTTAAGACCCCAGTGTTTGGAAGCTCCTGCATGGCTTGAACACAGCTTCCAGCTGGATTTCTCTGGAGTTCCACTGGCACTCCATTAACTTTTCAGATAGTTCTAATGTTCACATGTTAAATGCTAATATAAGGTGTCAAAATGATGAGTATATATACATATAAAAGGTTCAAAATATTCAAACCAGACATATGGATAGAAAACCAACTTGTTTTCCTATTGAGCAGTAATACAGACCCAGAGACAATTCGATAATAACTCTCTATGAAATGAGGACTAATGCTTTCCAAAGATAACTGGATTACTGTGAGGAAGCTAGCAGAATGGAGCCTGTGATCAAATTAGGCAACACTAGACTTAATCATGCCTGAAAACCCTTTGGAATACATGTGTTTCCTTCCCCTTGATGACTCTTTGAAGGAAGTCAGGAGTTTAACAATTACAGCACAGGACTAGTTTGTTTCCAAATATGATTATGAAACCCCCAAACTGATTTTCATACATCTGTAACTTGATGCAATCTGATCTGAGAGGCTGAACTATTTTTGTGCCAGTTACCTTTTACATCTGATTAAAATAAAATGAATGACTCCTTGAGTTTTATAACACAGCAACTTTAGAAATAGTTTTTTCTCTCCAAATGAGTGTAGTTGATGATTTTTAGAGCTATTTACAATGGCAAACTCTTATGTTCTAGGATAGAGATGAGCCATGCTTCTAACAGGAATACAGACATGACTTGGTTTGAATTGTGCAAATAAATCAATTTCCCTAAGTTTAATAGTTTTCCAAACATGAAAATTATTCATAGTTGTATCAGATTTGTTTTCTCACATCCTGGCAGGGCAGACCACAGAGCAGAACAATGGTTTCTCATTGTGAATAAATTTAACATCAGAAGAGTTAGTATCAGGATTGTTTGAGCTTCAGTTATGCATGAAGGATTAGCAAGAAGAGTGATTCAGAATACAGTTTATTCTTAAACACCACAAAATCCAATATTGTCTTTTAGATACATCACAGATTGCCTTCATGTCTGACAAAGTGGTAGAAAACAATTATTCCTTGCAAAATGATCATTGATAGCAGATCTAGTTAGGAATTCACATTTTGAATGCACTGTAGCACCGAACAACTAAAATGAGGGGTAAGAAACTTTGGTCAATAGTCCTAGCACAGCTTGGCTCAGTCAGGGTATTGATTGATGATTGACTTCTATCAATATGATATGGCTCTGAGGCACCTCTCAGGTGCCCTTTTGCTGTAAACCACATAATATTATTCTTTAAAACAGAGAAGGAGGAAAATGAGAGGTTGTTCAATTTGGCTATCAAAAATAAAACCCTTCCCTGATGACTCCACAGCAATTCCAATGCATTTCATCCCTGATTTTAATCTCCTTCCTGCACAGTCAACCAAGCTGAGAGAAAAGACTTGGATGAAAGCTAAATCACTGAATTTAGGGGGAGGAAAAATGATTTTTAGACTGAGAAAATCCTTTTATACACCAAGGTGGATTGAATCAGCTCACAGAGGACTCTAGTGATTGCCAGAGCTGCTTTTAGGTGGAGAATGAAGGTGTTCATCTTGGGGTTCACACGTGGGCACATGGCAGGAAGATCACCATCTGCTACCTCAGAGACATCCTGAGCCTTCAAAGAGTCATGTATAGAATCCTAGAATCCTAGACTGGTTTGTGTTGGAAGGAACCTCTGGAGGTCATCTAGTCCAACCCCCCTGCAGTGGCCAGGGACATCCCCAACTAGAGCAGCTTGCCCAGAGCCCTGGCAAGCCTCACCTGCAATGCCTCCAGGGATGGCAACTCAACCACCTCTCTGGGCAACCTGGGCCAGTGTTCCACCACCCTCGTGGGGAGGAACTTCTTTCTAATGTCCAGTTTAAATCTACTCCTCAGCCTGGCCAAACCATGAGTTTAGGAGCAAAACATTGTGGGAACAGTGGTAAAGATGTAAAAAGCAGATTAGTTGTTGAAGCAAAACAGAACAAACATAAAAACATTGAGGTTTATTTGCTTTTTGTCTAAAGCCCAAAGGCTGTGGTTTTCTTTGGGGGCTATCAGATCTAACATTCTCCTCAGAGCTCATCAAACTTCTGAGCACTGATTTGAACCTGGTGCTAAAATCCTAGCTTCTGAGGTCAGCTCTGTGGGGCTTTTTCCCATTCCAAATCTGTCTGTCCCTCGCATCTGTAGGATTTAGTTTTAGGGGCAAAATAGACAAAAAGAAAAGGGAGGTAGCAAAATAAGCATTAGGAAGTGTATCTGGAAAGATGGAACACAGTGAAGATCTCTTCTGCAGTAGTGAGGGGGGGGCTCAGTCTCTTCTCCCAAGTAATGAGTTGATAGGATGAGAAGGAATGGCTTCAAGTTGCAGCGGAGTAGGTTCAGGTTGGATATTAGGAAGAATTTCTTCCCCAAGAGGGTTCTCAGGCATTGGTGGTAGAATCACCATCCCTGGAGGGGTTCAAGAAACATCTGGATGTGGTTGCTTGAGGCCATGGGTTAGTGGTGAGCATGGCAGTGTTAGATGGCTGGTTGGACTGGATGATCTCAGAGGGCTTTTCCAACCATTGTCATTCCATGCCTTACTCATGTCAAAACTGGCAACTAAACAAATGGTCCTGCAGCAAGCCAGGCTTCCTAAAAACACAAAGGCTCTGAGAAGCTGATAGGAATGCCTACAAAGCACCAGCATGAATATGCATAGAGCTGAAAATACTCTTTAAATTCCAGCTACTCATTTGTATCCCAATGAAAAAGAGAGAAATTGAGGTTGAAGGGAAATTGATACTGAAGGGATGCCACAGCACTATGGATTGGTTGCAACAGTTGGAACTCCCTCAGATCTAGGTATAACAACCTTGAACAACCTTGTTAGCAGCATCCATCTAGAGTTACACCACTGAAGTAAGAGTCTACTACAAACACAGTCACTAGGAATCAGATCAAGTTCAAAGGATGCCTAAGGGAGCTAATTTTCCCATTTCTTATACATGTCCAATCTCTTTGGACTCTCTTCCTGATTTCTAATACCAGAAAATGCAACTCATTTATTAGCATTTTCAGTTGTCCTTCATTCCTAGTGGTATCACAGGGCTGCAGAAGATTGTAGGTTCCAGGGAAGTTGTGGAGCTTCCTTCTCTGGAGACCTTCCAGAGCCACCTGGCCACATTCCTGTGTGAGCTGGTCTAGGTGATCCTGCTCTGGCAGGGGGGTTGCAATAGATGATCTTTCTAGGGCCCTTCCAATCCCTAGCATTCTATGATTCTATGAAGTGCTGCACTCTAAATTTGTCATCCCCCGGATGCTGTGTCCCTTGAAGTCCCATATTAACCCTTAGTTTCTCCTTAAATTGTGGCCAAAGAGAGAACCATCACTGGGTTTTGTCTTCATTGACTCTTTTCTGCTGATCAAGGGGAGTAGAATGACTTTTTCATTGAGTAGCAGCCTGTGCAGAATTTATCCTGACAAAGGGGAATGCCAGGTTTGCTCTGGCACTAATCAACTGCTGCTGGCTGTGACAGATGATGACTTTTAGGGCTAATAATGGATTGTAACCTGTAAAACCAAACCTTTTGATTTATCAACCACTTCATTGTAGTCTACACATACCCAAGAAGAGCAAGCATCTTAAACTCTAGACCTGCTGGAAGCTTTCAACTCTAAATATTTAGCTGTCATTTTGCAGCAGGTAACATCTGGAGGTAAGGTCAAAGGGCATTTTCTAGGGATTTATCCAGTGGCCTTCCCCTCTACGAATGTTGTAACTGATGGGTGCTGTTCTGACAACACCCAGGTCTTCCTGACATAGTGATGTTACTTACTGCTATCAACAGTAAGTGCTTTTCTTTTTTATTGGGAGATGGAGCCAAGGTTGCACTCAACCTCTTGGGTGTTCTGGGCAAAGAGGAAACACATCTGGTGTAAAATGTCAAGAGTTCCTTGATAGTGTAATTAAAAACCTTACTTCAAGAATCATTGCTAATCCAGGAGTAATTGCTGCAAAGAGAGAAAGAATATAGCTGTGCAGAAAAAAGTGCTAGTAACAATGATAATTCAGTTAAATTCTATATTCTGTCCCTTTTCCTGGCTTTCTGCTCACTCTTCCTCTGCTCCTCAGGGTTGTAAACTTGCTGGTTTCATCCTGGTGTTGCTTTTGGGGGGTGTTAGAGGACCCTGTCATCATCTGGAGTCCTTTGCTGGGAGGGTTGGGATGCCCATGTTGATGGTTTCTTCTTCCTCACTCTGGGATCCAGAGTCACCTTTGTGTATTTGCTAACAAACTTGTACACCATGATCTTTCTTGCCTGGTCTGCAACTCCTTGTCTCCTCTGAATTCAGCTCCACAGCCAAATACCCACCAGGGAGCAAGCCTGAGGTAGTGTTAGTCTGAGGTGACAAGAGGCAGCAGCAGTAGGGTCCCACAGCTCCAGGTGTTTCTTCTGCTCAAGGATAGGAGAGGGAAATCAGAAGTACAGAGATGAACCCCTTCCTTCTCTTTGCCAGCACACACTGACATCCTGGGCCAGGTGATCACCCATGTTGGCAGAGCATGGAGCTGGNACAGGAGACCACAAGGGATTGTCAGACTGTGCCTGAGTACAAAATGAGAGGTTTGTGTTTCCAGCATCCCTGAAGTTGAGCAGCTGAGCCTTGTGAGGATCAGAAGCCCAGCTCTGCTATTACAGGATTCTCTCTGTTCTGCCTTCCATCTAAATCCAAGGGTTCCAGTTCCAGGCCTCAGCCCCTGAGTCTGATTCCCATTTGCTGCTGAGTCCTACAGCATCAGTGGTGATGGTAGTTGCTATCAAGGGATGTTGGGTGTGCTATTGTGTTTGTGTATATATACTTACAGTAAGGGTGCCAGAGCACTGGCCCAGGCTGCCCAGGAGCCTGTGGAGTCTCCTTGTCTGGAGACATTGCAGAGCTGCCTGGACACATTGCTGTGTGAGCTGGTCTAGGTGATCCTGCTCTGGCAGGGGGGTTGCACTAGATGATCTTTCTAGGGCCCTTCCAACCCCTGACATACTGGGATACTGTGATATATATATTTCATTTTCTTATTATTTTCATTAAAGTAGTTTAAGTTTCATTTCCAATCCATAAGTCTCTCCCTCTCCCTGTTAATTTCCCCTGGAGTGGGGGAAAAGGGGATAATAGAGAATACCTGTCCCTGGGTTAGTGGTTGCCCTAACCCTAGAGAGTAGCTAAGGACTGAGCTAGATCTGATGGGAAGGAGATGGCTGTGAAACAGCTAAGCACAGAAAGAAGAGGATGCCTTGGATGGAGATTTTACTGTTTTTACCACACCCTGGAATTCAGCAGGAACTATTCCACATAGATACTAAAGAACAGGCAGATACCCTAAAGGCTCTTAGTTTTGCATTCCTGGGAGAGCACAGCTGAGGTGAAAGAAGATATCATGGAGTGCTGAGAGGTGAAAGGGCTGAAAACTTTGGTTTTTTTCCTGGAAATGTTCACAGTACCAGTTCTGGTGTCCAGAGGACACAAAACACTGCAAGCTACAGGCTTGGGAACCTGACTCTTGTCCTAAAGCACTTGTATTATGGTTGGATTTGCTGGTCTCAGAGGTCTCTTCCAACCTTAATGATTCTATGATTCTGTATTCCAAAGAATAAAAACCAGAGGACAGCAAGCACACCAACAGTCAGAGGATTGCAGCAAAGGAAGAGTTGAGTTAAAGGTGATTGAGTAGTAGTGGCACATTGCCAGGAGAAGGGCAACAAGGCTAGGGAAGGGTCTGGAGATTAAGTGTTGTGAGGAGCAGCTAAGGGCGCTGGGGTTGGTTAGTCTGGAAAAGAGGAGGCTCAGAGGAGACCTTAGCTCTCTCTACAACTACCTGAAAGGAGGTTGCAGCAAGCTGGCACTCAGTCTCTTCTCCCAGGNCCACAAGGGTGGTGGAACACTGGCCCAGGTTGCCCAGGGAGGTGGTTGAGTTCCCATCCCTGGAGGCATTGCAGGCGAGGCTTGCCAGGGCTCTGGGCAAGCTGCTCTAGTTGGGGATGTCCCTGGCCACTGCAGGGGGGTTGGACTAGATGAGCTCCAGAGCTCCCTTCCAACCCAAACCATTCTAGGAGTCTAGGATTCTATGTAACAAGTGATAGGACAAGAGGAAATGGCCTCAAGTTGCACCACAGGATGTTTGGATTGGATATTAGGAACAATTCCTTCCCATAAAGTGTTGTTAGGCATTGGCCTAGGCTGCCCAGGGCAGTGGTGGGATCACCATCCCTGGAGGGGTTCAAAGCACATCTAGATGTAGTCCTTGGGCCATGGTTTACTGGCATGGGGCTGATAGGTTGGTGGTTGGACTTGACCTTAGAGGTCTCTTCTAACCTTAATGATTCTAAGTCACCTGTCCCATGTTGAGGCATTTGGGCCAGTTAATACAAACTGAGAGTTGGAGAACACCTTTATCCTGATTTCAGGTCATTCTGCAGAAAGGCTTCAAAAAGGGTGAAAAACTTAGGCTACCACTATGAGCTACAGCAGCAAAACTAAAGACTGGGTACAGCAGAATCTTCTGGAAGGAGGTGCTGGAATTTTCTGTTTCTTGTTAGCACTTCCCTTTTGCTCTCCTGTTCTCCATCTTCTTTCCATCCTCATTCCCAAAGGATCTTTCTTTCCTGTCAGCAGTTTGAAAAAGGCAACACATCTTCAATCGCTGGATGGTGGATTTGTATTTCATAGTTCTCACTGGATGAAAGATTCAAATTGGGACAGGGTCTTTAAAACTTAAGTATGAGGTGAGAAGGTTTAAGTGAGGAGAAAATAAAATTGGGAATTCTATTTTCTCTCTCAGAAGTTTGTTTCCCAAGCCATGCTGACTACTTGGGTCTTGATCCTGCTTAGATGAGAAAGAAAAATAAATCCAACAGAATAATTTCCCACTAAGTTCTCTGCCATTTCTCCCTCAGGTTCAATTCCTACTGGTCTAAAAATCAGTAAACTAGCATTTTTGTTCAAGAAGCCTCTTCATTTTTCAGCCCACCAAGAAACATAGCAGCTCCTTTGTGACTGACACTCACTCCTCCTTGTTTCATTAATTGTCTTCAGCTGAATTCATGAGATTTTTTAAAGTGAATTAAACTTTTGAAAGCATCTGAGCAAAAACAATTCCAAGGAGATATGTATTGCAGCATAAACAGATTTTTCTGAGTCCACAGGAATGTGATTTTTAACAATAATTTTATTTGCAATTCCATTCTAAGTGCTTCCATGTTTCCCACATCTTCTCAATGCTCTTACTTCTTAAAGTTTGCATTCTTCAAGGTTAATTTTAGACTGATATCTTGAAAGTTAGAACCCAGGCTGTTTCTAGAGAGTACAGGAGAGCTTTGCCCAATATGTAGGCAAAGCACTCTACCTGGAGTACTATCTCCAGCTCTGGAGTCCCCAGGACAGGAAGGATCTGGAGGTGCTGGAAGGTGTCCAGAGCAGGGCCATGAGGATGCTCAGAGGCTGGAGCACCTCTCCTATGAGGACAGGCTGAGAGAGTTGGGATTGTTCAGTCTGGAGAAGAGAAGGCTCCCAGCAGACATTCTTGTGGCCTTCTAGCATCTGCAGGGGCTACAAGAGAGCTGGGGAAGGACTTGTTAGGATATCAGGTAGTGCTAGGACTAGGGGGAATGGATCCAAGCTCGAGGAGGGCAGATTTAGGTTGGCTGTTAGGCAGCAGTTGTTGGCCAGGAGGGTGCTGAGCCACTGTGCCAGGTTGGCCAGAGAGGTGGTGGCAGCCCCAGCCCTGGCAGTGTTGCAGGCCAGGCTGGCTGGGGCTGGGAGCAAGCTGCTCTAGTGCCAGCTGTCCCTGCCCAGGGCAGTGGGGTTGGGGCTAGAGGAGCTTTAAAGTCCCTTCCAACCCTGACAATTCTATGGTTCTATAATTTTATTCTCAAAAATTCCAGTTTCTCTTCTTTTTCTCTCTTTAGGTTTTCTGGTAGTCTTGAACAGAGCAGTGGAAAAGTTCTAAGCTCAGTACCTTTATCACTGTAAACTGTGTGAATGCTGACTGCCTCAAATTTGGGGAGAGAGTTTCAAGTTTTCTATCAATAAATTACAAACTTGAATGACATTGGAATTATGAATATGTGTTTTTTAGCAAAAAACCCCAAACCCTACTTTTATAGTCAAAGTGTTTCAGATTCTCATTTCAAAGTAGCATATTTTAGATATTTACTTAATATGCACTTAGAAAATGCAATGGAAAGTATCCTAAACCACACCTGGATGTGTAAGTTTTGTTTCTTGCTGGAAAAAAAAATCACTTTGTCTTGGTGAGAGATGCTGAAAATGTGGCCAGCAAGTTGAAGAATCACTTGTTTCAAGGTGTTTCTTGGCATGCCTCTATGCCTCACAGCCTACTGGTAGAGAGAGGAGATATGGATTGCCTCCTTGGCCTGTCAGCAGGGGCTTGGCAGCCTCTACAGCAGCTCCTCTATGAAGAAAAGTCATGAAACGATGCTTCTAAATGTGATCATCCCCATGGTCATGTTAACTTCTCCAGAGGGTCATGCTTTCTTGGTGTGCCCAACGTTGGCAAGAGAATGCATGCTCTCTGGGGGATGATGAGCTGCCAAAGGATGCTGGCACAGCATTGCACCATCACAGAAGAGCTCTCAGATGGAAGAGGGACATCCAGGCCATGGAGAACAACTGCTGTGAAGACTGTGCCTGGAGCACAGGCTGTGTCCAGGTTGGTGGAGCAGCTCCCTGCTGCAACCACCAGCACAGGCATCCAGCTGGGATGGTTGTCAGGAAGGTCTGAGGGACACCAACTAGAGCAGCCTGTGCCAGGCTTGGTGGCTTTGGCCAAGGAGATCATCAAATGCTTAGCAGAATATCAAGGAAGATTTATCCAAAGCCACATGTTCAGAGCAATGAATGCTGACTAATGAGCATTTTCTGAAGGAGAACCAGCACATCTTAGAAGTTTCTACTCCTTGGCAGTGATGCCCTGGTGGCACAGCATGGCATGGCACAAAGGGAAGTTTTCTTCCTAATCTTTGTTTCCATTTGCATTTCCTTCTGGATTTGGTAGCAGAGTTCAGTTGTCCTCCAGGGCAGCAGAAACAGCAGAGCTTAGAGTTAAAAACGTTCCTGGGCTCACTTGTAAACAATCAGAACTTACAAACTCTGCTAAATGATCTTTTAATGATAATGTTTTTAAAGGACAAAAATAAAAAAATTACCAATCCCTAGAAAACCACACTTTGTGCACAGCAAAAATTGTCCCTAAAAATCTTTTTCTCAAAAAGTGACTTATTTTGAGACCAATTTGTAGTAATAGAGCAGCTTAAGGTTACTTTGATCTTTTGAGCCTGTTCTGAACCAGGAGTGTACAAACTTTGGCCATCTAACAGTTTGGACACTCCACTTCTCCAAGTTCATTCCTCAAGCCATTGGATTTTCAAAAGGAATGGAGTTAACCCTTTAGGCAGTGTCAGGTGTGCCAGTTCACAGCTATCACTGATCAATCTCTGCTGGGCATTCCATTTCCAGACCGACTAGAAATCTCCAATGCTGACCAAAATAATGTTCATTGAGATGTGGGAGGAGTGAGCCATGGTGGAGAGGAGACCATTGCCATGCAGAAGCTTTGCCAGCTTCACATGAAAAAAGAGGTGAGTTCTTTGTTCAGTTCTGGTCTCCCCTGTTTAAGAAGGACAGGGAACTTCTGGAGAGTGAGAGAAGGGCTANTTCAGACTGTGCCTGAGAAGAGCAGCCTAAGTGGGGAACTTATCAGTGCTTAAAGGGTGAGTATCAGGAGGATGAAGCCAGTCTTTTTTTCAGTAGTGCCCAGGGACATGACTAGAGGCAATGGGCACAGACTTACCAACAGGCAGTTTCATGTGAACACAAGGAGGAACTCCTTTCCTTTGAGGATGGTGGAGCACTGGCCCAGGCTGCCCAGGAAAGTGCTGGAGTCTCCATCTCTGGAGAGATTCCAAACCCAGCTAGACACATCCTGTGCAAGCTGCTCTTGGTTCTCCTGCTCTTGCAGAGGAGGTTGGACTAGATGATCTCCAGAGGTCCCTTCCAACCCCTAAGAGTCTGTGATTCCTTTGCAGCAGGTGATTGCACCAAGGCAAAAAGCCTGTTCAGAGTAATGCAGCTGTGAAAATAGCCCGGAAAGAAAAGCCTGTTCTTGATCAATCTAAAGCGAGGGCAGAGAGATCCAATGTGACACCTTCCTCCTCTGAATGTGCCAGCACAGGAGTGCAGTGGTGTTGCTAAGATCACTCAGGATGTGGCTTTTGAGTAGGGGAGCTTGCTGGCAATGGGACTGCTGAACAACTTCAGGTCTCCTTGCTGCCTCAGCTCTTGTGAAATGGCTCCTCAAAGGGCACAGTTTGGAGGGTAGTGTTCCAAATGTTGAGCTCTAAACTCAGACTGTGAAATTCCACAGCATAGGAACAACAATTCAGCTGTCTTTGCTGTGGTGGCAGAAGGTCAGTTTGCACACCCAGAGTAGGTCATCCTTGCTGCTGTCTCAGAACTATGCTCATGCATCTCATGGCTTGGGGACTTGACATTTTGCACTGCTATTTTTGTACACAACATTTTTATATTGCTGACTTTCTCCTAATCTTCAGCAAGTGAATGCAGAGGTTTGGATCATGTAGAGTATACAGGAACATGAAAAATTGTCTTCATTAGGGCATTTGGCACGCACTGAAGCTGCTTTGAAGTCTGGTTTCTGTAGCAAATCTTACATAAACTCTCTTGTTCAGATGTTGATTACTTGTTAGCAATTCTTCCCCTGTAGCAGAGATGAGCAATATTCCAGTTTGGATGATGTCTCACCACCAAGAAGATATTAAAACAACAGATACTGCCTGGGTTTTTAGACACAGCAGAAGAAAAAAACATCCCAAACAAAACCATTTCAAGAGAAAGAGAATTGTCAAAAGTTGAGAACGCAAAAAATAAACACTGTCTAGAGAAAATAAAACCTAGTGATTTATTGTCTCAGCTATTAAAATCTGATTTCAAGATGTGTTGTCTACTATGATAGACACCCCAAGAAAGTGATTGCCCTGCAGCCATGCCCCTAGCTGATCATATCTGTGTAGTCAGCTTAGTCAATGTTTATGACTTACAAAGTTAGAGATAGTAGGAAAAAATTCATCTAAGTCTAATTTGGCAGAAAATTCTAGTTCATTAAGCCTTAAATGTTTACTTTCTAACATGTCAGGTTGGAAGTATTTTTATCTGGATTCTTGATGTACTACCATACAGAAAATTGTGTGTTTGCAATGTTCCTAAATCTGTGTTAAGCAACTTGGCACATTTGCTTTGGGAATGAAAATGGATTGCTTGAAGACCTTGGAAGCAGTGTGGTCCTAAAGCTGCAAGAGTCTGTCTGACAGAATGACAGGGTTTGGGACACTAGGGATTGTTCCAGAACTGATAATTTTGTTCATCTGCAAAACTTGGCTGAGTGAGAGGCTCCCCTAAGGTTAGAATCACAGAATCACTAAGGTTGGAAGAGACCTCTAAGCTCATCAAGTCCAACCATCTACCTATCAGCCCCATGCCACTAACCCATGGCCCTAAGGACCACAGCTAGATGTTCTTTGAACCATTCCAGGGATGGTGACTCCAGCACCTCCCTGGGCAGCCTGGGCCAATGCCCAACAACTCTTTTAGTGAAGAAATTGTTCCTAATATCCAATCTAAACCTCCCCTGGTGCACCTTGAGGCCATTTCCTCTTGTCCTTTCACTTGTTACTTTCACTGCTGCTGCTCTTAGCTATTCAAGGTGCTCAGTGGATGTGAACTGTGCAGCAAACTGTCTGTTGGGAAGGGATGCAAAAGCACATGCTATATGGTACTTCTCCATTCTCTTTCTTACCTGGAAGATTAGAAAACATGAAAAATAAGATAACACCTTCTGTGATAGCAGTTGTTGATCTCCTTACCCTTTTATCCTTTTTACAGGATAAAAATGTCAAAGAAAAGCTAAGTTAGTTACAGTTTCCCATAGCATGTCCTGCTTCTCTCTCATTGCAAAGAGGTCCTCAGGTGAGGAGCTAACACACTCTTCAGGTAGAAGAATACAACTTCTCCAGGATTACCAGTAAGAGGACAAGAGGAAATGGCTTCAAGTTGCACCAGGGGAGGTTTTGATTATATATAAGAAAAAATTCTTTCCTGAAAGGGTTGTTAAGTCTTGGCCCAGGCTGCCCAGGGAGGTGCTGAAGTCACCATCCCTGGAGGGGTTTAAGAAACATTGAGATGCTCTCCTTAGGGCCATGGGTTAGTGGCATGGGAGTGCTAGGGATGCTTGGACTTGATGACCTTAGAGGTCTCTTCCAACCTTTGTGATTCTGTGAATGTTTCAGGTGATGTTTCTGGATGCAAAGCCTCAGCCCCTGTTTGAATTGAGTAGTTTTAGGATAATTTAAAGGCATTCCTTTGACTGATATGTTTAAGAAGACACCTCCCTAACAAGTAGTATGGACTGAGATGGACTCTGCTATGGGCTGTTCATAATCTGTCCCAGATTGGCATTTAAATCTCTTCCATCATTAAATAATACTCCCAGATCCCAAAAGGTTTGATCTCTTCTGTAATCTAACAACTTGGATTGAAGATAAACCAAACCAAGCCAGTAAATTTTGACTGTGCTGTGCTAGATTAAAACACCAAAGCACAACTCCTCAATTATGAAAGAGCCCTCCTGACCACAATCAGAAATGACTGAGTGGCTTGGATATGGGATAAAGAAAAATAAAGCTTTATTTGATTTTGGTTTTTTGCTTATTACTCTGCCTGCTGAGCCATATTTGGGTTGGAGGCTGGCTGACACATGAGTTCTCTACAAAGTCTCATGCCTCCAGCTTCCTTCTCAGGAAGCCTGTGTGGGTCTGATTCTGATTTAACCCCATGTTTATGGGGGGGAGGAAACACCCACGCCCACAAATATTTGGGATGCTTTTAGTTAATGTTTTAATGCACTGAGCAATTCTGTTGGCACCACAGGCAGAAAGAAGCTGAGTAACCCTTTCTTGCTAGGTTACTACACACCTAACAGATTTCAGCCACCTACACATCTCCTGGTGCATGGGATGGAAGCCTTTAACACGCCTGGAAAATACCTTGCTGTCAGACTTTTCTCCTTCTCCACTGTCTTTTCTTGCTTAACTAACTCTTGTTAGGGGGGAAAAAAACCCCTCAAACACCTAGGTGATTTCAACTCTTATTCTAGGTTTTGTGCATGTGAAGTTAGGGAAGATGGCTTATTTTTAAACAATAATTAGAAAAAAGAATAAAGCTGAAGTGAAACAAATCTGCCACAAAGATCCTGTGAAAGAGATGCTTGTATCTGGGCAGAGAGATAATTAGCCTGTCTGAGACTTTCTCTTTGGAACATCTGAAGTGTAGGTGGGACTGGAGGAAACAAAGCATTCAAGCTCCATTTCACATTCATTTTGTTGTCTTTGCACACTTGTCTCTGTTTCCTGTGGTGCCAGCCATCTGTCCAAGCCCTAGGACATATTGGGGTAGGCCACTAGGATCTTGAGTGCCATTATGTTTAGTCCAGAACTCAAACTAGGAGTGATTCTCTTTCACTTGTCTTCTGCCTGGGTGTGAGTTCAAGTCAAACAGAAAACATCCAAGCATACTGTCCTTCAAGGAATCATAGAATCCTAGAATGGGCAGGTTGGAAGGGACCCTAAAGATCATCTAGTTCCAACCTCCCCACACTGAGCAGGGATGCCAATCACTAGACCAGGTCACCCAGGGCTGCATCCAGCCTGGCCTTGAACACTGCCAGGGATGGAGCAGCCACAACCTCTCTGGGCAACCTGTGCCAGTGCCTAACCACTCTCTGGGGAAAGAACTTCCTCATAATCTCCAATCTAAATTTCCTCTCCTTCAGCTTATAACCATTCCCCCTTGTCCTATCACAGTCTGACTGCTTAAAAATGATCATCCCTTGGATTGCAGTTCAAGAAGGAGACAGTATCACGGTGCCAAGCATGTATAAAAAGTAGAGCGTGCTTCTCCAGGAGATTTCCTGGGCTATTTTGGAGACTGGGATGCTGGCTGCTGGTGTAATAAGGCATTTTTTGTATAGCAAGCATTAAGTAGAGGGTAAACTGCACAAAGCAGGATGACCCTGACGGCAAGAGGTCTCAGATTTTGAAGTTGGGTGTGAATAATTCAGTTGAAGTAATCACCACCTCATCCCCACCTCGAGGGAGTTAACCATCTCACACCTAGCATGCAGTGTGGATTGAATTCTGTTTGTTCAGCTTAAGAGTGGTTGGAAAATGAATCAGGAACAAAAGCTTTTGCAGATACAGTGAGAGGACAAGAGCAAATGGCCTCAAGGTACACCAGGAGAGGTTTAGGTTGGATGTTAGGAATCATTTCTTCCCAGAAAGAGTTGTTAGGCATTGGCCCAGGGAGGTGGTGGAGTCACCATCCCTGGAGGGGTTTGAAGAACATCTAGCTAGGACATCTACTTAGGACATGGTTTAGTTGTATGGGATGATAGGTAGATGGTTGGACTTGATCTTAGAGGTCTCTTCCAGTCTTAATCATTCTGTATTTCTGTTGCTTGTTTTCAGCAGTCACCATTTTCAGCATGGTGACCCCACTGGATCTGAATGACCCCAGAAGATGAGAAAGGAGAGCCTATTGAGAGTGCTGGACATAATGTCTGCTTCTGCTGCCCATGTCCTCTGTGACCCTGGGGAAGTAACTGAACTTGGGGTGCTAAGAACTTCTTTAAAACCTTCTCAAAACCACATGTATCTCCATCTACTAGGTCAACTTCATTGATTCACTGTTGGTTAAGAGACTCAAGAGAGTTCCCAGAAGATAACAGTCTGGCTATATATAACATCAGTCATGACATTTGACTTCATTTTTAGTTGAATTACATGTTTAAAAATGAGCACTGCTTTCTGGTTTAAAACACTCAGTGTCAGGAATATGCAGTGGGAGCTACAGTCAATTTTCTCAGTGAGTAATTAGGCTGAAAGCTGTAGAAACAAATCTTTCTTGTGCCTTCATTTGTCTAATCCAACTTGTTGGATGGATTGGATCTTGTTATCACTTTGGCAGCTGGATTGAAATCCCCATTTTCCATGGTTTCATCTCATTAGAGGTACTGAAGGGAATTCTTTAACACTTCAGAGTTTTTGATAAGCTAAAAAGCTCCAGCTCCCAGGATAACATTCCAAGGCAAGGCATTGGAGTTCTTGGTCTTCAGGCTCTCAGCAACCCTCATGAACTGTGACCAGCATATGTGGATGTGGTGACAGCCACAGGAAATATTGCCACACAAGTCCTACTTGATGACTTTATCTTGCCCTCACAAAGACTCTGAGAGAGATTCAGCTGTTGCTCCTCCATCACTCCAGAGTCCTCTCTAGGAGCATTACCAAGGAGCAGAAGTTCTCCTGTTCATCTGATAACAGGAAAAACATCTATCTAGCTAAACATCTCTTTTCCAGATGTTTAACTTCCTCTGACAGGCTAAAAAAGCATGTTGTCTGCTTCCATTCTGCTGCCAAAGCAATCTACCTGTTCAGCCCTGGGCAACTAAACCCTCTGCCTTCCAAAAAGATGTCTGACCAGTAAACTTCATCAGGGATTTTGCTTTGTTCTAAGTTCTTGAAAGGAAGTGCACATTTCATAAAGCTGAGAAGCAAATCCTGCAGATCCTTCTGCTCTCTCAGAAGCAGGGTGGCTGATGCTGTAATTATCTCTGAGCTCTGTCATGGCTATTTTTATTGCATACATTTGGTGTAGCACATTAATTTCAGTTCATCCTAGTTCTTAATCAAAATGCCAAGCAATATTGAGTCATGATCATTCCAGAAGTGGAGGTGTGTTCTACCAACATCCTTTACCTTTATTAACCAAACTTGGGACCATTAGGAAAAAAGCAAACTACTTGGAAAAGAACTAATGGTTTCCCTATAAATCATTGTTTCATTCTCTTCATTGTTCATTAACAGAGTTTCAACCATTCCCATATTTGCTGATTTGTATATATACACATATAAAAATGTATATATATAAAATGTATATATACAATTAATTACTGCAGAAGTTAATNAGCTTCGTTCACCAAGCCTAGCCATACATAATACTCCTTTCCAGAAGGAATGAACAAAGGAAAAAGGAAGTGAAAACAAAGTTTCCTCTAGACAATGAATCATGCTGTCTTATTCTATGAACAATAGATGTCAGTGGAACTGCCCTTTCAGTAAAGATCTGCCTGGATAAGGTTGCAGTTGCACCAGGGAAGGTTTTGGTTAGACATAAGGAGAAATTTCTTTACTGCAAGGGTTGTTAAGTCTTGGCCCAGGCTGCCCAGGGAGGTGCTGGAGTCACCATCCCTGCAGGGGTTGAAGAAACATTGAGATGCTCTCCCTAGGGCCATGGGTTAGTGGTATGGGAGTGCTAGGGATGGTTGGACTTGATGAGCTTAGAGGTCTATGCCAAACTTTGTTATTCTGTGATTCTATATTTAGAGCTTGTTGTAGATGAAAGTTAAAGCTACAGCATGAGTCTCCTTAGGACACTGCAGTGCTATGAAGAACTGAGTCACACTGAGACACAGACTGGACTTCATGCTGCAGAACTTCAGCCATGTAAAATTTAGGCTTCTAAACCAGCAATTTGATGCCTTCTTTGTATTGACTGGGAAGACATAGGATGGTCTGGAGCACAGTTCATCCCCTAGACAATGAACAGCTGAAGATGGCTCAGCTAACTTTTGTGGGTACCCATCTGTGTCTATACAATCCAGGGAGATGAGATCAAATGAGAGGAGTAGCACTTCTCTAGCTAAAGACAGGTGAGTTGAATTCCATCCAACAGGACTGATCTGTAGAGGAAAAAAACCCCATAGCACTCCTCCCAGCTTGTGCAAAACAATCTAATCCTTACACAGATCTTTCCTGCTGAGATCAGAGTTTACTGAACTAGAATAAATGTGTCAGTTTAAATCCAATTTGCATTTCACACTTGGGGCAGGAAGGGGAGTTATTGTCTTCTCCTAGAAGGCAACCCTTAGAGAAATGCAAATGATTATATAGTACTTCCCTCTGGAACAAATAGTCTATTCTCAATAAAACCTGGGTGCATTTCAAATCCTTGGATGCCTGTTTGATTGTCTGACTGTAGGTGAGCCCAAAGCAGTACTCAGTTGGAGTTATTAACTGAGTGCATTGGGAAAAGGTAACTTGTACCTGATCGAAACATTTCCAGTTTAGATTCAGATCTGTGTGGGCTCAGTCAGAGAGAGATGGTCCTTCAGAAAAAAGCCCCCAGCTTTGAAAAGCAGAGCCTTGACTCTGATCCTTCCTCAGGATCCTTAGGCCATGGCAAACCAGCAGAGGCAGACCTGCTTCTTTCCTCCTTTCTCTGGTCCAGCAAACCACACAGGAGAAAAGAGCAGGATTGTGCCCAATTCATACCCAGTCAAGAGAAGAAGGGAGGTGAGATGCTTGAGTGCCCATTGCCATCTCCATGCTGCTGTCAGCAGTCTAGAGCAGCTGTGGAGTGGAGCCCAGCACCCCTTGATGCCCAGGGTCAGAACATGGGCTGTGATGAGTAAGGAGTCATGCTCAGGAATGAGGAGTGCAATTCTCCTTAGCTAAATGTTAGCAGTTGGAAAAAAAAAACAACAACCAACAAAACAAAACACTTTAAAAAAAAAACCAAAACCCACACAAAATCAACCAAAAAACCTTACCACTAGCTTTTCTAGTAGAGAAGAAACTTTGGATCTTGAAATACCTCAGTGCTATTACAAATCTTAGACCTTAGCAAATGATGGACAACTTTTCAACAACAGGGAAGCAGTGACTGAGAAGCTCTCTGTGAGAACAGGTGGGGCTTGACACTTCTCTGCAAGAACCCACCAGCCCTCTTAGAAGACCAGGTCATCTAGATCAAGGAAGGAAAGAGAATATGTTTGGGCTAAAATGTAAGTCTAAAAAAATCATGCTACCTGGAGAGGAGATCAGCTTGTGCATTGATTGCCTCAGGAAGACTGCAGAGCCAGTCAAGGTGACACAGTCAACAATGCAGTCACTGGAGATGGCTTTGTCCTGAACTCAGCTGGCACTTCGCTGGTAAGGACCGGCCTGAGAGAACTGAGGTTGGCTAGTCTGGGCAAGAGTAGAATCAGGGGAGACCTTATCTCTCTACAACTAGCTGAAAGGAGGTTGGAGTGAGATGGAGGTTGGTCTCTTCTCCAGGGCTAACAGTGAGAGGACAAGAGGAAATGGCCTCAAGGTGCACCAGGGGAGGTTTAGATTGGATGTTAGGAACAGTTTCTTCCCAGAAAGAGTTGTTAGGCATTGGCCCAGGCTGCCCAGAGAGGTGCTGGAGTCACCATCCCTGGAGGGGTTCAAAGAACATCTAGATGTGGTCCTTAGGGCCATGGTTTAGTGGCATGGGGCTGATAGGTTGATGGTTGGACTTGATGAGCTTAGAGGTCTCTTCCAACCTTAGTGACTCTGTGAGTTGTCCTAAGGGTATTTAGTTCTGTTTGAAATGCCTTGGTTTTTACTTGAAGATGACATATATTTACAGGCAACTTACAACTTTCTGGAGCTTCAGCTGGAAACTAACAGGCTACCCCTGCAGTGCTTAAAATGACAGTAGACACCTATGTTGATGCAGTAGTAAATGTAGACTGTCATCTACTGCTTTTTGTATTCACGTGGTGACACATGCCACCATGACCACCAGTAGTTTTCCACCAGTAGATTTCCTTCATGGTTATTACACAGAACACACAGAACACAGAACATTCATGGCTGGAAATGACCTCTCAGATCACCAAGACCAACCAAAAAAAAACCAACAACCACAAAACANCCTGCTCACCACACTATTCCTGATCCAAGCCAGGATCCTGTTGGCCTTCTTGGCCACCTGGGCACACTGCTGGCTCATATTCAGCTGTGCACCAGCAGCCCCAGGTCCTTCTCTGCTGAGCAGCTTTCCAGCTGCTCATCCCCAAGCCTGTAGCATTGCCTGGGGTTGTTGTGCCCAAAGTGCAGGACACAGCACTTGGCCTTAGTGAACCTCATGCAATTGGCCTCAGCCCATGGATCCAACCTGTCCAAGTCCCTCTGCAGAGCCTCCCTGCCCTCCAGCAGATCCACACTCCCACACAATTTGGTGTCATCTGCAAACTTACTGAGGGTGCTCTCAATCTCCATGTCCAGGTCATCAATAAAGATGCCAAACAGGACTGGCCCCCAAACTGAGCCCTGAGGGACACCACTGGTGACTGGCAGCCAGCTAGATTTCACTCCATTAATCACAACTCTCTGGGAACAGCCATTCAGCCAGATGAGGTTCTCTCACTCCTCTCACCTGCTCAAAGCCTGCTGCAGTTTGCTGTTCTCTCTTAGAAGTCACCCTCTCTCCAGTGTGGTTTGCTCACGCAGTGAGGTGCGTGGCACACAAGATCAATCCAGCTGCCTTCAGACACCAGCTGTGCTGCTGGAGGCTGTGGGTGGAAGAGCATCAGCATTACTTTTACTTTACAGCTGGAGTGTTTCCTATCACAATCTTTTATTCAGTAGCAAAGAGAGAACCACCTTGTACAATATTTTCCTCCATTAAAACTGTATTGCTTTTCCCTATATTTTACCAAAATAAAAAAAAGGATCTGTGCTCTGATGAGCACCCAAAAGTAGTAGTGTTCCAAATGATTTTACTTTCAGAAGTCCATTTCAAACACCCAGTGACTGCTATTCCCCAACAACTCAGTGTAAGCATGTTCTTTATGCTTTGAAAACGAGCTCTTTTTGCATAGTGCTCCATGCTATTGCACTTCCAGAGGGAAGCATCCATTGTGTCCCTATCTGCATCTCTTTCCTATAATAGCATCACTGACAACATTGCCATGGAAGTTTTCCACAGGATCATTTGTTATTTGACAGTTCCAGGAGTAACTCCTTGCTCAGAAACATCCTAGCCAATCTACAGCTAATCAAGGAAAGGCTGGGATGTGGGAATATAGGGCTTGCTCCTATTTGTGACTGAAAATTTGGGATGAGGATCAAGCATGTGCTGTGTCCTTCCTATGCCTTGCTCTCCAGGAGCTGGGAACTCTGACCATATGACTTGGCATTTCAGTTGACTCACTTCCAGGATAGATCCAACTTTTGGCTTGGCTGTGTCTTAAGAGAAACCTTTCCACAGCTGGCAGTGCTAGAGTTGTCTGACCAGGAGGAAACCTTCATGCTTATTGTCACATCTAGTTCTTTGGGGGTTTGATTTAGCAGAGTGATGCAGCAATGCACTGAAATCACAACAGAAGCACAATATTCCAGTTCCAGCACCCTTGTTGGCTCAGAGGAGAGACATGCTCCTCATTCCTGCTCTCTGCATGCTCACTAGCACTGTACTGGGTGTCCCCACTTTCTAGGAAGCCAGATAAAGCTTTCTCTCAAATTTATCCTTGTAGTTGACCAGTGTTGATCATGTATCCCGGGCTGAGCCATGCAGATGCCCTCCCAGCCTTGGCAAGCTGGTCTGGGGTGCTCAGGAAGAGATTAATTCTGTATTAATTAGCTGAGGGAACCTGATGATTCAGTGGTGCAGCTGTCTCTTCTGAAACCAGTGTTGCTCTCCAGTCTTCCTGGTGTCAAGATAACTTCAGCTTTCTTTATGATGCATTCTTCCCTGAGCTTGTTGAGGTTGGATACCTAAGACTTGCTGAGGTAGATACCTAAGAAGTCATCATCATCATCCTCATGACCTTAAGATGTTATGAGGAGCAGCTGAGGGAGCTGGGGTTGTTTAGTTTGGAGAAGAGGAGGCTCAGAGGAAACCTTATCTCTCTCCAGCTCCCTGAAAGGAGGCTGCAGCAAGGTGACAGTCTATTCTCCTGTGTTACAAGTGNGCTTCAAGTTGTGCCAGGGGAGGTTGAGATTAGATATTAGGAAGAATTCCTTCGCCAAGAAGGTTCTCAGGCACTGGCCCAGGCTGCCCAGAGAGGTGATGGAATCACCATCCCTGGAGGGGTTCAGAAAAAGAGTAGATGTGGTGCTTGGGGCCATGGGTTAGCGGTGAGCATGGGAATGTTGGGTGGATGGTTGGACTGGATGAGCTCAGAGGTCTTTTGCACCATCAGTGCAGATACCCTGCTTGGAAACATCCTGCAAGAACTAATGCTTTCCCACCTCTGAGTGCAGAAAACCCTGCAGAGAGTTCATTGCTGAGGTGAAACAGAAGACAAAGAGCAAAAAAATAATGACTTTTGTCCCCTCAGATCAGAGTTTTTATTCTTTCTTTTTTAAGTAGTGGGTGGAGAGAATAGAGGCAGTATTGTTTTTCTGGTCCTTTTTCTCAATAAATCCTTTCTAAAGCAAGCCTGCAGTATGAAAAGGCCACTTCTACTCATTATTTTGTTTAATTCATTCAGATAATGCAGCACAAGTTACTCAATAAGCCACAAGACTGTTTCAGTGGAGGTATTGCTAGACTGACCCAACGTGTGTGTCCAGGTTTGCCTTTAGAAGTAAGGCAACAGCCCTGCCATTGCTGAGTAAGGCATCAGCACAGTGACAACAAGGTCCAGAGGAACTCTGGGGCTCACCCCAATATAGGCTTGGGTTGTGTCCATGAGAGTGAACTGAACATTCCTGAAAATATTTCCAGGGAAGTCAGTATTTATTGGAATTGCTTCAGCCACAGATTGGAGAGTAGATTTAAATGTGTAATACAGATTTCTTGTTTAAGACCCTAGTCTGTATCTCTACATCATATTGCTGAATGTCTCTTCTGACTCTAAGGCTAAACTCTTGGCTGTCCTCCTTGTCCAGCTCTGGGAACGTCTTCACCAAAGTCACTTTATGAATGAGTAAGGTGGGTGTCTTGGAATCATAGAATCATTTAGTTTGGAAAGGACCTTTAAGATCATCCAGTCAAACCATAAACCTAACACTGCCACCTCTACATTACCATAGGATCATAGAATGGTGATGGTTGGAAAAGCCCTCTGAGCTCATCCAGTGGCACCATCCACCCAACACTGCCATGTTAACCCCAAACCATGGCCCCAGGCACCACAGCTCCACCTTTTTGAACTCTTCCAGGGATGGTGATCCCACCACCTGCCTGGGCAGCCTGTTCAAAGGCCAATCTGGTAAGTATCTATCCTCCCTAATTCCTATCCAAACACTTCCACAGGCAGTTTTCAGAGAGTTCAGAGGGAATGAAGAATCATTAGGCAGGAACTGAGTCTGAACCATAAACTCATCTTCCACCTGCCTGCTGTCTGCTGAGTGACTGCTAGTGTGAGGCTTAACTGCTTCTGGGTCATTACTGTTAGATCTTTCAAAACCATTAAGCTGACCTCTTGCCACTAGAAAGGCAGGATTGGGCTGAAAAGAGCAATGCAGAACATTTTGTGAAGACTTCCCTTTGCCTTATTAGCCAGAGAAATGAGGTTAGTCATAACACTGCTTTCAATTATTTAAACGTTGTGTTTGTATATTAATTGGCAGCCAAAAAGGGAGGCAATGTTATATTTATAGGTGAGAAATTGTAATGATGAATTCATTCTGGGGAGAGACATAACTTTCCATCCACCCTCTGGTCTTTCCTTGATTTCCATAGTTTACTTAGCTGTAAGAAAAACCCTCTAGCCTGGTTGGTTAGTTCTGTCACGGTTGATTTTCTCCTTCTAAAATAGGGAATATGTTGACCTACTTCTCAGATTAGACAACCTAAATCATTTGCTTCACCTTTCCTTCTGAAAAGCGCGTGAATGCCTCAGATTTATTGTTCATTTAGTTAAACTAGGTAGGTAGAGGTTTCATATAACTGCTCTGCTGGTCACAAAATCAGAGCATCATGTAGGTTAGATCTGGAGGTGCTGGAAGGTGTCCAGAGCAGGGCCATGAGGATGATCAGAGGCTGGATCACCTCTCCTATGAGGACAGGCTGAGAGAGTTGGGATTGTTCAGTCTGGAGAAGAGAAGGNATTTTTTTAGGTGAGACACAGCATGCACAGAGCTGGACCCACCCTTTAGTCCTAAGGTTCATCTGCCAGGGCCTAGCAAGCTTGGACGCTGGCAGCCAAGTCCTTAGGACGGAGGTTTAACCTCTTAGCTGGAAGGCCTTCCAGGGCTAAACGAGCTCCATCTGCCCGGGTTTGGAATCAGAGTTGTCCCTCTCCTAGGATGACTGCCAGAAGGCTAATGAGCTCATCCTTCCTATACAAGGATTCTAGGAACATGGGTATCACTGCCCACACTTTCCCATGGGCAATGAGTTTAATGCTCCCTGTGCTGTGGGCACAGTTATGGCACCAGGGGCCACAGGAGACCACAAGGGATTTTCAGACTGTGCCTGAGATGGAACTATAATGTACATACATTTTTTACAATGCTGAGGTACCAGGAGCTCCCAAAGCATGTTCCATTGTTTGTCTGCAAACTGGTGCTGACCTTGAGTGTTTTTCCTGTGGCTGTGTCAGCAAAGAAGAGCAAGAAGGTGAATAACTGAGAGCAATTACATTCCCCAGGTTGTGTGTGTGTGCCTTATCTCTATTTTGCAGTCATTTTGTCTGCCATTGTTGCTACAGGCTCTTCTCAACACATTCTCTAAACCTGACTATTTCTTAACTCTTCACAGGAATAGCAAATAAATGACTGACAATCCTTTTTAGAAAGAAAAGAAGACTGAAGAACAAAAGCAAATGCTCAATTCTATGAGCAAATGCCCAATTTAGTGTTCAGCGCATCATCTGCCTTTTCTTTGTGGTTTTTTGATTGGTTGGTTTGGGGTTGTTTATTATTATTATTATCATTATTATTTAGTGAGCATTTCTGTCTGAAAGCTTCCACATGGCTGAGTCTTCCAGCTGCCTTTTCATTCACAGCTTCAGCACAACTAGTTTCTATCAAAGGCTGTCAGACTGAGCAGTTTCTCAAAGATGATCCTTCAGATCCTGGTATTTTGCTCAGTGTCCAACTCACTTGGATTTATGCAATATATTTTTATTCCAAGGGAAAAACAAGATGTTTTTCTGCTGAGAATCACAGAGAAAGAGGCCAGAGTCCCAGGAGAGGGCCTGGTGGTAAAGCCCTCGTGAGTCAGTTCTACAGAGGTCACTTCTGCAGAGCTTAGAAACAGGCTGGGTTGGAAGAAACCTCAGCAACTCACCTGGAGCTGCTGTTTCATCCAGGGCTCTTCATGAAGGATTGTCTCCTGTGGGAGGGATCCCCACACTGGAGCAGGGGAAGAACGTGAGGAGGAAGGAGCAGCAGGACAAAGTGTTAGGAGCTGAGCACAACCCCCATTGCCCATTCCTCTGCACTACTAACAGGGAGAAGGCAGGGGAGTTGAGAATGAAGCCAGGCAGGGCAAAAGGGAGGGCTGGAGGGAAGGGGCTTTGCACTTCTTGTTGTTTCACATTATCCTTCTCTATATGATTAGTAATGAGTTAATTTTCCAAAGACAAACCTGTTTTGCCCATACCAGTAACTGCTGATGGATCTCCCTGTCCCTAGGGCTTGCCATCTTCTTTTCTCCCCACTCCTGTTGATGGGAGTGATCAAGTGGTTTGGTGAGCACCTGGCAGCCAACCTAGGTCAACCCACCACAGTCTTATGTGATGCCCAATAGGGGACTCCTTGGAATTCAGTGTAAGTATAGCAATGAGGAGAGAAAACAGGGAAAAAGCATGGAGTGAACCGTGTCAGAGAGCAGAATAGCTGGGGGGAGAGGTGAAGGGACAAGGAGTGGAGTGGGTGTCAATTGTCCTTATTTGCTGGTGGTGTGATGAAGTTGTTTTGATTTTCATGGTGTTTATAAGCAACTGAGGTCTTTCAAGGATGAATAATTTCATCTCAATAGAATTAATTGACAGCAGTGCACAGCCAGCAGACAACAGCTGTTAAAACACCTTTGCCAGCCCAGGAAGGACGTTCAGCACTCCCAAAGTGTTACCCTGGTTTCAATACCTTCCCTTTTTTAGGCACCTAACCTTGTGTCATTCTCTTTGCAGACCTTTTGTTCCAACTCTTTTAGGCTTTTACTTAGTTTTGATGTTGTTTTTGAGCTCCTCACTCGTACAGGATCTGGAGTCCTTCTCTGCAACATGCATATATTTCTCCCTTCATTTCTCTGAAGAGGTAGGGAGGGAGGGAGGAAGGGAGGAAAGAAGGAATGGAGGAAGGAAGAAGGAAGGAAGGAAGGAAGGAGCTGTGTGGCTGACACTTTTCTCTTCACAGTATCCCAGTATGTCAGGGGTTGGAAGGGACCTAGAAAGATCATCTAGTGCAACCCCCCTGCCAGAGCAGCATCACCTAGACCAGCTCACACAGCAATGTGTCCAGGAAGCTCTGCAATGGCTCCAGACAAGGAGACTCCACAGGCTCCTGGGCAGCCTGGGCCAGTGCTCTGGCACCTGAACTGCAAACAAGTTCCTCCTTGTGTTAATACTCTTTCCCTCCACTTGGTCTCACTCAAGGCTCCCATTGCCCCTGCAGCCTTAGGAGCTTGTTGTCATGAAGAATTCCAGCTAAACGCCTGGATTCCTGCAGAGAAGCAAAGGCCCAGTCCTATGAGGAGAGTTAGGAACACTATTTAGTTGTGTAGCTGTAATTTTACAGGTGAGATTAGCTGCTGCAATCCACTCCCTTCCAACATGACTGTTGACAGAGTGGATAAGCAGGTGCCTATCGTTTGTGTGGTGGCTTTACTCTTCATGGACAGTCTCAGTTTTGCATAAAGATAAACTGACATGAAAAGAGGGAAAAGAAGTTCCAGAACTGATTTGAAACACAGAATTCAAAACATAATTACCCAGCATTTGAGTGAGGTCATTGTGTGAATTTTATCTTTTTTTTTTTCATTCATAACTAGACAAGAAAAATAATTAGGTTTTTATCATCTGACTTTAAAATGTGCTTAGCTTCTGGATGCTGGTTTTTGGGGGTACCTAAAACTCAACCATCTTTAGTTTGCACCATCCAATCTATATAGATAACATTTAGAAAGTTTATCTACTGTATAATTTGTGAATTTAAATCAGGACTAGATACCCAACACCAATATATACAATAGGAGTTAAAAAGAACAGGAGGAGAATAACAGAGCAGGACATGATCCAGGAGTTTAGGAGAAAAGGGAGAAAGAAGTTCAGGAAGGGCAGAAGAAAATCCTGGGATTCTACTCTCTCTCACTGCAATATTTCTGCTTTGTCCAGTACCTAACATATGTCCATCTTTTCTTTTCATTCATGGTAAGATGTCAGTGGCAAGGTTTTAGTAGCAGGTAAGGAGAGTCCAGGGGCTGCCCCTTGCTGGATATGGCCTCAAGTTGCTCCAGGGGAGGTTTAGATTGGCTGTCAGGAGGAATTTCTTCACTGAAAGGGTTGGTAAATCTTGGCCCAGGCTGCCCAGGGAGGTGCTGGAGTCACCATCCCTGGAGGGATTTAAGGAACATCTAGTCGTTCTACTTAGGGCTATGGTTTAGTGGTATAGTAGTGCTATGTAGATGGTTGGACTTGATGATCTTAGAGGTCTCTTCCAACCCTAATGATTCTGTGAATACTTTGAGAAATAGTTGAATGGGCTGTGCACTAAGGTCTCTTCCTTCCAAACCTTCCTTCTGCAGTGTTTCATCTTTAAGCTTGGGCCTGGCAGAAGACTTTCTTGGTGGGTGTAGGGAAAGGCCAGACTAAACCACACCATTGTTTCAGAGACAAAGGCAGGCTGAAGCTGAAGACAGGCTGTGAGATAGACCTGAGTCTGTTGAGGTGTGGGAAGTGAAAACTCCTTCCTGCTGAGCCTCTGAGGCTAGACCTGTCCTTGTGTTCATGATGGTCTGCACCTCCCAGTTTGGTGCAGCTCAGTGGTCTCCTATGCTGCCCAACCTGGATGGGAGTAGATCTCTTTCTGTGCTACTAAGTGGGCATATTTCTTCAAGAGGACACTATACATTCTGCAGGCTTCATTTTTGGCTCTTGGGCAAGTACTGCTGTGAGACTCAGGTCCAAAGACATCCAGTTTGCCTACAAATCTGTTACACAGAGAGGAGTTCTTCAGCCTGTCTGAGCTCTGATCCATACAGGGGACATCAGCAGAAACTTCCTTCTCTCCCCAGCCTGTTCCCACAAAATTGATGTCTTCTGAGAGGTTTCTCTGTCTGTCATACCTGCTTGAAACGTATTTATCACTACTTTATATTTCAATAGCCTTTGGTTAGAAAGGGCTTGGTTTCTAGAATAAGAAAGTGGAATTTATCTCAGATTAACAGAACCCTGATCATGAAGAAAACTAGCTGGCTCTAGGGCCAGCAGGCATAATGCAGCTTGGGCCCTGCTGGGTTTGGAGCTTACAGTTAAAATATCTGCTAAAGAGTGACTTTGGATCAAAGCTTTCTCTGTAGCTGGAAGCCATCCTACCTTCTCCTTTCTGAGCATCATATTGGGTGCTTAAGATAGATTAGATCACCTGCTTTAGGTCCCACTGCTTGAGAAGCTGGAGAAGATTAACTTTCCTTCAGTTGACAGTGACAAGACTCAACCACTAAGGTGGAAGGAGGAAAGGACTCTTACACTGATACACTGTTACACACTTCAAAGGGGTTTCCATGGGACACTTGTCTCAAAAGGATCCATAGATACACACATGCAGTCACTTGGCCTACAGGAACAAGTTCTACCATGAAGTTTAGCAGAGAACTCCCAACTGCACAACATCCTTGCATCTTTGTCCCCTTTTGTCTGAGGCTAGTGCACACTGGACATGCTGTTTGATGTCAGTGGAAGGTCTGATGGCTTGGGCATCCCAAAGATCCTCCTGCTGTTGTTCAGAGTCCCACAGATAGCATGTCAGTTAGAAACAAACTCTTCCCTCTGCTTGTGAGTATTTGAGCCCAAAGGATGTTTTGATTTATTTCCTAGCTTTATTTATAACTTCATTTCATAACTTTTTGGGGGGATTTATTTCATAACTTGCCAATCTTCCACCACCTGGCTTCTCATCCAGACTTTGGATGATACACAGGCAGCATTCTCACATTTTTGTGGCAGACAAGATTCTCCTCTGTCAGCCAAGCTTTTGATATCAAGTAGAACATTTTTCATTGCTGAAAGTGAGTGCACTTCGAAATTGTGGATGATGCCAGCAGCTCATGGTAACCTTCTGGAGGCACTGACCACTTCCTGAAATCACTGAGGAAACTCCCTAAAACTTTATCATATTCCTACAATTATGCCATGAGTCAGACATGTTTCGTTGTAGGAAAGGAGTTTCCAGTAGAATGGCTTTGAGCTCTGTGTGTGTGTGTGTGGGTGCCCCTTGGTGTGGAAGTGGGGTGAGAAGGGAAGGCTTAAGGCAGGTACCTTGAAGGGTGAGCAAGTCTGCAAGGGCAGAGAGGCCACACAGTGCATTTGGTTGATGAGGCAAGATTTTGGTTGCAGGGGAACTGCAGGGGGTGGCCTTTGGGAGAAGAGACCAAGGTCTGCCCATGTCAGTGCCAGCTGAGCATCACAGGACACAGCTGAGCCCATCAGTGGTGCTGGTGGCACTTCTGTGATCAGAGCAAAAATGCTCTGCAGGAGCTATGAGAGAGGAGGGAGGAAAATGTGAGAGAAACAACCCCTCAGATTGCAAAGTCAGAGAAGGAGAGGGAGGAGATGCTGCAGGAGCTGGAGCAGAGATTCATCTGCAGCCTGTGCAGGACAACTTTGGAGGCCATATCTCCACTGCAGTCTGTGGAGAAGCCCAAGCTGCAGCAGCTAGATATGCCCTGGAAAAGACAATCATAGAGTGATGATGGTTGGTGCCTCCAGCCACCCAACACTGCCATGCTCACCACTAACCCATGGCCCCAAGCACCACAGCTACAGGTTTCCTTGAACATTTCCAGAGATGGTGATTCCACCTCCTCCCTGGGCCAAGGCCTGATAACCATCCCATGGAAAGCCTGTGCAGGAGCAGGCTCCTGGCAGGAGCTGCAGCCTGTGGAGAGGAAATCCCACAGAAGTAGGTTTTCTGGCAGGAACTGTGTCCCATGGGGGACTCTCCCCAGAGTACTTTGTGAAGGACTGCCTCCTGCAGGAGAGTCCCCACACTGGAGCAGGGGAAAAGGATGAGGAGGCAAAAACAGCAGGGAGGAGCTGCTGGGACCATAACCTCCATTCTCCATCCCCCTGTGTGACTCTAGGTGGTAGGCAGAAGAGTTGGGAATGAAAGAGTGAAGCTGAGCCTGGGAGAAAGGAGGAGAAAGGGGAAGCTTTTTTAGTTTAGTCTTTGCTTCTCACCATCCTACACTGTTTTTAATTGGCAGTAAACTAAATTAGTCTTCCCAAAGTTGAGCCTGGTTTGCCCATGAAGGTAATTAGGAAGTGATCTCTCTGTCTTCATCCCAGCCCATGAGCTTTTTCTTCACCTTGTCCCTCCATCCTGTGGATGAGTGGGAGTCATGGAGCAGCTGTGTGGGTGTCTGGCTGCAAGTCAAGGTCAAAGGCAGTACACACAGCAAATTGTGAGTGGAACAAATAAGCTTGGATCACTTCTTCCTCTTCAGGACACATATTGCTATCAGTTGGTTGTCTTCATCCCCCCACTCAGCCCTCTGCATGCACAGAGACAGGGTATAGCATGTTCAGCAAAAGCTGAGGGCTTCCTGTCTCTGTGATCCCTTGAAGCCATATGGGTGTCCAAACTGTGACCTCTGCCAAGGACACTTGGATTCTGCTGAGAGACAGTTTGTAGTGGTACAGAAAATGGGGTAGTTTCTGAATTGATGGTTATATGCCACTAGGATGGAAGCAGGAATCACTTTATTATTTTGTGAGAATGACTGAGCACTGGCACAGGTTGCCCAGAGAGATTTTGGAGTCTCCATCCATGGAGATATTTACAAGTCATCTGAAGCAAGTGGTCCTGCTTGAGCAGGTGGCTTGCACCTGAGGACCTCCAGGAGTTTCCTTCCAACCTCAACCTTTCTGTGGTGCTGTGAACTGCTCAGAGCTTGAGACATCTGCATAGGCACCATATTTATGTCAGTGTTATGTGGTCACTGCAAAGAGGGAAGTAACTGCTAAGGAAGGTATGATTTATTGCTAGGAGAAAGAAGAGAAACCGGGCTCATGGAGCCCTGAGCTTTCACTCTGCTCAGGTGTGTTTCATCTGCACTTCCAGGACATTTTTCAAGCTAGATAAGCTTAATTTTGTGCATCTTCACATCTGCCAGTGTTTCATTCTGAATAATCTGAAAACTCAAACCTTCAGTGACTTGAAAATCCTGTGAAGAAAGGCATCATGAGGAGCTAGTCCAATATTTTGCTCATTTTTTCCCCCTCCTATTTCAACCACAGTAACAGCTCTTTCTTTCCCAGAATTTTACTTCCTCAGAGAAAAACATTTCCCTCTTGCCTATGATGGGTTCTGCTCTTACTGCTTGCTGTTCAGGTTGTAACATAAACTGTGCATAACTAAGCATAATTGTAGCTATAACTATTACTTACCTCTAACCAGGGGAGTTCTGAACCATCTGTATTCATCAAAAATAATCTTGTTTTTCTCCACAGCTGTTGAATCTGCTGATCCTACTGTTATCATTTGGGGAAATGGAATTTTATTTTGGAGGTGTGCATGAAAACTAAAACCCATCTTTTTACAGATAAGTAAAATGACCATTTCTGTAAACTCAAGAAAAGAAGAAATTTGAGCATGAACTCTTAAAGAAATAAATTTATCCATGTGTTAAAAATCCTTGCACCCTTGGGAAAAGAGCATTTCATTTTCCCTGGGGAGGAATGCCAGTCACCTTCCAAGCCTATGAAGTCACAGCGGTGGGTTGTCAGGGTTCCCTCTCTACAAATGTCTAAAGAAGCTGGATTCCAGAGCTGGGCTCTGATTTGGACAATCCTTTTTTTTTTTTTCTCTCTTTCTTGTTGGAATATTTGGGTTTATTTCTGTGACAGATTTTTACTGGAATGTACCTGTTCTGTTTAATTTCTTCTCATGAGAACTTGATCCTTTGGTGTAGCACAACAAAGAGTTAATCTGATCCTGCCTTCTGCTCAGCTCATCCCTACAGGTTAGGGAAGGCTTTTTAAAGTGTGTAGTCAGACTGCTCTGGGCCAAGGGTTTGATCTTGCATTCTGTTATTCTTTAAGCTAGTGTTCTGCTCAAGAGGTCTAGTGATAGGATGCTGCTTCTCTCAGTTGTCATGATTCTATGAAACACACCTGGTTTGTCACAGTAAAAACAAAAATAAATGTGCTTTTATGTTTCTTAATTGGAAATCTTATTCATTTTCATCAGGATGTGTTTCAGAGTCTGAAGATATCCTGAAGAACAACAACATTCCACTATTGCACCTCAGATATATTTTGAACTCAATTCTTCTTCTTCTTACTTTTCTGCCTCAGAAAGTGTTCGCAGCACTGACCTTGTTGTGAAAGAAGCCCTTCACTTGCAAAGGTGTCCTCTCAAAGCCCACTCAAAGGCCTCAGTGTTTTCTGGCAGGGTGGAAGCAGGGGAACACACTGGCAAGGTTTTGGAAGGATAGTCATGGAGAAAGAGCAGACACAGCCTTTCAAAGATGTGTCCCAAACTGCTCAGGAGTTGGATTCACAAACTGAGCTGCTCACAGTGTACAGCAAGTGTGATTAGCTCCTTTGTCTTGTGGCTGGAAACAAGAGAGATGGTAAGCACGTGCACCATCCCTGGAGGGGATTAAGAAACATCTAGATATGGTTCTTCAGGCACAGTCTGACAATCCCTTGTGTTCTCCTGTGGCCCCTGGTGCCATAACTGTGCCCACAGCAGAGGGAGCATTAAACTCCCCCTCTGTGGGCAGTGATACCCATGTTCCTAGAATCCTTGCATGGGTAGGATGATCTCATTAGCCTTCTGGCAGTCATCCTAGGAGAAGGACAACTCTGATTCCAAACCCAGGCAGATGGAGCTCGTTTAGCCCTGTAAGGCCTTCCAGCTAAGAGGTTAAACCTCCATCCTAAGGACTTGGCTGCCAGCGTCCAAGCTTGCTAGGCCCTGGCAGATGAAGCTTAGGACTAAAGGGTGGGTCCAGCTCTGCGCATGCTGTGTCTCACCTAAAAAAATCCCTAGTGCAGGCTCGAGGGTGCTATCTGCTATCCTCTTTTTATCAGCATGCTTGGAAAAGGCGCTGAGGAGGAGCGTGGATGGAGCCCTCCCTGGAGCTTCCTTTGCGAAGCCTAGCCATGACAATGAGATATGGTTCTTAGAGGCACGGTTTAGTGGCATGGGGGTGATAGGTTGCTGGTTGGATTTGATGCCTGAATTTAGTTCTTTTCACCAGGGTGTGTTTCAGTGTCTGAAGACCTCCTGAAGAATAACAACATTCCACTACTGCAACCTCAGCTACATTTTGAACACAAAAAGGTAAAAGCTGCCCTTCCAGCTCATTTCCAGCTGCTGCTTCCTACTCTGCTACCTCTACCACCCCAAATCTTATGAAACTCTCCCTGTGTGAGTCTTTCATTTCTGCAGATGGATTTGATTTGGCCAGTCCCACATGGTGCAGAGCACAATGACTTGGGTACCTGTTAGCATTGTTATGGAGAGCCTTGCAGGCTGAGGCAGGGAGTAGGCTGTCACCCTCCATACACTCAGACTCCACAGGATCTACAGGAATGGCTTGAGAACCTCTCTACCTATTAGAAGAGGAACACTCAGCATCTGTACTGAAAACACCAGACTTGGTTTATTTTGCATCTCAAATCATTGCTTGCCCTCTGTGCTCAGTTTGTTCCTAATCATTCATCCAAGCAACTAGTTTTGAATCTTTATTCCCCTAGTATAAGAAGTTTGGCTAAGCTACAATGCAAACAATTTGCATGGAGCCTGAGCTGAAATGAGTGAGAAAATGAGCATGGTAGTCAGAAAACTGAACTTGCTCACACTTATCTGGTGAGAAGCCCATGAAGGTCAGCTAAGGAGCAGACAAATGTCAGTCCCTGGGGACACTAGCAATGCCATCAGATTCGCTGTCTGAGTTTGCAGAGGTAACTCAGCTCAGAAGAGATGCATTGGAAGTTCTCAGTGGGCCTCTCCAGAGTTAATCTAACATCCTTCTACCATGTGGTTTAGCAACACTAAATGGTTTCCACTCTTCACAGAAAGCTGCTGCAGGTTTTGTATACTAGCTAGACAGACAGATATAAAAAGCCCCAACTTTTGAAGAGTCATTATTTGCATTTCCAAACAGATCCCATCTGCCTGTGTCTCCTTCTCTCTATCTCTTTGGATTAACTCAGCAGGAGGGTTGGTGAGTTGGTCCTTAGAGTGGTTGCTTGATTGTTTGCCTTGAGTGCTGAGGGACTAGAGGAGACCCTCTCCTTGCTGTGAGTTTGGAAAATCAGTCCCTGACACTAAATGCTGAAGATCTGCAGGATATCAAACAGCACGGAGAATAACAACTCTGTTTTCTCCACAGGCTTTTTTCACCCCGTGGATCTCAGCCCTCCAAGTGCACAACTGCACCTCCAGAGGTCTGCAGGCACCCTCAGCTGGTTCCTTAGCAACAGGAGCCCTGGCCATGCTAGCTGAACTGCTTCTCCTCCAGCAGGTTTCCTTGGCAGCAAGCAAAAGGCTTAGAAAGGATTCAAAATAAATAAATAAATAGGTAAAATCAAAGGAGGCAGACAAATTCCACCACAGAAATGAATTTCACCATTGACTCATCTGGCTCAGGATCCAAAATAAAAAAAAAAACAACCAAACCCAGAAGTTGTGCACTTAAAATATGTCTATGGACCTGGGCTTTCCTCTGCTGAGGCTGGCAGAGAAGGTGCAGGGATGGCCAAGGACAAGGTCATGCTGTCCTAGCTATTTGTGTGCCAGAGCCTGCTCCCAAGAGATTTGACTACCTACACGAGCAGCATCTTCCTTTGCAGCTCAGGTGGTGGAAATGGTGGCCCTGGAGAAGCAGTTCACCTGTAGACTGAGGAGATGTCCCCTAGTGAGCTCCAGAGGATAGGCCAGCAATTTGGGTATTGCTTCATTTGGGGAAGTTCCTCTAGTAGGACTTGATTATACATCCATACATCATGGAAATAACTAGGTAGGTCCAGCACCCTAGCACAGCAAATGAACCTCTGGATTGTTGTATTGTGCAGAGGATCAGGAGAGGAGTAAGTAAGCCAACTAGCCTCAAACATTTGGATATTTCTCCACAAGACTGCCCCTGAGCTGTAAACTTCAGAGGTATTTTTCTTTCTGTAATTTCAGGCACATTGAACTTTCCATGTATTTAAAATCTACAGCACACACATTGCATCATCTAGGTGCAAGGTCATGAGGTTTTACATCTTATTTCTCAAATAAAACACAAACTAGAAAAAAAGGTTCTGTGCACAATGACTTAGGGCTCTGGAAGTAAGAAGAGGGGAAGAAAGCTTGGTGACTAAGGGCATACAGGAGTTTTCTGGCAGGAGTTTCTTGTATCTGTACAGAAGTTCAGTGGCTTTAGGGGCAGATTCTAAGGCATCCATTTGGATAAATGAAAGAAAATGGATGACATCTATGTCACGTCTATTTTAGATANAAAGCCTAGACACAATACATACACAAACACACAATGCTCAAATGAACAACCAGTTATATTAGAAACAGCAATAGGTTAACTTGAAGACAAAGTGAGATTGGAAAATAATGTAAAAAATTAATATATTAAAGAATATGAATATTAAAGAATATGAGGACAGGCTGAAAGAGTTGGGATTGTTTAGTCTGCAGAAGAGAAGGCTCCCAGCAGACCTTCTTGTGGCCTTCCAGGATCTGCAGGAGCTACAAGAGAGCTGGGAAAGGACTTGTTAGGATATCAGGTAGTGCTAGGACTTGGGGGAATGGATCCAAGCTTGAGGAGGGGAGATTGAAGTTGGCTGTTAAGCAGCAGTTGTTGGCCAGGAGGGTGCTGAGCCACTGTGCCAGGTTGGCCAGAGAGGTGGTGGCAGCCCCAGCCCTGGCAGTGTTGCAGGCCAGGCTGGCTGGGGCTGGGAGCAAGCTGCTCTAGTGCCAGGGGTTGGGGTGCACAGGGGGTTGGGATAGAGGAGCTTCAAGGTCCCTTCCAACCCTCACAGATCTGTGATTCTAAGAAAAAGGGAATATATTTTCTTCTGCTGCTCAGTGCCTCCTGCTTAGTTGTCCCTAGCATTGTTTGGTTTCGTGTTTTATCTTTCTGAAGACTGGAAGGCAGCACTGGAGCCATGCAGAGCTCTTGGTCTTCAGGGGTTCTATGCTCACAGGAGCACATGAATAAGATTTATTATGCTAATCAAGAAAACTAATGAGTGGGACTTTGAACATGCTGTCACTTGGACTCTATTATAACATTGGAATTTCTGTGGCATGTAAGAATAGCAAAAAGCAGCTGAAGAGCAAGAATTCTGCAGCAGAGTTATGAACTTTGCAAATATGCCTTCAGCCAAGAACATCTTTGAGTCAGCTCTTTCGCTCTCGCAGACTATTTTAAACTGCAGCAAACACTACCTGCACAGCCTTGGACTAAGGATGGCAGAGGGATTTGAGAATGCCTAAGCCCACAGAGAGCAATTTGTAAACATATGTTCATGTTCCTAAGGACAGAAATGGGATTCTGGAGAGGAGTAAGGGAAATGAAAACTTCCTTGGGCCCAGTGCGTTATTAAAGTAGATGTTTGGTAGATGATACACTCAGTATCAGTAGATGTTCAGATCTATACAGTCAACAGCCAAATTTTACTCATATTTTGAATATAAAGAGCTTATTGAAGTGCTGTATTTTGGGGTTTTTTTATCTGTTTTAATTCACGGTAATTTGGGTGAAACAGAAGTATCACCACAAGGAACAACTCAGAGTCTTGACTAGCTGCACTCCTTTGGAAGCCTAGTGTCACAGAGCTAATCCTGATCATGGATCTTTTCATCCTTCCAGGACAAGAAGTCAAGGATGGTGGTGTTTCCTTACCTGCCAGATGACTGCTGAGCAAAGCTTCATATCACAGATTCACAGAATCATTAAGGTTGGAAGAGACCTCTAAGCTCATCAAGTCCAACCATACCTAGAACTCCCATGTCACTAAAGCCATGGCCCTAAGTACCACATCTAGATATTTCTTAAACCCCTCCAGGGATGGTGACTCCAGCACCTCCCTGGGCAGCCTGGGTCTAGACTTAACAACTCTTTCAGTAAAGAAATTCCTCCTTATTTCTAATCTCAACCTCCCCTGCTACAACTTCCCTAGTGTGGCAGGGCTTTCCCAGTAATCCTCCAAGCTGTTCATGATGACTTGGGTGGAATTTTCTGCTCCCACAATTACCATGTTCCGTGCTGGCAGTATGATTTGATTCCAGGCAGTTGCAGTAAAATAAGCAGGGATTTACAGAAGAACTCAGGTGACAATCTATGGCACTTCAATTTGAGACTCATCACTGTTTCTGTCCTATTCAAACACCCTGCTTTGGCCAGGACACTGCTACATAGATGGAAACACAAGTCCACAGGCAGACAGGGTTTCTGAGAAGACTCCTGGAGGGGTTTCTTTTCTGAGAAGAACATCCCACTAGTAGATCAGGGGTTTAGAGATAATTTTCTCTGTTAACCTGTTACTAAAAGCAACATCTATGGCATCAGGAAACCTGGTTTGTCTTTTCTCCTTTAGTATGTGTCTGCTGCAGCAGCTCCAGAGGAAAGCAAGCTATCTGATCTACCAAGGGTGAGGTCTACCTTTGCCACACACACACACACACACAGAACAGGGTTGTTTTATCTCTCCATCTCTTTATTAGCACTAGTTAGCATGCAATTCTCGAGGCTGAAGGCAGTCCTTATACATATAAANTGGCACAGGTTGCCCAGAGAGGTTGTGGCTGCTCCATCCCTGGCAGTGTTCAAGGCCAGGCTGGATGCAGCCCTGGGTGACCTGGGCTAGTGATTGGCATCCCTGCTCAGTGTGGGGAGGTTGGAACTAGATGATCTTTAGGGTCCCTTCCAACCTGGCCATTCTGTGATTCTATGATTCTATGAAACCTGGCACACTTAACCAGTCTCCTGAGGTGTTTCCCCAGATTCCAGCAGGGCAGGCAGATCCTTCATCAGGCAGAGAACAGCCCTGTAGCTTCTGTGCTTCTCTGTGGAGGAGGATGAGCCTCAGTGGCAACAAGCAGCCACTCTCAACACTGCTCTTTGCCTTTGCTTCCAGCTGAACTGCTAGGGGAATATCACAGTTATGATAATAAGTGTTCCTCTATTCTTCATAGACACAGAGTTTTCTTCTGTGTTTTATTTGGATGGACTCTGTTGAGTTCATGCTTCTTCCCTTCCTAGATGCTGCTGCTGACTGAGGGCAACAGCCGAAGCAACTTTAAACAAGCTAGCCAGGGTGTGAGCAGAAGCCTGGGGACAATCTCATGAGCACATTTATCCTGCTTACTGCACAGATCAGAAGGGTTATTGGGTTGGAACACAGGGCAGGAATTTGTTATCCATCTTCCAAACATAAACAGTATTGGCAGGAATTTGTTATCCATCTACCAACCATAAACAGTTTTGGCAGCTGATGGAGACAAGATTTTCAAGGATGGTTTCTGCACTTCTCTTTTTCTTTCCCATTCCACATCTCTAATATAAAAGTCATGCTGAGCTGTAATTTCACAGTATCACAGTATCCCAGTATGTCAGGGGTTGGAAGGGCCCTAGAAAGATCATCTAGTGCAACCCCCCTGCCAGAGCAGGAGCACCTAGACCAGCTCACACAGCAATGTGTCCAGGCAGCTCTGCAATGGCTCCAGACAAGGAGACTCCACAGCCTCCTGGGCAGCCTGGGCCAGTGCTCTGGCACCTGAACTGCAAACAAGTTTCTCCTCAGGTTAATACTAAACCTCCTGTGGTCCAGCTTGCTCCCATTCCCTCTTGTCCTACCATTGGATGCCATGGAGCAGAGCCTGGCTCTCTCCTCCTCACACTCACCCTTCACATATTTCTAAGCATTGCTGAGGTCTCCTCTCAGTCTCCTCTTGTCCAGGCTGAAGAGACCCAGCTCTCTCAGCCTGTCCTCCTAGGGCACATGCTCCACTCCTTTCAGGATCTTGCTGGCCCTGTGCTGGACTCTCTCCAGCAGCTCCCTATCCTTCTGGAGCTGAGGGGCCCACAACTGGACACAGCATTCCAGGGGAGGCCTCCCCAGGGCACAGGAGAGGGGAGAAGAACCTCTCTGGCTCTGCTGGCCACGCTCCTCTTAATGCATCCTAGGATGCCATTGGCCTCTTGGCCACAAGGGCACATTGCTGCCTCATGGGCATCCTCCTAGCCACCAGCACTCCTAGAGCTTTTTCCCCAGGGCTGTTCTCCAACAGATCAGTTCCCAGTCTGTACTGATCCATGGGCTTGTTCCTTCCCAGATGCAGTACTTTACATTTACCCTTGTTAAATCTCATCAAGTTTCTCCCTGCCCATCTCTCTAGCCTGTCCAGGTCACTCTGGATGGCAGCACAGCCTTCTGTTGTTGTGGTCTTCCTCTTTCTAGTTCATATAGCAGGTGAATTGGATCCTTTCAAGGTCATTTTGGCATGCCTGCACCACATTGATGGCACAGCTCTCACTAGGTCTTCATTTTTCCTGATGTTGTTTCTGTGCCTACAGGGGGGAAACAAATAAATGGATCAGTACTTCCCTGGAAACACTGGGATGGACTTCACAATCCACATGTCTATCCCAAAAAATAAGGGGGTCACTTAGTAGAATGACCTGTGTATTGACAGCAGTGCATCTCTAAGCTATAGATGCAAGTACAAAAATTGGGAGCCAAGATCTTGGTTTGAAAGGAAATGTGGTGGATTTAAGGATGCTCTTTAATTATTGGTCATTTACACCCCCTTAAACCTTGAGCTTCTTGCCTGAAGGTGAATCTGTGTAGGCTCCACTCGCTGAGAGCGTGGGGGAGGTTTGTAGCCCCACTCATTCATGAGACTGTCAGATGCTTCCTGCTGGCAATTTGCTATTGTGAGCAAGAATAAACCATTTGGATTGCTATTCCCAAGCTGAGTATGTCTGCACTGTGCTGCTATTTCCAGCTGGAGGTCTCAGTCCTTCTGAAGATAAACACATTAAGGAGATACAGACTGTAGAGGAGGGAAGCCCTTGCCTTCCACCCTGCTCTCTCAGGTAAACATGTCGCAGAATCTGGATTTATTTGGGTTTTTTGTTTCTTTCTCATCCTCTCACCCACTAACTGGAAATCCATTCAGGTTCTTGCAGCTGTTAATGTATTTACAATCAGGTTTGGGTTTTTTTCTCTGTCTTTGCCAATATTGTCCTTAACTTACAGAGCTTTTCTCTCCCCTTGGGTGTTTGCTCTCCTGGTTTATTTACAGAGAGCAATCCTACTGCTTTCAGACTTAGCTAAGCAAGCTAAGCTTTGATTGTCCTCTCTGAAATGATACACTCATAACCAAGAAAAGATAGAGAGATGGGCCTCTTCAGAACAAAACAATAATGACATTAATAATGCATTTTAAAGCACTGATTAGTGGACAAAAATGAAATATTGTTATTAATTTCATCATGCTAGGTCTAATCTTGCATATGCAGGAGTGCTTCCAAGCCCTAGGTCTGGATGTGCACCACAGCAATACATTAGAGTGCTGCTGGGGCCAGACCATGGTACAACATGGAAGGACACATGTGATCATGTGAGAAATCTCATGGAGAGCATTCCTGTTTGGTTTCTTTTAGAAGAGACCCAGCTCATGAAAGCTTTACTCAAAGATCTCCTGTGGAAACAGGCAAGAATGGCAGTGTCTTCTTTCTGCTTGGCAGAAAATTTGGGGAGAAAAATGATAGTCTGCTCTGAATCAGAGCTGTGTCACAGAAGATAACATCTCCTGTGTGCCAGAAATGCAGCTGGAACCAGAGAGCACACAAACACAAGGTACATCAGAGCCCACACATCACTAGCCATTCTGCTTCACTCTTTTCATCTCTAATGTTCCATTTTCAGTGCCTTTGACCCCAGTTGTGAGCATGCATGTGCAGCTCAATTGATCTCACTATTCTGGCAAGCAAGATGAGTACCTCACTGTTCTCAGCTGTGCACAGAAAAAGCAGCAGAGACAGTTTAGATTTCCATAAGGCAAGCAAAGAAGGAAGGGGCAAATGGAGGTATTTAGACAGAGGGCTGGATTTACAGCAGCTACTCTAGCTCCTAAGATAGACAGAAGTGTCCATATGGGATCAGGAAAGCAAAGATATAGAGCCCTGTGCCTTCCAAACCTCAACTCTTCATGCTCTCAGTGGGTTCAAGCAGCCCCACTATGCTGGTCATCAGCTGAAAAAGGCTGAAGTGAATTTCTCACAGTCATACCTCACACAAACTGGTGTTCTCACATCTTTTTCCAAGCTAATCTTCTCCTTATAACTGGGAATACAGACAGAGCAGGTATCACTGGCATAGTTGGTGATGGGAGAGGGAATGCTTTTCAGTTGTGCTTCTTAGGGCTCCAGGACCACTCCCTGATGTGTCAGGGAAGTCATTGAAGGAAAGGTAGAAGAAAGATACCTACCCATGCTTTCCTGTTTAATGGAGAATGCTTTGGGAGAAACCTCAATGGAAGATGCTCTGAACTAGGTACACAAAGGTGGTTTCAAACATAGATCTGTCAGGTGTCTTTCCCAGTAAAACCAAGTTCCTCTCTCCTGCCTCAGCGTTTTTCTCCTTCATTGGTTCATTCTCTTTAACAAATTAAGGGTGTCAAAGTCTCAGAAACATTAAACAAAAGATTGGAAGAGTCATGGAAATGATGGGAATGAACAGCAGCCTCTGGAGCCTAAAGTACACCTAGCAAAATAAGTCCAGCCATGCTAGCAGATCTTTTTGCAGCTCACAGTCTGGCAGATCTGTGGCACTTCAGCAGGTCTGCAGAAGAGTCATCATGATGGGGGTGGGAAGGCATGGCAAGCAGTTAGTAGATGCATGGTATGTTGCTGTTGGTTTGCTGTTTGTTTTCAAGCAAACAGATGACTGACAGGGTAAATATGAACTCATCTCTGCTCATTTCGAAGAGCTCTGTGCCTGCATCTGAGCCTACTTCAGGTTGTCTCCAGAGAGGATGCTGCTGGCAAGGCTTGAAGTTCAGTTCAAGACATGCAAGAAGAGAGAACATGTCTGTGAAAGGCTGTAGGTCTGAACCTTGGCTAATGCTCTTGTGGGTCTGGCAGCAGCAAAGGGCTACAGAGGGAACAGCCAACAGGGGTAACTTCTGTCCTATCCAGAGCAACGATCTAAACTGATATAAAAGCAACACAAGTGATATACCTCCCATGGTCCAGTTCCAGCATGGAGAGGTTTCTGGGGGACAAAGCAATGAATAAAGGATGTTCATACCAAAATTCAACACAGCATCTATTGTCTGCTTTAAAGAGAATTATTGGTGTAAGGATATCTGCTCACCAGGACTCACAGAGATGTGGATGGAGAGGGAGCAGGGGAGGGTTAGACTGGACATTAGGAAGCACTTCCTCACACAGAGGGTGATTGGGCTCTGGAATAGGCTGCCCAGGGAGGTGGTGGAGTCACCATCCCTGGAGGTGTTTAAGAAAAGATTGGATGTGGCACTGAGTGGCATGGTTTAGATGTTGTGGTGTATTGGGTCATAGGCTGCACTTGATGATCCTGGGGGTCTTTTCCAGTCTTCGTGATTCTGTGATTCTGTGAGAGTACAGAATGAGCTAAAGGATTGCTGGTGACTCTGAGGACAAGAAAGGCCCTGCACAGACTCACAAGCATATGTAACAAAGCAGTTTAAGACATATTTCCTGTGCTAAGGTGCCCAAACCAGAGCCTGTAGATCTTGTCTACTTGGATTTTAGTAAAGCCTTTGACGCTGTCTCCCACAGCATTCTCCTGGAGAAGCTGGCAGCTCATGGCTTGAACAGGTTTACTCTTGGCTGGGTAAGGAACTGGCTGGATGGCCAAGCCCAGAGAGTAGTGGTCAATGGAGTTCAATCCAGCTGGTGACCAGTCACCAGTGGTGTTCCCCAGGGCTCAGTGTTGGGGCAGCTCTCTTCAACATCTTTATAAATCATCTGGGTGAGAAGATAGAGTGCATCCTCAGTAAGTTTGCAGATGATACCATGTTAGGAGAAAGTATCTGCTTGAGGGTGGGGAGGCACTGCAGAGAGGCTTGGATAGGCTAGAACACTGAGCTGAGGCCAATGATTCTCCTAGAAGGTCTGCTAAGGCATATGGAGGAGAGGGAGGTAATCAGAGACAGTCAGCATGGCTTCACTAAGGGCAGATCCTGTCTGACAAACCTAGTGGCTTTCTATGATACTGTGACTACCTCAGTGGACAAGGGACAAGCTGTGGATGTGATCTATCTGGACTTGTGCAAGGCCTTTGACACAGTCCCCCACAACATTCTACTGGCCAAGTTAGAGAGCTATGGATNCTGATGGAGCAGGTCCAGAGGAGGGCCACAAAAATGATCAGGGGGCTGGAACACCTCTCCTATGAGGACAGGCTGAAGGAGCTGGGATTGTTCAGCCTGGAGAAGAGAAGACTTCGGTGGGACCTAATAGTGACTTTCCAGTACTTAAAGGGAACTTACAAGAAGGCTGCAGAGGGCCTGTTTGCAAAGGCCTGCAGCGAAAGGACAAGGGGCAATGGTTTTAAACTGGAGAGGAGGAGATTTAAATTGGACATTAGGAAGAAGTTCCTCACCACAAGGGTGGTGGAACACTGGACCAGGTTGCCCAGGGAGGTGGTTGAGTTCCCATCCCTGGAGGCATTCAAGGCGAGGCTTGACAGGGCTCTGGGCAACCTGATCTAGTTGGGGATGTCCCTGCCCAATGCAGGGGGGTTGGACTAGATGACCTCCAGAGGTCCCTTCCAACCCTAACCATTCTATGATTCTATGATTCTAATGGGATGAGCTTCAACAATGCCAAGTGTCAGGTCCTGCACTTGGGTCACAGCAACCCCATGCACCACTACAGGCTTGGGGCACAGTGGTTGCATTGGTGCCTGGCAGAGAAGGACCTGGGGGTGCTGGTTAACTGCCAGCTGCACATGAGCCAGCAGAGTGCCCAGGTGGCAGAGAAGGCCAACAGCTTTCTGGCCTGGATCAGAAACAGTGTGGACAGCAGGAGCAGAGAAGTGATCATCCCCTTGTACTCAGCACTAATGAGGTCACACCTCGCATACTAAGTTCAGTTTCAGGTCCCTCACTCCAAGAAGGACATTGACATGCTGGAGTGTGTCCAGAGAAGGGAAACAAGGATGATGAAGGATCTAGAGCACAAGTCTTCTGAGGAGCAGCTGAGGGAAATGAGGTTTGTTAGTGTGGAGAAGAGGAGGCTCAGGGGAGACCTTAGCTCTCTCTCTACAACTCCCTGAAAGGAGGTTGCAGTGAGATGGGGGTAGGGCTCTCCTCCAGGGTTAACAAAAAGAGGACAAGAGGAAATAGACTTAAATTGCACCAAGGGAGGTTGAGACTGGGTATTAGGAAAAGTTTCATTACTGAAAGGGTTGTCAGCATAGGCTGTTTAGGTAACCACTTGATATTAACAAGGATGGTAACTTCTACTTTCCTAATTCTAGACAGCAAACACCCACCTATTTTCTGCTTTTCTTTCCTTGCATCTGTAATGTCCTCTTAGATCACTAGCAGAAAAGCTTGTATGAAGTATCAGCTACTGTAAAAAGAAGGAATCTAGAGTCTTTAATATCTTGCCTGGTTGAGCCTGAGCAGGAAGTGTCATAGATCAAGACTAAAGAGTAAGAGCTGTAGATCAATTAATGTTCTTGTTAGACTCTGTACAAAGATCTAATATTTAGGAGTCTTCTTGCTGTTTGGACTCTAAATAGTGAATATGAAAAATAAGAAGGTCCAGAAAGGTATCCAGACCTTTGCTGTTGTGAATGTCTATGTGCCAATAAGATTAAGTCAGAGGAGCAAGAGGTGAAATAGCTGCCAGATATTGGGAGAGGACCTTGAAATGATTGAGAGGAGTTGGATATATTTGTAAGAATATGCAGGATTCAGTGGTATTGCTCCTGTCATCTCCAGTGTTTTCTGTCTGAAGAGGTTCTTCACAACAGTAGGCTTCCTGGTCCATTCTCTGAAGATAATTACTTTTTCACTTCAATCATAGAATCATAGACTCCTAGAATGGTTTGGGTTGGAAGGGACCTCTGGAGCTCATCTAGTCCAACCCCCCTGCAGTGGCCAGGGACATCCCCAACTAGAGCAGCTTCCCCAGAGCCCTGGCAAGCCTCACCTGCAATGCCTCCAGGGATGGGAACTCAACCACCTCCCTGGGCAACCTGGGCCACTGTTCCACCACCCTCATGGGGAGGAACTTCTTTCTAATGTCCAGTTTAAATCTACTCCTCTCCAATTTAAAACCATTGCCCCTTGTCCTTTCACTGCAGGCCTTTGCAAACAGGCCCTCTGCAGCCTTCTTGGAAGTTCCCTTTAGGTACTGGAAGGTCACTAGTAGTTCCCCTGAAGCCTTCTCTTCTCCAGGCTGAACAATCCCAGCTCCCTCAGCCTGTCCTCAGAGCAGAGGTGTTCCAGCCCCTGAGCATTCTCGTGGCCTCCTCTGCACCTGCTCCAGCAGCTCCATGTCCTTTGTGTGTTGAGGGCTCCAGAACTGGACCCAGTATTGCAGAGGAGGTGTGAGCAGAGCAGAGTGCAGTGGCAGAATCACCTCTCTGGCTCTGCTGGCCACGCTTCTCTTGCTGCAGCCCAGGATGCCATTGGCCTTCTGGGCTGCCAGTGTGCACTGTATGGTCTCAGGTCTCTTTCAGTGCCTCAGCTGAAGCAATCACCCACCCCTCAAACAATTTCAAGAGGTTAGCTCTTCTGTCTAGCCATCCCCTGCCTCCACTCCTCGTTGCCTATGCATCAGATTTTGCAGCCTCACCTCATGCTCTTTGGCTTCTTGTCCTCACTTCTTGGGTAACCATCTGCAAATTCATCTCTGTGAGCTGAGGAAGAAATCATGAGACCTACAAAAGGCTAAAAGAAGCTGATAGGAAGCAAAATAAAGGGATGCTTTAAGGTAGAAAAGTTTGATTCCAAGAAGTCAGGAATAGATAAGTATTCTAACCATATAACCATTTTGTCTATTCAGGGACTTGTGTCTTGTGAACATCTCAAACAACATGAGTTTAATATATGGGCCAAGGTCACTGTTGTCATGACTCGGACACAATGTGCTCAATTCTGTGAGTTTTGTACAAAGCAGAAGTGTTAAAATTGTCTTTCAGATCAGTTCCTGGTGGTTTGGCTCTGTGATTCTGGAGGTCTCTTCCAACCTTAATGATGATTCTGTGGCTATCCACTGCTTCAAACCAAGTAGCACCATTCTAAACATCTTACTTCTTCACCTTTTTTTCTGACCTATGCTAGACCAGCCTGGGCTGTTGGATCCAGACCTCTCTGCTTTCTGGGTATTTGTTTCTTTTCACTCCTTAGAAACAGGATCTGGTGTGGTGGGATGATGCAAAACTTGCACCAAATCTCAGAAAGATTAGGTAGAAGCTTCTTCCACTGCAGATTGTGTGTGTCATCCCAGCTGTGTGCCCTCTCCAGACTTGCACTACTTTCATGTTGTGGTTGGTTTGAAAGTTCTGCAGAGGGCTTCACCTAAGTGTAAAGAGAATGAAGGAAAGGACAGGAGAGGAAATCATCCTGATCCTATTAACACCTAAGAGATTGCTTATAAAACCTTCACCATGTCTACTTCTCACTTTAAAACTGTCTTGAGGGATGCCCTTAAACATCAGGAGACTCAATCCCACCTCCAGACAGGGGATGCAAGATCCTAGCCATGGTTTGTTGAGCAAAACTGAGTGTAGCTCATGGAGATGAGAGATCTGAAACATGGGGAAATATTGGGCTATGGTGTTGAAATTCACTTAAATGTGAAAATCCTTAATATTTCTATCAATTCAACTGGCATGGCCACCTTTGTGCCTGAGAAAGAGAACCAGTCAGTGGGATGTCACCAGAACTGAATTTAGAGAACCAGAACTAAACTTAGAGAGCCAGAACTAAACTTAGAGAGTGATTTTGCTTCAGAGTTAGGAAATAGTGTTTTTATTTACCCTTCTATGTATTAAAAGTAGAAGGTAGGGATCAAGCTAGGTTGCCACAGCTGAGTGGCCTTGATGGCATTCATTTCAGAGCTCACAGGACATTGCACTCACTCCCTTTCTATTTCTGCTCATTTTTGTGTTTGGTTGCTTGGGTTATTTGGATTCTTTTGCATATGTTTACACACAATAACCCAGGGCAAAATTTCAATCATCTGATGTTTAGTTTAGACAGCTTTGAAATGCACTAAAACAAGACTCATTTGCCCCTTTCTGTTGTCTGTTAGTTCAGTTCTCTTTTGTCTTTTGAAGTAGTTCTTTTGGGCAGAAGATTTTAAGATGCTTTTTGCTTATATGGGTGGCAAATAGTTGGTGAATTTTAACTCCACTCAACCTGTTTCATACTGAACTTGTAATAAACCTGATCCCCTCAGTTCACCAGACTATTTGATTCTAGGTTCTGCTGGTTTCAAAGCAGCAAAGGACATTGCATGATGGGTTAAAAAGAGCCATATAAAATGATGTTAAGCTGAGACTCTTTAAAGAGATTAAGCTATTTGGCTTAGAGGACTCAGAAGTTACTTGGTTACACAAGTAGGCATTTGAAAAAGAGAAATTACCTTTGACTCAGTTCTTTAGGGAGAGAAAAACGACATCAAAACATAGAAGCAGGCAAGTTCCTAGGAGAAATTAAGTGTGAGTGTTTTTTTTTTAAGAGTATAGTATTTATCAGAGAAAAAGAAATATTGATCACAGGAAAAAAAGTAGATTCCCCATATCTCATGTCCTGAAACCTAAAGTAGGTGACTCATCCTAAGCTGTGCTGTAGTCAGCTGCAGTGCAGAGGTTCAGTGGAGGGGCACCTGGGATGGAGAGGTCTCTGCTCTGCAAACATCTACTGCTCATTCTGCCACAAATCTGTCATCTGAAATGAATCTCAGCAAATAGAGATAACAATGTAGATGACACAAAGAGTATCTACCTCTCTGTCAGTTTTCCATGGTCCTTTTCATTAGAGTTACTAGGCAAAACCCAACATCTGTGGTGGAATCTTACGTGCTTCAAGAGATCTGTCTTTGGTCATGGGAATGACACTTGAAATCAGTTTCTTTCTCATCACTGACTATAAAGAGAAGCTTAACTGAGTAGTTCGATCTAAAGTTCTATCTTCAGTGGTGATAATTATGATTATGGTTAGCAGCTCCAGAAATACTAGAAATGTCTTTCAGGGGATTTCCTTTCTAATCTCTACAAGGCCCAAGGATGCATGCTGTTAAAACCAGTTCTGCACCTGGAAGGATCTGAACCTGATCAAAGCAAGTCTCCAATTCTATGTTATTTGTTTGCTATAATGCTATATTTGCTGGGGATCCTTCAGCCTGTGAAGTGTTCTCTGATTTTAGGTATCATGAATCCAGGGATGATGCCCCTTGGCGATCCCAACAAATAATTCGAGTTGTCTAAATCAGATATATCTCAGAACTTTTTCCATTTCAGTTGTTATGCTTAAGTTTCTCTCTTAGCATTGGGGAAGGCTGAAGCCACATCTTCATTGCTACTGAGTACATCTACCTTCCTAAGTACCCAAAGTTATGTGATATGAAGAAAGACTCTATAAATGATTTATACACAAGTTTCCTGAGTAGTCTTAACAACTTCAACAGGTGTATGTGAGTATATGTCCTAAGGATTGAATAATCTGGATGAAAACCTATCTTCTTACACACACACTTAGAAGTGATTTGATAATAACATCATATTGTCTGAAAGGTTTATATAACCTTTATTCCACACTTAAGAACTTCAGTTCTAAACGTTTACCCAGTGTTTCTCACTCCACTCTCAGATTAGCAGGTTACCTTCCTGAATCATCACCTAATTGTTTCCTTCATATCTCAAGACCATATCCTCACCAATGATGGGAGCTGCTCTGGAATGGCAGCAAATTCTTCCTCCACATCCAGCTAAAGTAATTCAGGCTCCTCAGCACTGCTCAGAACTGAGACTGTCCATCCATTTAAATTGTTGATCCTTTGGTTCAGTGACAAACACCTTCTTCAGCACAGTTTAAAAACAAGATGATGAGAACAATAAAATCTGTTGCTCTCAAATCTAGATCACTTGGTTTACCAGTTTGAGTTGCTTGGTTCACAAATACCCAGAATCCTGTTCAAAGCCTCAAGGCACCTTTTCCTTTCTAAAACACATAGCCCTTAAGAAGTGCTGACATCTGCTGTCAGTGTGGGACTGGAATCAGCCTGCCAGGAGCTCTTGGCTCACTGTCTCCATTTTCCACCTTAGGTGACCCCCAAGGGTTTCTCTGTGCTTCAGAGTGTCTCTGATATTCTGTCTTCCTGAAAGCAAACGTGTAAGCTGCTAGTAGAAGTGAGTGAGGTTTGGGGAACCCAATGCAGAACAATTTCCTTTGTTGCTCTGGTTTGCTCACTAAGCTTTGTGTGGGGCTCCTCTTTGGGCAGCTTGGTTAAGCAGCCAGCCATAGGTCACCTAGGGTTTCCTGATGATGGGGTAAGGTTGACTGCCTTAGAAAGCACCTTAAAGCATCCATGAGAGAGTTGAGGATCTCTTTCAGGATATGCCCAGAGTTTTCTCATTTCTCTATGCTGTCAATGCCAAAACTAAGAGTTTTGAGTGCTTGGCAAGCTGAACATGTAACACTGCCCAGAGGTTGAACCCAGCTTGCTCTTTAGGGCTTGCTTACTAAGTGTCTTGTAAGGAGAAATCCTTCTGGTTGCTTACTGCTTTTCTTATAATTTTGGTTTTATACATTGCTTGTACTAAAAAATATACCTGAAAAGGTTTAGTTTTCTAAAAAATAGGTATTTACAAGTTCTTTGTTAGCTCTTCCTGTACTCCTGTCAAAGATAACTGTGGCCTTGACACATCAGAAGTGCAACAGACTTCACTCTAGAAGGACAATCCCATTAAAGGAATTCCAGGTGCATCCTAGGTTAAAACAAAACAAGCAGCAAGAATAATGCAAGATATGACAAAAATATACAGCCACTGAGTTATAGTCATCCCTCAGTGCATTCTCTCAATAATAATCACAATAAATCCTCTTTAAAAATGTATTTGAGTTGTGGTCATATGCAGGCTACTAATATATATGACATTATTTATGTTATACTCTTTTTCTTCTGGAAAAGGACAGACTACACTGAAAAAATAAATCAAATAAATCAGAGGGGACTGCAGCATTTTGTGACATGTAGAATGGAGTGAAAAGCATGTCACACCATCATTTTTAGAAGAAAAGGTGACATATTACAGTTTAAAAAGCCAGCTTGTGTTCTGCCTTTATTATCTCTGAAATAAGGATGCCACATGCCACAAAATACTGTGTCTCAAATGAAATCTGGATTGGCATTGGCAGAACACCAAAGAGAAAAAAAAACTTAGCACAAGTGTGCTGGAAAGCTCACCTACTCCCCTAGTGCCAGCGTGGCATTGGAAACATCTCCTCTATCTGGCTTCTTCTGTCTCCCATCCTCTGCTTCTTGGAAGCCTTCATGGATGAAGTTTAGTTCTGGCCCATAAACCTCTACCTGAAGACAAAGATTTCCAAGTGAGCTCACAGCTCAGAAGCCAACAGTGTCCTGGGCTGCATTCAAGAGTGGCCAACAGACCAGGGAGGAGATTCTCCTCCTCTCCTCTGCCCTCTTGAGACTCCCACCTGGAATATTGTATCCAGAGCTGGGATTCTTAGTGCAGAAAACACATGGACCTGCTGGAGCAGGGCCACAGGGAGCCACACAAATGATCAGGGGGATGGAACATTGGAGAGGGTTGGGGTTGTTTCTATTCTATTCTATTCTATTCTATTCTATTCTATTCTATTCTATTCTATTCTATTCTATTCTACTCTATTCCCTGGTGAAGGGCTTGAAGGGGAAGTCATATGAGGAAAGGCTGAAATCACCTGGCCTGTTCAGTCTGGAGAAGAGAAGACTGAGGGGGGATCTCATTGCAGTTTATAACTTCCTCACCAGAGAGGGAGGAGTGGGGCCTGAACTCTTCTCTTTAGTGGACAGTGACAGGACATGGGGCAATGGTATGAAGCTGTCCTGGGGGAGATTCAGGCTGGATGTTAGGAAGAAGTTTTTTACCCAGAGTGGTGGAGCATTGAACAGGCTCCCCAGGGAGGTGGTCATGGCTCCAAACCTTGTGGAGTTTAAGAGACACTTGGACAATGCCCTTAGTCACCTTGTGTGATCTTGGGGTTGCCCAGTGCCTAATGGGAGTTGGACTTGATGATCCTTGTGGGTCCCTTCCAGCTCAGATTGTTCTGTGATTCCATTCCATTCCATTCCTTTAGCCACTGAAGATGTTGTCCTAGAGTCATGCAAAAATCCTCTGTCCCTTTAGCACAGACATGTGGTTCTCTTCCCTCCTTATCATTCCAGAATGGGTTTGCTTTCCAACCCTTGAATTTCATCCCTGCAGGTGATAATCTCCCATGCTGGGTGTACCCTTGCAAGAGCCTTGGGAAGAGGGCAATGTGCATGAGACCACTTTTGGCTGTATTCTTTCCTGCTACGCTTCTTCTGCAGTGTTCACCAGCTTTTCTCCCCAGTCATAAAGGGAGGCTGAGTCAAAGAATTAAATGCATTTCATTCTTCACAGCATGTACAGCATGAGATCAGAAAGAAAAGGACCTGTTTGAGGTCACAGATTGCAGAGGAAAAACAGCATTTACTCTCAGCCCACAAAAGGTCTTGATTTTGATTGACTTAATTTGAACCCCTAAGGTTCTGGGGGAGAAGGAGATTTCAGTTTCCTTTGTTTTGTTTTGGGGGTTGTTAAAGAGCTCATTCCCATGGAGCAATTTGGAACATTATAGAGGGAAAAGTCAAAAAAGCCTTTTTTGAAAGGCTCTATTTGTTCTACAATGAGAACATTTTAACATTCAAAGTTCAATCAGCTCTACAGTTCAGAAGTATTTTCTAAAGGGGATGTTGACAAGAACTACAGAAGCATGCTTCTCCTCCTATTTACACCAGGATTATCCTGTTCACCCCAGAGAATTTACTTCCTAGGTGCCTAGGAATAAAGGAGAGGAGAATTGGAATGGAGCTATTTACCCTTGATTAGAAAATCCTCTGTTGCACATCCTCCTGGATCTTCCCATTTCTGTAAGACAGGATTAGTAGGCACATCCTTAACATGTTCCATAACACTCCAAAGACAGTTTGGCAAGGAGTCCTGTATCCTTGTTGCCCTAGATGTGCAGGACTAAACAGATGAGCTCAGAGCAGTTAATGCTCTAAGTGTTAGGCAAGGCTGGTGGGGAGAAAATGAAGAAGTTACTTTCCTCACAAACATTAAGTCATCTTCTCCCTAAGGGTCCTATTTCCCATCATTCAGAAGCATACTCAATTTGTCAGTTAAGTTGCCTTATTTAGGCAATACAGGGATCAGTAAATGCTGGAACATTACAGAGCAGGTGACAGAAAAGGACTTGNCATCCCTGGAGGCATTCCAGGTGAGGCTTGCCAGGGCTCTGGGCAAGCTGCTCTAGTTGGGGATGTCCCTGGCCACTGCAGGGGGGTTGGACTAGATGAGCTCCAGAGGGCCCTTCCAACCCAAACCATTCTAGGATTCTAGGATTCTATGAACATGCATTGGAGCATCACCTCCCCTCAGGCTCTCTCTTTCCTTTTTCATATACAATCACTCTGCACCAATTGCACCCCAGCCCTGCCTGCCACAGCTCTACCCACTAGGGTTTGGGCTATTCAGCTGTTCCAAACAAGTATTCTGGTTGTGTTAGTTTTAGGAAAAGGCTGCCCAGGGAAATGGTGGAATCACTGTTCCTGGAAGTGTACAAAAACCATCTAGATGTGCCACTTAGGGACATGCTTCAGGGGTGGGCTTGGCAGTGTTAGGTTGATGATTGGACTGGATAATCTTAGAGGTCTTTCCTAACCTTCCTGATTCTATGAAATCATTGCATTTTCAAACAAGCAATCTTGTTTCTTTCCTGAATTTTTCACTTAGCATTTTTTAAGTGTTTCAAACATGTATGGTCAGGAAAATGCATTTTATCATGTCCTAATTAAGCACCACTTCCAGCCTGACCTGGTGAGATTGGTAGGAACTGTTCTTATGAATCAGGACACAAAAAGCAACCCAAACCAGCTTGGCCTCTGTGACTAGTAAGTTAAATCTGTATCTCCATTTTGGAATAGTCTTAAGTTTATCCTTTATGGTTTAAAACTCTGGTACAAAGAATTCTCCCAGATCTTATTCTTCAATTTCTATTTGACAGCATTTCTTCTCACAATTCTTTTTGTTCTTTTTCCCCTAGATGGAATTTAGGCTTGTGATTTACTGTCAAATTCATTATTCAGTATTTTGTGCTCTGCAGTGTAATGATGTAGAATTTGCATCCAAACATTCATTGTACTGAGGGCACTATTTTCCTCACTATTCTGTGTTTCCAACTATTTTTAAATCTGTACAAATGTTGCATGTAAAACCTTCGTAAAAAAATCACTTTCCTTCTTTCTTATTTGACAAGAGTTTCTTATGAAATCTATTGAGGTGATTGAAAGTGATTTTAAGGAAGGAGTGATTTATTTATGCTCACACAGAAGTAATGCTTCACTTTTTTTTTAAGCAGAAGAAATTCTATTTTCCAGTCCACCCACTTTTGGGATAACAAAAAAGACTTTTGAGCAGCATGCTTATTGTTTTTATTCTTATTTAGCTTTAATTTCAGGTGACCCTCCTGAGTTCTGGTTATAGTGTAACCTGTATTTTCTAAGTCACGTGAATAAATTATACATCCAACTACAATTTCATTGTGGATTAAAAAAGAATCTGTTCAGACATTATGGCTTGTACCCCTTGGTATGCAAGGAGAGGTTGGAACCACCATACTGTTGGCTTTCACCAAAAGATGCAGAAGAGAGTCTTTCATTAAACCCTGTCAGGATTCTGGTTGGACTTGATGATCTGAGAGGTCTCTTCCAACTTTAATGATTCTGTGATTCTCTGATAGGTCAAGCATTAACAGATCAAACTTATCCAATAATGTTTCACAGATGTGAACATAGATGTTTCCTCTGTGAGAAGAAGCCTCTTGGTTCTTGTGGTGGAGGTTGATGACTAATGACTGCCATGAAGATACAGCTGTGAGCTGTTTATAGTCCATCTTTATAGTATTCTTCCAGTTGACATTCAAGGCCTATTCAACCCACCTGAACATGTCCTCAAACAAGCCCATTTGTGACATAAAGCTGATACATTTCCAGTCAATAGCAACAGAAAAGATTCCCTAGCAGAGAGGCAGGAGTGAGCTTGGGAGATCATTCAGCAGCCTCTCTACATCACCATTAATTAATTAATTTATCACACCCTAGTGATCCCTTTTCCTTACACCAATGAACCAACCTGCCAGCTTGGAAATGGTTTGCTGCTTTCTCTCCGGCGTAGAGATTCTCTTTTGTGCCAGAGAGTTTCTTTGCCCACAAACATCTCAGATCTGACTAGGCTGATGAACACCCCAAACCTCTTCCAATATACAAAGCCCTTACATTATGTCCCAGATGGAAACACCTTACAACTATATTCATGGATAGCTGGAGATATGGTAGCCCTACCTTTGAAAATCTCATCACTAATCCTTCATCTTTTTCCCAACTAATCCTTCCAGTGTTATGATTCTCAGAAAATGTGGGATGGAAAGGAGATAATTCTTTCCCCCCAGATAATTCACTGCATTCCTACAGCCAGGGTATTCAAAAAAGGAAGAAGCCTACATGATTCATGCTCCAGAGGAACAACAGCCTAGGGATTGACAACTACTTTAGCTATTTTCTTTCTCCCTCACTATGTAGCCTGAGTGGTAAAAGGTGCATGAATCTGAGCACAGCAGAGCACAAATTATAAGGTAGGAGAAGGAAAGATAAGGGAACTCCGTTTACAGTAATTGTGCAGCTACAGCAGAGTTCTGTCGTAGCCATAAATGGACAACACTGGACAGGCTTCAATATTAGCTTATTTTGAAGCCAAAGACTATCAGATAATCACACAAGCTAGTAAAACAAGGACTGCCATGCCAGCAACATGCTATGAAACTAGACTAACCTTGCTTGATTGTTACAGGGTATGTAAATGGCTGGAGGTATCCGTCTTGTCCCCCTGACTGTTGATGTGTTTGTTTGTAACTCCTCGGTGGGGGTAGTAGCCGTTTTCACCGGCCGAGCCACGCGGGTAGCAGCGGAGCGAAGCCAGCTGCGGCAGGTTGCCATGGCGGCCTGCACCCCTGGCCGGGCGGTGCCTGCCTGGTGTGGAGCCTCGCTGGTGGTGCCAGCTCCATGGGAGATGCGCCGGCAGAAGCAACAGGGCTGGCCCCAGATCCAGAAGTGAGGCGCACCCTGCCAGGCACTGGGCAGCAGCAGACCACAGAGTGGCAAGCAGCTGCAAACCCTGGTGAGCAGCGAGCAGTGGCAGCCTGCACCTTCATGTCCCCCTGGAGCAGCGAACAGCGACAGCCTGCACCCAGGAGCTGCTGCAAGCGACAGTGGAAGAAGTTACCACGCAACTGCGATGTAGCCAGGGTGTGGGAGGCAGAAGTGTGGATGGCACACCAGGGGGAGGGGGAGGACTGCCGGGAGCTCCTGGTGCTTCTGGGAAGAAGGAGAGAGGGCGAGAGGGAGAAAATGTGTTCTCCTCCATCTTGCGGCAGCCAGACTATCTCTTCATCTCCTATCCATTCCTCTACCCACCATCACTATCCACCACCCGGGTTTCCTCCACTCTTCATCTCATCTGCCACCTCATCTTAGTCAGACTGCACCCTAGCAGTTTTTACTGCGAGTGGGGGGGCGGCCAGTGGTGTGAGGGGGGAACTGGGAGAGTTTGTATCATCCTGTATTTTCATTGTTATATATATATTTCTCTGTTAAAAGTTATTCTTTATAACTCACTCCCAGCGTGCAGCAGTTTTTTTCCTTTTGGGGAAGGGGGAGGTTCTTAAAGGGGCCTTTTCCCGAATTTGTCCTTTCAAACCAGGACATTGATGCTCATTTTGCAAAGCCCCTATCCTGGCCTTTTAGTCTTGTGAAAAGAAATTGCTGTGGGAGAGACACGTTTAGACCAGGTTGTTTGGTTTGGCTTTTTTGTTTGTTTGGTTGGTTGATTTAGTTTGTTTGTTGTATTCTGAGATATGTTTTATATTTTTCTTATGAGAAAGTACAGTTTAAGCCTGGGATAATAGCAAAGGCTTTGAAAATATCAGCACAGGTTGCAAGGAGACATCTGAGAATCAGAGCTTCCTGTAGATCATCTATTAGACACTGGACAAACACAGCTTTTTCTTTCCTCCTCACTGACTGACCTCCTCACCAGGCTACTTGTCCCAGGAGCATTTTACTCTGAAACTGAGACACTCCTTCAAAATATGGTTTGAGACAGAGAGGACAGGATGAAGAAACACCATCCTCTGAGTCAGGTGCTTCCCCTGAAAGAGAGATGGGGGTTATGTTCCTAGTTTGAAGGATTCAGAGACACTTTATTATGCAGACACCAGGTGCTAAGCATCAGGTAAGCCCTTAATGGCACGTGAAGTCAAACTGGGGCAACCTTGGGCACACACAGAAGCAGGGCTGCAGGGTCTGGTGAAATGTGATCATCAAGAATAGACAACAAGATAGTTTTGAAGCATCTCTAGGGTTAAGCAGAAGCTACTAGCAATTCTCAGGATCACTAATGGCCTAAATTCTCCCAAGTCTTTCTAAGGCACATCAGTCCTTTGTTGCATCTGGCCCTTAGCTTCACCCAGATCTTTTCCAAACCAATGTAGGTCTAGGTGCCCATTAGGACATGTGGCATAAGGCACAGACACCAAGTCCCTCAGATGGGCATCTGCTACTTATTTTCCCACTTGGAGTTGGGGAGGAGAGAGTACCACTAAGTTTACTGTAAGTTATAACCTTTGCATACAGAATAGAGTTTTTGTGATGATGAGGCAAAACTCCTGATGGGTATTTTTCCTTCCATACGTTTCAAAGGTCTAATTGGAGAGGATGAATCTGTTACCTGCTTCTATGGTAATTCTTCCAAGGAATTAATTTTTAAATGCTAAAGAAATCAGTTTTGTATGAACTTGAAGACTATTGAGCTTGAAAGTAGTCATATATATTCAGAATCTGTAAGGTGGAACCACAGATTACTGTTAACTGTGTTACTTCTTCTTATAATTGTGTTAATTTACCAGTACAAATACTTGTACCCAGAAAAGTGCAATATTATAACAGCTGATGGCAAAGAGAATGTTCAGAACTCAAAGTCAGTAGTTTATTTTCAGAACCCATACCTAACAAGATGTAAGTGTATAGATATGATAGCTAGATGGTTGGACTTGGTGATCCTAGAGCTCTCTTCCAACTTTAATGATTCTGTGATATATTTTTTGTTTTTAATAAGATGTTTCTTTTAAGATCATTGCCAAGCCACTTTGAAGGCTCTCTCTGCATATGGAATATGCTCTTTCTGGTGCCCAGGCCAGACCCACAACCCCCTCATTTTCCAGAGCACTGGAACAAAACACAGCTGCTCCCTGTTCTGAAAGGGATCACAGGCTGAGAGGTGATCAGGATAATGACACCACAAAGTTGGGATGCCATTAAGCTACACAAAGAAGTTAATAGCACTTTGAAACAAACATGCAGATGAAATAATGGCGTGTGTGTAAGGCCCAGAGAAATGATTTGTGGAGCAGAGACTACTGAAAATACCACCATGCTCTTGAATAAATACCAGATATTTGCCATCTAATTTCTGCCTTATGTGGTGTTTGTTTGAGGCTCAAAAGTACAAAGTGATCTCTTTCAGCTGCATTACAGTCCATAGTAATTACCCCCAGTGATCATTCTCGTGGCACAACAGGTTTTTTTCAACCTCATAGAAATTCTGTTCTGTGCTCTTGGAGGTTTTTTTTGGGGGGGTGGTTGTTTTTTTTGTTTTTCACCCACACTTCCCTGCTAACTAACTGCACAGCAGCTCTTTTCACAGAGGAAACACAGACTTTGTAGTTGCAGTGCAGCTCCACTTCCCTATCTGCACCTGAACGCTTTACTGAAGCAGTTATCAGCATCACACAGAATCATGAAGGTTGGAAGAAAACTCTAAGATCATCAACCCCAGCCATCAACCTTTCACCACTGAACCATATCACTAAGTGCCACTTCTATACACCTTTGGTTTTGTCTTGAAGAAAGGAAATCACCTATATGGTCCATTTCTCTGGCTTATCCTGGCCTGTGCCTTACCTAGAGGAACCACTCTCCATGTGTTCTTTCTCCTCTAACTTACGTCTAACACATAACAAGGGAGTACTGCTCTTTCTTAGACTAAGAACCAACACTCAGAAGCACAGAGGCATCATCTGTTCAAGCAGTCTCTAAGTGCTATAATGCTTGATTTAGAACACAGAAGGAACAAAGCTAAACCAAAGGAAAACATCTGCAAATGTTGTAAGCTTATTTTTTTTTCCACTACAGTATGCTGAAAATACAGGTTTGTTCTAAAAGTAAAGAAGGAAAACTCTTTCCCACCCTCTCTTCTTTCCTAACCCTAAACATTAATGGTCAACTGCTTCCTGGCAATTTCTGAAGCTTGATGGGACCTTCCATGGGACACATGACTAGAGAGAGAACTTCCTTCTAATCGCAGGGCATCCTCACATGCTGCCTCCCATCCTTCCCATATAAGTCTGGCTCACATCACGTAGCAGCAAAATGACCTCCCACAAGCTCAGAAGATTCTCTTTCATGGGGTGTTTGGACTATGTGTCAAAAATGTTTAATCATGTCCTGTCTCCAGAATAAACACTTGACTGTACCTCCAAGAGAGAAGATAGAGGAGATGAAAGGTTCCCTGTAACCAAATGCCCAGAGCTGAACAACAGCCAATCAGTGAAACACAAACCTTCAGGAGCCATTCAGTGCCATTATTTATCACAGAAATACTTGTGCCAAGTATTACATAGTGCTTCCATTTATAGAGTTTGGGTTTGTTTCTGCAGGCTATTTAGAGTTCCTTTTTCTTAGGCTGATATGTGTTGCTTTAAATACTGATTTCTGACTGAGATGTTTTCAACCCAAGTTGGTGCCAAAGCAAGGTTAAAATCCCACCATAGAGCATGTTTTACTACATACTGCACTCCTTTCCATGCCAGACATGGAAGCCCAAGCACATTGCCAGTTACAGGGCACATAAGTTTAGATATAAGGAGAAATTTCTTTGCTGCAAGGGTTGTTGAGTCTTGGCCCAGGCTGCCCAGGGAGGTGCTGGAGTCGCCATCACTGCAGGGGTTTAAGAAACATTTAGCTGTGGTACTTAGGGCCATGGGTTAGTGGTATGGGAGTGATAGGTATGGTTGGACTGGATGAGCTTAGAAGTCTCTGCCAGCCTTAATGACTCTGTGATTCTCTATGTTCAGGAATCTAAAGACCATGGTCAGCTTACTCCTGACAGTGCCTAAAGTAGATTTCTGGGGTGTCCAAACTCAGAATACTGATTGCCAAAGGGTGCAGTTTCCAGCTCTAGATACACTTCTATATTATTATTATATTTATTTAATAAACCACAATATTATTATCATCATGGCTAGGCTTCGCGAACGAA
>VWZO01005603.1:54086-70644 GCA_013396975.1 Bucco capensis | reverse complement strand
CACATCCACTGCCTTCCCCTCATCTATCCATCTAGTTATGCTATCTAGTTAAGGCTATCAGATTAGTCAAGCAGAACTTCCCCTTCTGGAATCCATGTTGACTACTTGTGATAAGCCTCCTTTCCTCCAAATGCTTGGAGATGGTGGCAAGTACAAACTGTTCCATCACCTTTCCGGGGACTGGCCTATAGTTACCTGGGTCATCTTTCTTGCCCTTTTTGAAGAGTGGGATAACATTGGCCTTCCTCCAGTCCTCAGGCACCTCTCCCGTTCCCCAGGACCTCTCCAAGATTATGGAGAGTGGCCTAGCAATGACCTCTGCCATTTCCCTCAGCACTCTTGGGTGCATCCCATCCGGACCCATGGACTTGCGGATGTCCAGTTTGCTCAACTGATCTCTGACCCATACCTCATCAACTGAGGTAAAAACTACTTTCCTCCCATCTTCCTCCATAGTTTTCAAGTACTGGGACTGCTGGTAGTTGCTGTTAGCAGTAAAGACCGAGGTGAAGGTGACATTGAGTAATTCCACCTTCTCTGTGTCTTCAGTCACCAGAGCACCCCTTTCATTCCTCAAAGGGCCCACACTACCTCTAAACTTCCTTTTGCTTCCAACATACTTGAAAACTCTCTTCTTGTTACCCTTGACCTCTCTTGCCAGGTTAAGTTCTAAGGAGGCCTTAGCTCTCCTTGTCGCCTCCCTACACCCTATTTCAGGAGTGCAGACGCAGTTGTGTTCCTCAGAACACGTCTGGGAGGGAGCTAGAAAGCTTCTTCCAGCTGTGGGACCTCTTGGTCTCATCCAGAGTCCCTCAAGGCTCCCACTTCCAGCCAGTCCATCTCCTCTTCCCAGCACACTCTTCTCTGGGCCTCTGAGAACTGCTTTCTTGGCTTCATTCAGTTCCCAGCATTCCCTGTCTGGTTCTGGCTCCTGCAACCACATCCTGCACCTTCCTTAGTGATTGCCTGCAAGGGAGGAAGCTCTAAAGAGAAGCCTTCTCCTGCTGGCTGTACACATTGCTGAAGGAGCAGTAGAGTGGAAGCAGACCCTTGGAAGCCCAAGGTGACCCAGCTTCTCTCCAGATACCAGGAGACAAGTGCAGATGCTTCCATTCTGTATTGACCTGATGGAGAAGCAGAGCAAGAGAGTTAGTCTCCAGGCAAGGATGGTCTAGGGAGCCCCAGGGGCTGTCCTGCACAGGGCAGGCTCGGGGCCAAGCACCATTCCATGCCAGCCACAGGCATTCAGGAGGCACAGCCTTACTGAGGACAACAAACAGTGCTGTTAGATGCGTCTTAGAGCATGAGAAGACCTTGAAGTTGTAGTGTGGTTGGCCATGCTCTGCAACAACATGTACCAGGGGCAAGCTCCTGCCCCCTTCATCCCACCCTGCCCCTGTTGCCACCAGCACCCCAGTAGTGGCTCACACCCCATCAGCTTCCAGCTGCTGTGCTGGTCCCTGCTCTGAGTTTAATAGACTTGCTCATTTATTCTGGTCAGTCTCCAACTAAACAAGTGGTCAGAGCATCATCTGGTTACCCTCACCTTCGCAAGGCTGCCAGACACTTCTCCAGGATGTGATCTGCAGGAAAGCAAAATGCCAGCTCCTCAGGTAAGCTCTGGGCAAGGAATGTAATACCAAGGAATTTTGGCTTCATTGAATAGCTTGGTTACAGAGCAGATGCTTTCCATTACCATTTTAAAGAGACATTCCCACCACAGTTCATAACTTTGTTATCTTCACCCTCCAGCAACTTTATTCTTTATCCTTCAATGATAAATGGTCTGCTTTTCTCTGGCATCTTAGTCAGAGTCTAGGGTTTCCTGGTAGAACTTGATAAATATCCAGGAGAACCAGTTCCTTGTGAGAGAGAATAGCAATGGAACTGGAAGTGAACACCTACCTGGCCAGCAGGAGACTAGCTCCCAGCAACCTCCCTGTCCCCCTGCAATATTGTTGACATATCCATCTTCCCACTGCTGCCTCCAGACAGGTAAGTCTCAAAAGGATAATAATCCTTAAGCCAAATTGTAGGGAGCAAAACAGATGAAACTAGCCAAAATTAACATGCAACAGTAAAGCAAGATATTGTGGGATTACTTGGAAAGAAACCTTGGGATGTGTGAGACAGACAATCTATGGAAATGCAGCAAAAGGACAATTCAAGATACACAAAAGATACCTTGCATATGCACATAACATTCTCTCTGTAATCCTGTCTAGCAATAATGTTAATCTCTGTATGGTAAATAGCTGATGTAACCCAGTGGAAAATTTCCGGCTTGTAAGAAATGATATATAGGGGATGTTTTACCCTTCTGTAAAAAAAAAAAAAAAAGAACCTAAAACCAGAGACCTAAGAACCTACCCTCAGATCTCACTCCAGAGACTGATACCTGACTGTTGCAGGAACAATAAACTTCCTGCCCCAATCTGACAAGTGGTCAATAGTCCCAATTTGCGGCACCAAATCCCTTGTTTTCCAGAGAGGTCACTACCAGGCAGTTCTGAACATGACTACTCAGGAGGCCTTGGAGCTGTGACTTCCTCTCATCATATACATATATATATGTATGTATGTATATATTATATATATATATAAGGCAAAACTACTTCCTGGTGTAAACTGAGAGCAGTGGTTGGTAGGAAGAACAGAACCTGTCCAAGCAAAGCATTTACTTTATTAAGCTACACAAGATCTTGCACTGAATGTCTAAGAGCAAGGTGAGGAGAGGGGATGGGGTTGAGATCCTTCCTCCTACTTGACTCAGGAGACACTGAAATTCTGCAGACTACCTGGTCATGGATCATTCCACAGGGAGCTGGTGTAGAGGAAAGAATGGGGCAGGTAAGGCTGTGTTCTGATCCATATCTTGTTGGAATTTAATTAACATATTGGATGATGTTTTGCAAAGAGCTAGAAATAGGCATGTACCAGAAAGCAGCAGTGCTACAAGCTCCAAAGAGTGTGCACCACAAAAGGACACAGACCTACCCGTGTTTTCAGTAGAAATCCAAACCTCATTGGTTTGCCACTTTGTGGCTCACTTTAAGTGGCAGATTAAGTTCTTTCACTGTAAAAGCAGAGAAATTGGGCATTGTCAGACCTCCTGGAGCCATCAAGGAAAGGTGAAGGCCATACTTCTGCTTCAGAAGTCAACCTAACTGGTTCACAAGTGTTGTGAGGAGCAGCTGAAGGAACTGAGGTTGGTTAGTCTGGAGAAGAGAAGGCTCAGGGGAGACTTTCTGGATCTCTACAACTACCTGGAGGTTGGAGTGTGGTGGGAGTTGGTCTATTCTCCCAAGTAACAAGCAATAGGACAAGAGGAACGAGCCTCAATTTGTGTCAGGGGAGGTTTAGATTGGACATTTGGAAAAACTTCTATACATGTGTGTCTGTGTGAGTGTATATACACACATATATACATGTGTATAAATATTTGCTCCAGATTTAGACATGAAAAATAGTTAGGAGGTAGATGAAGCTGATTTCTCAGTGCGACAGGATCTGGAAGCCAGAGGCAGCTCATCCTTCTCTTCTAAGAGTAATAGGTCTAGCAATGCAACACTTTTCCCCCGGAATTTTAGATCTGTATTGCAGTGATTTCCTCTGCATGATCTTCTGCAAGATTTAGTCTCAGAACAGAGTTTGCATGTGTTGGCTCTCCCTGCAGAGCAGAATCAAGGTGTGAAGACACTGGATTACAACAATATGGTCAATAAAATAAACCCAGTGGAGCAGAAAGGAGGAACAATGGAACAAGAACCATATGAAATGACAAGAATCCAATGAGAATAGCTACATGGATAAATTAGGTCTAACACTGCAACCAAAACCTGGAAGGTCTATTTGCCTAAAGCAATCCCAGAATCCTAGTCCATGTTTTTAAGACTGATGTTAATGCTGCTTAGTGAATGACTGATGAAAATGGGTGTATTTGAACAATAATGTCTCTTTTTGGTGACAACTGCAGCTTATTGGACAATCAAAAGTTCTTGATTCAAAGTAATACTGCGTTAAAAAAAAAGATTTAATGGGCCATGATAACATAGAAGTATTCTTTTATGGATCATTTGGGAATTTTTAGAAGAAAAGTTTTTCATGCTCTGTAGGAATTTATGGATCTAGAAGGCCTCTGAAAATGTTTTTGTTGATTTCTGTACTTTAAAAGGCATCAGCAAAAGGAACTTAGACCTTCTTTCTGATGCCATATGATATAGAACTTACCTTCTTTCCTTTAAACTATTCAAATCCATAATGTAAATATGGAAGGTTAGAAGAAGAATAACTAAACATATCCTGGAAATTCAGTGATGGGCTCACTTCTCAAGCCTGTCCAGGTCCCTCTGGATGAAATTCCTTCCCTCCAGCACTTTTGACTGCACCACACAACTTGGTGTCATCTGCAGACCTGCTGAGGGTACGCTCAATCTCACTGTCCATGTCCCCAGCAATGATGTTCAAATATGTCCCAATACCAACCCCCTGAGGAACACCACTCATCCCTGGGCTCCACTAAGACATTGAACCATTAACCATAACTCTTTGGAGTGCAACCATCCAGCCAATTCCTTATCCACTAAGAGGTCCAGCATTCAAGTCTACCTCTCTCTCATTTAGAGAGAAGGATGTTTTTGGGACAGCGTCAAATGCTTTGCACAAGTCTCAGTAGCCGACATCAGTTAACATTTTTAGATGAGGTTATATGGCTGGTCAGAGAAATGATATGCTGAGAGCTTTTAGAGATACATATATATATATATATATATCTCACATGTGCAAACCTTTTCTAAGAGTAGACATTTTTCCTGTGAAAGCAGCCTTCTGTTCCTGGGTCCCAGAACGTGCAGGAAATGCTGGCTTTGTGGTGGATCAGCAGCTGTTGAGAGAGAGAACAGTCACAGTGCTTTTAAATTTCAGACCGAAAACAGGTTTAAATCTGGAATACAGTACCAAAGCCATCCAAAAATTGGACTCCTCTTTGAAGTTATGGCAATATGGTTTAAAAAATAAGGAAAAAAGGGCTTGCAGTTTTATTTTTTTTCTCCTGTCTTCAAAACTGATGTTAGTAGAGGTCTGATTTTAGAGACATGTTACTCAACTTGGTTGTACAGTTCCTGTTGGGCAACAGTTGTATGTTTAGTGATATATTCTTAAATCAGTTAATTTTTCATTCCCTCAAACTTTAATGATTTGATAAAGAAGGAGCTAAGACAGAGAATTTTCTGGTTTGGAATATAGAGACAGAGAGAGGGAGATAATAGATATAGCTAATTGATAGATATATAGATACAGATCTAATAGATATAATTGATACATATTTAATACAGATATGAGATAGATGCAGGTACATGAGAGATGTAGATAGGTATAGATATAATAGATATAGATATAATAGATATAGATAAGAGATACAGAGTTATGAAGTATTAAAACCAGTTTGCTTTTTAAGCAAGCCAGAAAGAATCTCTAAGCTCAGCAGTCTCAGTCTCCATTCTCAGCCTCTAGCACAGTCAATCAATCTCTTAAGTGTTTAAAGTAGCTGCATCCCAAACATCCTTCCATTTTTGCAAGCCAGAAATGAGGATCTGTAGAAGGTTTCTGGAGCCACCACAACAAGATGGCATTTTGTGTTGACATCTAAATCTGAAAGCCATTCTTCTGTTTATTGTATTCATCAGCTGAGAGTTCTGTTGTTGGCTGGTACTGAAAATTACCTCTGAGAGTCCACATAACTCTGAACGAATCCATGGACTTGAGATCTTGCAATCTGGAGCTTCTGTTGTGTAAAGGAAATAGAGATTATGAGGCCAGGTGGGAATGTTAGCACATCTCAGAGAGGGAGAGTCACAAAGAGGCATTCCAAAGGACATTTCAGAACTAGTGATAAAAATTGGCTATTTAGGTTTTTTCTAACATCAGTAAACACAGACAGGGATTCTCATTCTGTTTTTGGCTCCTAGCCTCAGTATTTGCATGTAGGTGTTGCAGTCAGAAGCTGTGAGCAAAGTTAGTTAGCATTTCTCCCAAAGTAACATCTTCTCAGCTCTCTCTGTTACTGCTGCCATGTTCCTTCTTGTCATTCCAATAGTAATAGACATTGGAATACAGTTAATATCTCCTGTATATGGCTCACCTTGGATTTAACCCTTCAGTATTCTCTGGCAACATGCCTCTGTTTCTCACAACACAGAGCAGATTTCCACCAAGCCCTAACTGCAAATGGTGATGCTACCACAACAGATTTTCACTGTGAAATTCCTAACCATGAGGAGAAGAGATGCCAGACCAAACACTGAGGCCAGAAGGGAGCATCAGGTGGTGCTTTTCTAACAGCCCTGATGTCTCTCTGGTTTAGAGCAGATGCTCAGTGCCCTGCATTCATCCAGGCATGGACAGAAAGTGACTGCAAGGTAACTTTATCACTTCTCCTAGTCTCTGCAACTCTGGCAGTTCTGCTTCAATTTACAGTAGAAAACAACAACTAGATCAATAAAGCAGAATGAAATGCATTCTAAATGTGATTCTCTTTGGCACTGGAGCACACACCTTTTACATAAAGTTAATTATTGCCACAGAATTGATTCAAGAGAACACAGGAGAAAGAAATGCAATCTAACATGTGAGTTTAACACAGGCTGTAATTAAAATCCTATTGACTCCATCCCAGTCTGTGTCAGCTCCAAAGCTAGGTACTTCTGCTGCCTGAGGTGAATAAACAGTCATTCTACTAGCTCATGAACATGAATGGCAAGATTAGCTGGTTGGGTTTGAAAGACAGTCACTAGCCCATCATGATTTATGGGTTCCTTCCTTTCATCTTATACAGTGTATCATCCAGTCCAACCATCCACCCAACACTGCCATGCTCACCACTAAACCATGGCCCCAAGCACCATATCTACATGCTTTTTGAACACTCCCAGGGATGGTGATGCCAGCACCTCCCAGGGCAGCCTGGGCCAATATGCGATAACCCTCTTGTGGAAGAAGTTCTTCCTAATATCCAAGGTGAACCTCTCCTGGTGCAACTTGAAGCCATTTACTCTTGCCCTATCTTGTCCTCATTTGGGAGAAGAGACCAACTCTCACCACATTATCACTTCCTTTCAGGAAGTTCTAGAGAATAAGGAGGTCTTCCTCACAGAGTCACACTCAGTGTGGCTTCTCTGGGAATGGCACTAGAGGTAGCACAGGGGACAAAAGTAGAAAAAGAAAAGATACTGAGCACAGTAATCACAGAAGTCTTTTAGGAAATGGGTGCATGAAGAGTGTGGGCAGCAGGTCAAGAGAGGTTCTCCTCCCCCTCTACTCTGCCCTAGTGAGGCCACATCTGGAGTACTAGGTCCAATTCTGGGCTCCCCAGTTCAAGAGACACAAGGAACTACTGGAAAGAGACCAGCTGAGGCTACCAAGATGCTGAGGGCACTGGAGAGGGGATCTGCTCAATGTTGAGCAAGAGCCAAAGGGTGGGAGCAAGAGGCTGGGGCCAGACTCTGCTCCATGGTGCCCAGGGACAGGCCAAGGGGCAATGGGCACAAACTGGAACCCAGGAGGTTGCACCTAAACATGAGGAAAACCCTCTTACCTTTGAAAGTGCCAGAGCCCTGGCCCAGGCTGCCCAGAGAGGTTGTGGAATCTCCTTCTCTGCAGAGATTCCAAAGGCACCTGGATGTGATCCTGGGCAACCTGCTGTGGGTGACCTTGCTTTAGCAGGGAGGTTGTACTAGATGATCTCCAGAGGTCCTTTCCAACTCCCACCATGCTGGGACCCTGTGACATGGTACACATAAACATATGAGGGTTATTCCAGAGATTTCAGGCAATAGACTGCATGTAGAATTCAGTGTATACTACTGTGTCTTGTTTACCTTCTCCAGACAAAATTTAGGAAATCTACAGCTCAGTGTATTTGGAGGAGCCCTAAATAAACATTCCCCTAACTCTATGTTATTACCCATCTTGAATGACAGCAAACAGCCTTTCTTCCAACATAGGATTATCCTAAATTCAACATCAAAATTAATCAAACTCCCTTGATTAATCAAAATTATAGAGTATCAACCTGATTGCAATCATCTATCAAAGATCATTTCTTCCTGCAGCTTCTAATCAGTGCAGAAGAACAACAAACCAAGTCTGTGGAGTGAAAACACTAGCTGAGAAGTGTGCATTAAATACAATTAAGTGGACAAAAATAGTCTGGCACTTACTAGCCCCCTCCCCCCCCCCAATATACGCCATGCCTCTCATAAACCCATGGGAGATCATTCCACAACCTTGTTGACACATCCAACAATTCTCTTATTACTTCTCCTTTAAAGAAGTGAATCTTCCTGATCAAAGAAGCTGAAATCAGAAATAAATGACACAACTTTGCAGAAGATTCCTAGAGAGCATCCATGATTCTTAATGTACAGACACCAAACTCACCCTTCTCTAACTCTCTTCTGTCACTGTCACCAGGCAGAATGTGTCCCTTCAGGTTTGTTATCAACTGGGAAATGAACCAGATGGTCTTTATCAACCCAAGAAAGCAATGCTGGGAATCAGCACTTTTATTTCCCATTTACTTCAAAGTTGAAGACATTAGGAATCTGGAAGGGGAAAGAAGTCATTCAATAGCTATGCCTTGAGGTTTTTCTCTTAAGGTTGGGCTTCCCTCACTTTCTCCAGATCAAGTATCTCTGATCCAGTTAGAGGCTTTAACTCCCTAAGTTAGAAGGCAACAGCTAAAAAAGCTGAAATTGCCCCAATTTCAACAACAAAGTACAAAAATACTCAAAACATTGTAGAGTTGTCTAAATGAGCTGGTAAATGTCCCCAGCATGTTTTTATGTATGACATAATTTCTGCTATTTCTTAAGAGATTGATAACTGACTTTAGGCAGACTGGAGCCATCGAGGAAAAATCCCACCCACTTTTTCTCCTGGTTTCTAGGACCAAAAGACTCAGCACTGATTTTACCACCACGAGGTAGAAATAGATCTCTCTTACCTCTTTGTTGTAGACCAATGCTGACAGCTCTAAAGAAGTTTGAGTTCTTTGGTGCTTGACTGGCTAACTTGTGAGTTGCTGGGTCAGTGCAGAGAACACTAAAAATCAGTTGAGGTTAAACCAGAAGCAATCATCTGAGCAACCTAGTCTAGTTGAAAATGTCCCTGCTCACTGTAGGCAGGTTGGTCTAGGTGACCTTTCAAAGGCCCTTCCAACCCAAACCATTCTACGATTCCACAATTCCATAATCTCATTTAGAAAGTCAGAAGTGAAAAAGACAAAAAAAAAATCACTATATAAATGTCCCTTTATCATGAGAGGCAGAATGTACGTGAAGAAGACAAGTTTGGAAGTAGACCATTCCAAAAGTAGGAGAAGCCACTCAAGCTGACCTTGATGAGACACATCTGATCCTAGAAAGGCACCTTGCAAGTTATTACATCCTGAGTGGGGGTGGCCATAGGACTCCACCACTTTGCATAGAGGTAACTTTAAGGCTTTAGCCCCTTTTGTCTGACAGAACATCTTGGAACATCTCCTAATTACAGAACTATGACTTTTTGTTTATGTCTTTTTTCAGCCTGCATAATGATACAGACTGAGACTCATCCTCCAATTCAAAGAGAAATGATCTGTGCAAGAAGTACATGAAGTCCTATCGCGGTCTACATCAAAATTAACAGGGACCACAGAGAAGCTTTCAGATAATTAAGTATTCAAAGGCTGAACATGTAATTTTCTTTCATCTTTGTGAACATTGCTGGTTTTTAATTGATCCATTTTTGATTCTCAAAGGAATGAATGGGCTTCAAGGGGTGAGGGAAGTTTTGTGCTATGTTGAGTTTTAGGAGCCTTGCCTTTCAGAAACCGGAGGCAAGAAATGAAGATGTAGAACGTAGCATTTAAGTAGGATGAATTTGGAATTGCCTCACTGCTATATCCAACAGAAAAAAAGCCCAGAATTATTACCAAATTCAGACTAATACAGGTTTTAGGAAAACAGAAACTGAGAAGGGAGAGGGGGGAGAGGGAAGGGGGGAGAGCGAAAGAGAGAAATATTGACAATAGAAAGAGAAGAAATATTGGCTCAAGAAGAAGAAAAAAATAAAAGCATAAACACCTTCATCTGATGTTTTAAAGACATCTTCTTGGAAAAGAGACAAGAAGTCTTCCTGAAAGGGATTGCTGATACCATAAGGAAGATATTGGGCAGTGTGCAGGAGATAGCTTGAGAAAAAATACTTCTTAAAAGAGGTTTTAAAGTCCACAAGCAAGTTAAGATTAAATCTTCTCGTTATCAAATAATTCAGACCTCTGGGGTAGCAGATACAATAGAAATAGGTACCAAATAAAAAGAGAACTCCCCTAATTAGGATTTTGGACAAGGTTCAGTTACATTTTCAGGTTTCAGTAGACTATTTTCACCTACCATTTACTTAACTCTAACCACATCCAAATATTCAGAAGTGCAGAAGAATCTGCTCTCAAGTTTCCTGCCTGTGGAAATACTTCTCTTTGCAGCACTAGTTGCTCTGTGCCAGCAAACATTTTCAAAGACACAGCATCCAAACAGTGAGTTGCAGCTGAACGGGTCAAACCCAAAAGGTCATGTCACTTTAATTTCATGCTAGGAGATGAGAAATTGCTGATGGGTCAGAGAAAACAGGCTCCCAGTACTCATATCCATCTGTTCCTTGGGGTATATATAGAGAGAGGCTTTTTAATCCCATCTGTTTGTGGTAGCCAGAGCACAGGTTGTAGGATCAGCACTTACTAAGTGGCTTCTCTTGACTCAAGCGTAATTCAAGTTTGGTGTTTTTATTTCCCTGGGTTTTTTTTGTAACATCAGCAGAATGAATCCAAGCTTTCAAGATATTCCTGACTTTTACTATCCTCCTTTAAAAGTATAGCTTAGCCTAGAAAGCATTGCTAAATGCATGTAGACTGGAAGGGTGTAAGCAGCATCTGCACATACCCCAATGTCTCTCAGCCCAGTCCAAAGCCTAATATCTGCTCCAGAAAAAAACATGGGTTAGGAAATTTTAGCTATCATTAGAAATTCAGGAACTTGGGTTGATTGACAGGCTCCTAGCACTGGCCACAAGCAAATACAGGAGGCCAAGCATTTCCTACAGGAACCTACAACCTGGATATGTTAGATCCATGGAACAAATGATGACACAAAGAAAAATAATAATAATTTAAAAATCTTCAGTCTAAACTTTCAAATTTAGAAAAGTTAGGAATTGAAATGAAGAAAAATGCACCAACTAGTGAAATATGATTTTCTGCTACACTAAGCAGCCACAGATTCATTAAAAAAACCTGTAAAATCATGCAATTTGTTCGGTTATATTTAGCTGATTCAATGTAAACAGCTTGGGCTCAGGGAACTGCTTAAGACACATAGTGAATTAATGACAGATGAGGATGCAGGTGCCTCAGGCATCCAATTGTTTCCCTCTGTTAAATAAAAGCATCTTTCTGCTTGACACAGCAATGAATTTCACATTAAAACAAAAAGTCCTAGTGTTAGCTTACCATGAGGCATCTAGTGGATGCAAAATAAGCAGCTCATTTCTATAATACTATATATATTCTATAGCAATATATATTCTGTAGCAATAACCCATTAGAAAATGGTGCCAGAGTAAATAAGATTTGTAGGTACAGGGAGGGAAGGAGGGAGAAAGAAGGGAGGGAGGGAAGGAGGGAGAAAGAAGGGAGGGAGGGAGAAGGAAGCCCATGGCTTCCTTTCAGAGAGTACTCGGGAATAAAGGGGTAAGACACTCCACGGAGGAAATGGAAGAGCAGAATGGGGAGGAACAGGCTTATGGGACAGTCATGTGCAAACAGGTAGGAGGGAGAGGGTGATACCCAGAAGGTACAAAGATTGTGCTAAAAGGGATTTCATTCCTCCTCAGTTTGAAGCATGGACAAAATTAAATACCATTCCCGAAACTAAAATACTTTCTAGATTTCTTTTTGCATCTCATAAATGATGAGATTCTAGAATGAGATGATCCCAACCTTGGTTTGTTTGGTTGCATACCCACGATGAGAACTTCACTGTCTTCTTCCATGGCCAGTGTCCAAGGAGGACTCTGTCTGTTCTGCCTTTGATCCCAAGTTGCACATTCCTGAATCCAGTTCCCATCTGATGCTGAGACCAGTTTGGGACTTCCCCAGTGCTGCCACAGTATCAGAGGTGACAGTGATATCACTGGCATCAGGGGGTTGGATTCAATATTTGGTTTGTGTTTATTTGTATCTCTTTCACTTTATCATTATTATTTCCATTCAAGCTGGTTTAGTTTCTTTTCTCAACTCATCAGTCTCTCTCCCTTATTCCCTTTGGGAAGGCAGAGGAGTTCAGAGAGAGCCTCTGTCACTTGTGATGTGGCCAACCCTGCCCCGACCCTCAACACTATTGATCACAGAAAGCAGAGATAAAGAAGATCCTTTAGGGTATCTAATCATCTTTCAATACCAGAGAGCTGGCTGGGTGTTCCTGGGACACATTTAGCAATACTTTATCTAGTCTAGTTTTCCATATTTCACATTTCTCTCAGGAATTTAAAAGGAATATTGCCAGGAGAAATTTTTATTAGTCTTCAGTCCCAAATTTCTTTGCTTAGCATCACCTTGTGCCTTTACCTAATGAGCTTGGAAAGCCAGAAAGAGAGATGTAACACTTGCTGGCCAAGCAAATTTTTGCCAATCTCTTTGAGCCCCACCACAGATGTTTTGAGATTTGCAGTAATTGGGGAATATTTCATTTGCACTGACAGAACGAATCCACTATTTCCTGTGGAATATGAAAGTGATAAAAACAGACATAAAGCCATAGATACTACAAAGCGCATTTCCCCCCTGTGCATTAATATGGGATGTTACTTGGTCATAATAGCCTGGAGATTTACTATTTGCATTAAACTATCACCAAATGGAGTTTGCTCAAATTTTATTGGCAATAGTACCTGAATATACCTGAAAAGCTCAAAAATTCATGTCATGAACTGAATTCCTTCCCTCCCTTCTCCTCAGATCACTGTGACATGACAACTCTATTTCCCCCTCTAATTCTCCTTCTGCTGTTTTCTTCTTCACATATTGCTCCATGTATCTCATTTGGTCAAAGATTCAACCTACTTGATTCAGCTTTGGACACTATAAAATAAATCAATCTTGTATTTGGTAGAAAGAAGCTAGACAAAGGAGTGCTTAGGTCTCTTGCCATCATTCACTACCAACAACCTAGTGAGCCCAGAAAAACAGGCAACAAGCAACTCTTCACCTTTATTTTCCCATATTTAGATTCAAACTCCCTTTCAAACAACTAAGATTAATAAGTTAAATATTCTGAAGAAGCAGGAAGATCATCATCTCTGTTCATCGAGGGTAAAGAAAAGCAAGTCAATTCATTCAAATCAGCAAAACAGTGAATGCTGTGACTGGTACGGTATGGCTAGGCTTCCCGAACAAAGATCCAGGGAGGGCTCCATCCACGCTCCTCATCAACGCCTTTTCCAAGCACGCTGATAAAAAGAGGATAGCAGATAGCACCCTCGACCCTGAGCAAGGGATTTTTTTTAGGTGAGACACAGCATGCGCAGAGCTGGACACACCCTTTAGTCCTAAGGTTCATCTGCCAGGGCCTAGCAAGCTTGGACGCTGGCAGCGAGGTCCTTAGGACATAGGTTTTATTAGAGTGTCCTTCTCTTAGATGGAAGGCCTTACAGGGCTAAACGAGCTCCATCTGCCTGGGTTTGGAATCAGAGTTGTCCTTCTCCTAGGATGACTGCCAGAAGGCTAATGAGCTCATCCTACCCATACAAGGATTATAGGAACATGGGTATCACTCCCCACACTTTACCGTGGGCAATGAGTTTAATGCTCCCTCTGCTGTTGGCACAGTTATCACACCAGGGGCCACAGAAGACCCCAAGTGATTTTCAGACTGTGCCATTTCAGTAAAGAATATGCTGTGCCCTGCTCCATCTAACCTGGGCTGCAGTCACCAGAAGCTGATGGCTCAGGAGAAGAGTGAAACTGATTTGGTCTTGCTAGCTCCCAGAAATACGGATCACATGGATTTCAGCCTATCTTTGCTTACTTTCCTTCAAAGAAATTCATCTATTAAGGGGGTTTAACACATTTGGATAATTAGAAACAAGATATTTGTGTCAGTCAGGTGCAGTCATCATTATATTGTAGGGAAAACCCAAATACATCTCCTTTATACCTCTTGAAGAAACATTTTACCTTTATGCCTGCACTCTCCTCCCTGCAGTTTGTGCTGGGAGAAACATCTCTTCCTTTTCCAAGGTGTTCATCACCAGTCTTCCCTCTCCCCTCATCTGTTTCTCAAAGTTAAATTGCTCTTCCTTCACACAACCACCTTTCCATAAGGTCAGGATTTTCCTGGCCTTTTTCAGATCTTGCTCTTTGGTATCATTTTAAACTAAATGCATGCAATACTTGAGACTTTGCTTAGTTCTCAGGTCTTTTGTTAAAAATTGCTAATATTCTCTTTGGGTTTTTTTTTGACCATTGCTGAATTTTCAGTTGATAGTGACTCAACAATTAAATATAAATAACTAAAAAAACAAACCTATTTTAGAGCGTCACAGTTGCACAGGATCATTTTCACCTCTGTGCCTTGGTGTTTACTGAATGTCATTTCCCTGCCAAGTCAGTCATGAGATGACTAACACATGACAATTTGGGGTTCAGTCAGTTAAAATCTGTTGATATCATCAGAAAACTGTGTCAATTCACTATTAGCCCATTAGACCAGAACAACTATTCCAGCACAGGTCCCAGTAGCATTCCACTGGTAATTCATCTCTGAGAACAAACTTCAGTTGGAGTCAACCACATCCTCACAGCCTGCAAATTCTCTAGGGGTTCTGCAACAAAGCAATGCCAAAATTCTCTCTACACTCATCAGAACTGATGAGGAAGTCTTGGAAAAGCTGGAAAACTGTGTGATCCACAAATGTTCTCACTCCATAAAATCATTTCCCAACCATCTGTCTTTTGGCACTATTTATTTCCTCCTTGCTTTTGTATATGAGACCTCTGTTCTCATAGAAATAGATGTTATTTCTAAGCTTCCTAGGATCTTACTCAAGTCTTTTTGGTTCTGATAAACCGCTAGGCCACATGCAGATCAAAACAAGGAAGATTGTGTCCATAGTGAAAGGATACTTCCTGCTGCCTTTTTCCCTTTTGCAGATGAAAAATAAAGGAAGAATTTGGAATGTATGCTGTTGAGGTGCAGAGAGTACACAAGCTCATTTATACATATCCAGCATGCTACAGAACAAGTCGCACTATCAATCTGGCAGAATAGAACCAAATAACACTGAACTGTATTTATGATTTCACATTTTGCTTCACATTTCAGGCTACTTCTTGTTCTCAGGGAAGTTCTCAAATATATTATCTCTAAGCTTGCATTCACTGTATTACTCAAAGAAAAGAATTGAACTTTTGTATTATACTTTTTAATCGCATTTTCTTTTTGTCACATATATTCCACCTGACTACTGCAGCAGTGGAGTTTTGCTTACCTTCAATAGCTCTTCTTTCTTCCTAACTTTCTTCTGGAACAGAGTAGTTCAAAAAGCTGAAGTGATACACTGCAGTTACACAAACTTCCCCTAAGTTTTTTGACGTTCTGAATTGCTACTTAAGTTTTCTTAAGATTTAGGCTCTACTTTTTGTTCTAAATCTATTGCACATTCCAAGTGTTTTGAGCTAATCTGAATTCCATTTCCAATTTAATTAAAGGACACAGCCAGAAAGCAAACTAAAAGAGAATCAAATACTAAAAATCGTAGAGAAATCAATCAGGACACTAACAACAAAAGAAAATATCCTTTCACTAGCCAGATGATAACAAACGGAACTCCAAAAGGCTAATGCTTTTCATATTCCTGTAACAGCCACAAAAGCATCAACATAGCAAAAGACACGAAGAAATAAAGCTTTCCTAAGGAAAAGATTGAAGAGTATTTATCTATTTTGGCTGGGTTTGAGTCAGTTGAATTTGATCATCTCCATCACACGCTGCTCAGAAAATGAGCTGTCATTGCCTCAGTTTCCCTCAGCGTTGCTGCTGGGTACATCTATGTTACTTACTGGGACAACAGAATCACAGAATATCCATGGCTGGAAATGACCTCTCAAGATCACCGAGTCCAACAACAAAAAAACCCCCAACAAACAAAAACCCCAACAACAACAAAAAAACCCCCCACCTACAAACCACATAACCCCTGCCCTCACTTGAGCATGTCCTGGAGCACCACATCTACACGTTTCTTAAACACCTCCAGGGATGGAGACTCAACCACCTCCCTGGGAAGGCTATTCCAGTGCCTCACCACTCTTTCTGTAAAGAATTTCTTCCTAATATCCAGTATAACCTCACCCTGTCTTAACTTCAAACCATTCCCTCTGGTTCTGTCATTAGTTACTAAGGAGAAGAGGCTAACACCCACCTCTCTACAACCTCCTTTCAGGTAGTTGTAGAGGACAATGAGGTCC